>JAQPZY010001554.1:3205000-3805000 GCA_029931535.1 Margaritifera margaritifera
TGTATGTATGTATGTATGTATGTATGTATGTATGTATGTATGTATGTATGTGTGTTTGTGTGTGTGTATGTATGTATGTATGTATGTATGTATGTATGTATGTATGTATGTATGTATGTATGTATGTATGTATGTATGTGTGTGTGTGTATGTATGTATGTATGTATGTATGTATGTATGTATGTATGTATGTATGTATGTATGTTTTCCCTTAGGTCAGAATCTCAGACTCGCTGGTGCAAGACTTTATATTGCAAACCAGGACATGAAATTCACATAATTGACCACAACATATGTTACTAAAAAAAAAACAACCCTGTAATCTGATTTGGACAAAGGTAACAGATGTAGGTCTTTCACCTAGTCATTAAAAATCATCACTCTCGTTTGATTGATAAGAGGATTACTTAATTTGACATCGCATATTTCAATGCCATTTTCTTGATTTGTTTATGTTTGTGTCATTCCTAATATCTTTCAAAACACAATAATCTATTCGTTCTTGTATCATAGAAGCTTTCAGTCAAGTCATCCCTTATATTTCTTCTTTTTTACTACTTGAAATTTGATTGGGATACAACATAATTTCCATGATGATATAGAATATTTAAGGTACCGTGAAATTATACTATTTATCAGGGAAATAAATGCCTGAACTGTATCAAGATATGGCTTGTACACGAAATTTGTAGTGTAACTTGTTCACTAGGCGCACGTGATCAACTCACATTAACAGGTGTTGTATGTATGTATATATGTGTTTGCATACAGGCAGACATACATCAATGACGTATTGGCTCTTGATATACAATACAGGTTGATTCTCATTCTGGCGGTGAGTTGTCTCCCGATTGCAGGTGCCATTCTCGACAGTATACAGGGATAATAGCAGAATGTATTTATTTTTTTAAAATAATATTTAACATAGAAAGCTATATAGTTTTTGTGTTGTTTATGCAAATTGAATTAAATAAACTTTTTTAAAAAAAATCTTTAAAAACGGTTAGTTTTAAGCTAGATATTGTATAGAAGAGAGCCTGCTTTGGATGGTGGTTAATACGATGATGCTAGAAGGGGAAGTAAGCTACGTTGTACGCAAAGAAGTAATTATTGTAGACATGTGTATGCAATGGATTTACTATGATATCTTGCTATATAATTAATAAAGAATAAGAAGAATTAATTGATGACTTTAATGCATATCAGTTAAAATATTTAAATCAATATACTTTTAATTGAAGTAATTGGTAAGTACCTATTCTTACTACTCCCTATTTCTGTACCTTTTCTACCTGCCTTTTTTTCATTCTTTTATCCTAAAATTACATCAGACAAAATCATACATTGTACTACCTGTTTATTTATTGTTCACCTTGTGTGTATTTTTATTTTTTTAAAGATAGCAATGCTCGATGATATTCAATTCGGGTTTGTAAGTTATTTTTTTCTTTGTAAACGGTGAGCCCAAGAATCTCATCCTTGGCACCGTTTTATTACTGGGGCAATAAATAAAAAAAAAACAACAACTTACAAACAACAAAGCGGTACAACTCTTTTTGTGTGTTACATTAAACGGTAAATATATTAATGTTCATGTTCCTACCATCTAGGAGACTCAACAATGATGACTTATGTTCTTCGTGTTTTGTATAAATTTGTCATCGCATCTCATTAGTGTACACTCAGAAAATAGCACAGTTGTTGTACGTCATCAGACACGTGGAAGAGGTCAATAAACCTTACAGTACAGACTCTGTTGGAAAGCAAAAGTCGGAATACACAACGACATATAAAGTTACAGTCTGATGCTAATCAGACTCGTCATAACAAATTATATATTACTTATTTTCATTAATTGTCCATGGTTCGTGCCCTTAAAATGAATTTTAACGCTTGCATAATAATATTGAGAAAACCTATTAAAATCACCATAGAAAGTGTTCAACTATATCTACTTAATTTACTCACCGTTGAAAAATGTTTACAAACTCTCTAAATTCTTTGCGATCTACCGTTTTTTTCCGTGCGTGTCAAAATTTTTCAATTACCGGAATGTACTCCATGCTTCGTGCCCCTAAAATAAAGGCCACGTGACGTAAGATTAGAATGTGACAGGTAGGTCAAGGTATATAAATTAATCGTTTATGATGTGCTTGTATTATTAATATTTCCATCTGTAATATATTTCACTGCTTTCAAACTCATATTGACTGCAATAAAACACGTATAAATAATGATGACAAAAATATCAAAATAATTAAAAGAATTGTATGCATTTTAAACGTTTTTCTAAGCTTTTTGATAAATTTATCATCTTTAAAGATATGGTGAATTTTTAAAAGATCTATTTTCAGGCTATTTCATAACAAACATTCCCCCCCCCCCTTATATTACAATAATTCAATTAAAAATTTCTTACTGTACAGTTTTCTATTGGATTTATTCTTTCTAACTTGATATAAGAAGTGCATGTGATAGTAACCAAGATTTTTACATTGCCTTTGCCGTCTGAGAAATCTCTGTCATGGATTTCCTGCTAATAGAAAGGTAAAGAAAACCATGATGTGAATTGCGGCTCTGGATTGAACAGCCAACACTCACTCCAGGGCCACAAACTTGAGGCAAATATTGCATTTGTTAAATTAGACATTTTCATTTTATTTTCTTTGATATTTATTGTGGTACGTATTTAAATCTCATTTCGTCGCAAATTTCTTAATCAGTACTTACTGTCACTGTCAACGAACGCTGGTGACAAAGTTGATGACGTCAAGATCTCAAAATAAGTGTATGAGGTCCCGAGAGACATAGCGCAGGAATCAAGGATGCGTCACGTCAGGGGCACGAAATTATGATGATCGACGATAGTAATTGTCATTATAATATAGCCCTATACTGCAAAATGTACTGCTCGTTAAGCTCATGTAACTATGTGGTATGTGTGCAACGGTTTTTAGAAAGGAGTGTATGTGTGAGAGTTTTGTTTTGCTTTTGATTGTTTTAACGGCACTTTTAAGACATTATTAGCTAAATCATGCCAAGGAAATGGGAGCTAAATGCCTTTCCCAAGGGTTAGAGACAGACAGACAGACAGACAGACAGACAGACAGACAGACAGACAGAGACAGATAGACAGACAGACAGAGACAGACAGTTCAAACGAAATAAAACCGTATCATAATAAAGCGATATCTAATGTCCAAACATGAGATAATAGTGATCAATCCAACAACGATAACAAATAATTGTTATTAAATATTATTCATGCTTAAAACTAAACATACTTATTACGTAGAGAATCTTACACGAACGCTCATTTTAAAATTAGATTTATGACGTGAGTCCAATAATTATTGCGTTTTGAAAACTTTGACAAACGAAAGATTGAAATTAATTGACAATGGTTTATTTCAAAGTTTTAATGAAATTTCAGATGATGCTGTTTTGTGTTCCAATTGTGGAACATGACGAGTTTACAGCTGTTTACGCAAATGCCCAAAGGGAGTAATCTGTTTGTGGTCAATGGGATCATTATTGATCACAACAAGGGATCAAGATCCCAGCGATATAGCAAAAAGTATAATAGGGATTTTACCTGAAAAACTAAAAATAAAAATGGAAGCCATCGCAAGATTGAATTGTATTTCACCGACTTCACACTTTCTCCATCCATATGGGCTCCATTTCGGATTCTAAATCTACGTTATCTACTCATCACCACAAAACATCATAACAACTTTGATAACCATCACCTAAATCGGGGTATACTGAGTTCAGATTACAAGATAGGGTCTGTATCGCATAATGAAAAATTACCTTGGACCCTATCCCCTCCTTCCCTGGGGCCTACATCTAAGATCCAAAACTTTCGATGCCGTCTAATCATTCTAGTAAAACATGATACCAATTATAATCACCCTCCCTCATTTAGTGTAAATCAAGTTCAGGTTAATAAGAAAACTGAGTGAGGAACAGAACGGACGGACTGATGGTCCGACGGACAACAGACAGACGCACGGATGGACGGACCTAAAAAACCACATTATATCTGTAAATTGTGATAATTGTTTATTTAGTAATGTGTGGTAAATATACAAAATAATGACTAAGAATGTAATGGTAGTTTATGTTTGAAAGATTTTTCACAATTTGTTATTAAGTTCTTCATTAATTCTTCAGCATTATCCTCGAACAGCCATATTTTCGTGGACTTAACGTGAATTTTAACACGTTCGTTATAATATTGTGAGAATCTATTCAGATAACCATACAACGTGTTCAACTATTTCTACTTCATTTAATCATCGTTATAAAATTGTTGGCATTAATGTACCTTAGCTCAGAATTACCGTTTTTCCGAGCGTGTGTAAGTTTACTTATTTCCGGAAGTGGCATCCATGGTTCGTGACACTGACTAAAAGGTCATGTGGCATATGACAGGAATGTGCCAGTTATGCCAAGATATGGATATTATTAGTTTATAGCGTCTCCATGTTTTTGAAATAGATTGAGATAGACAAACAGACAGACAGAGGGAGAGAGAAATTTAAAATAGAAACTGGTGAATGGATACACATTTTATTATAATAGTTTCAATGTCTTTTGTTGTATAAGAACCCCACATGATGGAATAATACGGAAACGAAAAAGTCCGTAGTGAATATACATTTCGAGTGTGGGAGCCGCGGTGACTCAGTGGTTAGCGTGCCAAACTCACGACCGAAAGGGTGAAGGTTCGAATCCTACCAGCCTGGGTCAGCTACGGTGGTGTGTCCTTGGGCAAGGCACTTTACTCCAATTGCCTCGGCACTAAATAACCTACTTGTGTTGCTGTGCCGTAAAGCACCAAACAAACAAACAAACATTTCGAGTGTAAAATTTTCTTACGTTGTAAAAGAACCCCACATGATTAAAACCAAATATTTACAAATTCTCGTTGTATAAATTCCCAAATTTGGTTTTCCTGTTCAAGATATGTAAACAAAGCCATCATGTGATCGGCGGACCTATCTTTAGCATAAAATAGAAAATTCAAGGCCATAATATGGGACAAAATTAAGGCATTAAAAAAAATATAGATTTTGATGGATGTTTTTAAATTACATGAAATTACATGTTTAAATCTCATTTTGTCTGATTTTACTTATTAAATACTTCCTGTCACTCGTGAAGAACGCTGGTGACACAGTTGATGACGTCATTATCTCGAAACAAGCGAGTTAGGTTGCGAGAAACATGGCGCACGATTGAAGGATCTCAACGACAACAGGAGGCTGGACGATATATAATGTAAATTTTAGTGTTTGAAATAATTTAAAATTATAGAGTTAATCGTCACCCCGTTTAAAGACTGCAATATTGGTTAAGACTCTAGGAAAATAAATGCTAATATTCACGTGAAATAAAATATGAACCCAAGTCTTCAGTGTAATAAACGCTTGGAAATACGCACAGAATATTTTCCATAAAATTCAAAATTTATTATCAATAATGTGATAATATATAAGTATCTCTTAGATGCAAACTGTATCTTATGAATTGCTGATTGATTGTACAAGGAATACGGTGCCCTAGGGCAAACCTTGCACTGTTGTAATAGATTTGTTCTTATTGAGCAATTAAGGAACACAATCGTGCAAAAGAATGAAGACAATATAAACAACAATAACAAAAAAATCTGTAAACCTATATCATGTAGAAATTTATTTTCCGTGTTCACTGGGTCATTTAATATGTCAATAACAAGAGATAAACAAAAGCAAAATGAGTGTAAAAATGTAAACACTTACATGTTTAGCACGCACATCGCAAATGCATTGTGAGATTTTTCACCAATGTTTTCCTTCCCACCAACCGAATTCCGTTGCTGCACTTGCTCTTCTTTGATTCCCCCTTCGGTTTCTATTCTCAAAAGCTGTACACGTTCCAGACATGCTTCTCTGTCGCATTGTATTAGTAGCCATGTGTATGGGCTGTGAAAGGCAATACAAATTACATTAACCACATAAAATGGTCTCTTATATCGAAACGTTAAATGATAGACCAATGCGTTCGATTAATTTCGCGTTCCATATCTTCAATTTCAAAATCATTCAGTGCATTTAACGTTATCGCAGATTTTAATATTAACCCGCATATTGAAAACAGGAACCATATTGTCTTGGATACAACAGTTAAAACAAATAAGTGAAAAATCGAGGCGTTTAATCACAGACCATTCCATACAGTTACATGTTGCACGACTTTGCTCTGATGATATGATAAGAAATAAAACCATTCCTCGCGTTATGGAATGATCTATTATAAGGTAAACTAATAAAGTATTACGTAAACATGACAAAAGCATGCCATATAATTTATCGATTCTTGAAACCGTTACTCTTCTTCAAAAGTCACATAGTTAGGAAAGATACCATGTAATGTAGCCAGCAATCAAATGAAAAGCGAAATGAAAGAGCGAAAACTCGAGCGAAACAGACAGATTTGGTAGTATACATGTTGAGGATTTTGGACCAGAGTGAAAACTGAATACGAGTATGCATCATTATATACTCAGCATCAACTATTATATACACAGCCACCCAGAAGGAGGATAGGACTACATACCAACTATTTTATCTGTCTCTATTTTTAAAACAAAAACAAATACTATGCAAGTTTAATGTTCTAATTACTTTGTTTAGGAAGCAAGCAAATTATAGGAATCAGTATTTCAGTCGACGTTCGTCGGTCACTGCGTTTCCTCTTCTCTCCGACTGCATACCGGTTGTGTAAAGACAACGACCAGGAAGGGGGCAGAGTCTGGACTAAGCATCATTAGACAGTTTTAACAGTTTCATTTAGTGTGTTGCTGCAAAAACTAATCAATTACAAGATAGGACCACCTTCTAAAATGTCTATCGAAGAGCTGTTTAAACTGTTATTGTCTTTGTCTACGTCTGAGTTTACCAAGTATCAATTAATTCTGCACGGAGTGTTGCCGGATAAAATAGCTCGGTAGGTTAAATACATATAGCCCTATTGTGTGTGTGTGTGTGTGTGTGTGTGTGTGTGTGTGTGTGTGTGTGTTTTGTTCAATGGCTTTGTCGTTTCCGTTGCCCTTTCCAAAATATCTGGAATGCTGTAAAACGTCGTCAGGATATTGTAATTCATGTTGCATTTTACAGATCAATGCATTTTTTTTTTCAGCTTTAAGTTTGTACGGTATAGCTATGTTGCTAACTCAGACAAGTGCACTTTTGTCCACATTTGTGTAGATGATATATATTACTTTGTGCAACCTATATTGAAGTGCATGGAAATTTGCTTGTCTTACTCTCAGCAAATCTAAATTGTTAAATCTAAAGTCTGGTTGTTTTATTTATTTTAATTTATAAAATAATACCCTGGAATCCAACTTATCTAGTAATTTTAATTTGCACAAAATAAAAAAAACTTTTGTTTTGATGGTTAATTATTTTTTAATTTTAATTTTTTAATGATCTTGTATCTCTTTACGAGGTGGTGATACACAAATGTATGAGTTGTCTAGTGACTTCTAATTTTAATTTGTAACGTTCTCGTATCCCTATAAAAATAGTGATAAAAAAATAATGCGCGCCAGTATTTTTTAATTTAGATGTTTAGTGTTCTCGTATTCCTTTACGAAATAGTGATACAAAAAAACTTGTGGTCTATACTTTTTTTTTTAAATGTGTAAAATAACACCCTCGAGTCTGACTGGTCTGGTAATTTTTAATTTGTGAAATAAAACCATCGAGGAGGCTGCCTGGTCGAGTAAATTTTAGAGTAGCCTACATTTTGCGAGTATTTAAATTTCTCGATGTATTTAGTTATTTATTTATTACAAGTCAGCTAATCCCACGCGAAAAAAAAAAAAAGAAAAAAAAAAAAAGATGTATAGGTTCTATTAAAATTCACTATGTTCCAGAACACTCAAAATGTATGCTACTAATTCCGTCCGTTTTCTTCGGGTTTCACCTTTACATTTTGCTTTTCACTTTTAGCTTACATTGCGTGGTTCTTTTTCTGAGTATACGACTTTGGAAGAAGACTTAGTTTCATGATCCAATTAACTGAATGTGCTTCACACAAAGATTCTGAAGTACATTTCATTTTATCATGTCTTTCCACCCCATCTTTGATCATGCTTCACAACCATGCAGCGCTGTTGGAATAACAATCGTTTTATATAGGCCTGCAGTAGCTAAAAGATAATTAACGTTCAGTTTACCCCATCCTGACAAGGGAAAATAATGATTTTCGTCCATTTCAACAAAGCTTTGTCTACTTTTCCTACGCAGCTCATGACAGAGCTCATAGGGATACATATAAGTTCGTTCAATCGGGAAATATGTATAGTGTTTTGAGCAATTTTCAACTGGAAATTGCAGTCCTTCTTCTGTCTGTTTACTTTGAAAATAAAGATACAACGATTATTCTCATTGATTTTAAAATTCCAGGTTACCGAATACAAATGAGCGATATTGAACATTGCTTGTAAATAAGCTGGGCTTGTCGCTATAAGAGTAATATCATCAGCTAACGCAGTATTTCCAGATGGAATTGATCCTACAGCTATTCCTAATTTGTAATCTCACAGGAACTTTAACATATCATTAACATATACCAGGAAGAGAGAATGTAGAAAGCAAACCATCTTGGCAAACACTTTGCCTGACTGAGATGGGTTCCGATTTAGTTCCATTTATAGCAACAATGCTATATATTTGAATACGATTCTTTTATTAGAGTGAAGTGTTCGCCTGTAATGCCCCGTAGGTTAAGCTTTATGAAAAGTCCATCGTGTCAAACGCTTTCCTTATGTCTCAATAATGTAACGGTATCAAACGCTTTCCTTATGTATCAATAATGTGGCATATACTTTTAATTCTGATTTCAAACGGTGTCAAATGCTTTCCTTATGTCTCAATAATGTGGCATAATTTTAATTCTAATTTCAAACGGTGTCAAACACTTTCCTTATGTCTCAATAATGTGGCATATACTTTTAATTCTAATTTCAAACGGTGTCAAACGCTTTCCTTATGTCTCAATAATGTGGCTTATACTTTAAATTCTAATTTCAGGTCATATGGATGACCTTGACAATCCTATATATGTTTACCAGGTAGCGACAAACAAGTTCCACGTCAGAAGTCGGCATAATAAGTACCGTGACAAACGAATATTTTAGGTGCAATCACATTAAAATTTTATTTGTTTTAGGGAAGGGGAGACTTTCTTATTCAATTAAACAGCATACTTTTATTTTTTTTCAAATAATGTCTAAAGTTCATAACTTTTTTGGTAACTTGAGAAAGACAGTATTCAATAATAATAATAATAATAATAATAATAATAATAATAATAATAATACTTTATTTATAGACGGTAACTCATTTAGTCGAGGACTATTCTCCCTTGAGGCTCTTTTATTAAAGTATAACACTGCATGATACGAAAGATAATAGTAATTAGCAAATTATTTTAACATGTCTTTAGTATTATAGATACTAAATTTTATACACACACACACACATATATATATATATATATATATATATATATATATATATATATATATATATATATATATATATATATATATAACAGTTTCATAACTTTTCGAGCTAAGCAAGGTCTTCGTCAGGGAAGAAACAATTTACATCCACAAAACTAACACTAAACACAAAAGCCAAGAAAAATTCTTGACTCGTACATGCTTAAATGATGGGGGAATAAACAAACAAGGGATAAACAACAGAAGAAAGAAAGAAGACAAAATTAAACAACGGTCTAAAATGGGTAAACTACATATCTATGTTATTCTGCCATTAGCCCAACGAAGTTGTGTACAAATAATTCAGAGTGTTCATCATGCGTATCACGCAGAGGACCAAAGTGTTCATCATGCGTATCACACAGAGGACCAAAGTGTTCATCATGCGTATCACACAGAGGACCAAAGTGTTTTGACCTAATTCCAGGCTTTGAAAAAAAGACTGATACCATGCGCAGCGATAAATCAATGCCATCATCAAAATGTGCAAATTAAATTATATCCCGGTAAAGTTATTCATGGAGGTACTAAGGAAGTATGTCAAGAGCATGGTATAGCGGGATAAAGGACAAGAGTTCAAATAATAATAATAATAATAATAATAATAATAATAATAATAATAATAACAACAACAACAGCAACAACAACAATAATAATAATGAATGATGATGATGATAATAATAGCAATAATAATAAGAAGAAGAAGAAGAAGAAAAAGAAGAAGGAGATTACCACTAATAATTGTAAAGAGTTACGGAATATTTACTTGGATAAATATTATCGCAAAAATACGTACGTCTGATAAACTGATGCCTGGCTGTAGTTATAATAAGGTTGCAATAGGAAGGTTAGACTTTTTCATTTAATCCGAACTCCCCATGAGTTTTCAATTGAAGTATCCAGTATTGTTCCTTGCGTGTGCGTTCTATATCGGTCCACCCCAGGTTAGAATCAATTGGTAGCATCTCGAGGGGCTGGACTGAATGCCCAGTCGAGTTGTAGTGGTTGGCGAGTTTCGCGTTGATTTTGTTGCGAATGTGGCTTTTGTGGTTATTCATTCGTTTTCTGAAATCAATGGTTTCGCCAACATATTGAGTGCCACATATCTTGCATGTTAGAAGATAGATTACATTTTTGGTTCGGCATCCTAATTTCTGATTGATAGTGTAGCTAACTCCTGTCGTCGAACTTGTGTATTGGGTATTGGAAGCTTTTCCTAAACTGCTCTGTTCTTGGTGTTGGTGGATGAAGGTTTCCATGTGATGTTGATCTCAACTGGTAAAGTGTTGAATAAGGCTAGAACAAACCCTGAATGTACTCTGGTGCAGCTCCATGTAGACATTTATATACAAGAACTGCCTTGTGAAAATAAATTCTTCTATTCTTTCAAAATCAGTGGTTTCTTTCCCGTAGGCCAAAACATACGGGCGATGCCTCTTTGATAAAAGAAAAAAAATATTTGTAATTAGATTGTTTTATAGACAGCGGCGGTGAATAGAAGTATACGTTCTTTTAACAGACGACAACATGTGTTGAAGTAATTTGTTTTGTAATAAACATATAACTCTTCACACATTGTAAATATCACTCATACTGCTGCACTTGTGACGTAGATACAATGTCTTTATAATAAAATAAAAACCTTTCTACTATTACGCCTGTAATCAACAGGTATACGATACTGTATGGATGACACAAAATATCGAAGAGCAACGGGTCATATCAGTTTGGTCACTGACAATTTGCATGAATAATGTGAAGAACTAATGATAAAAATGTTAATACTTGAAGCCAATTTTTTGTTTGTTTGAAGTTCATTTTCAGGCGTGTATTGATGGTGCCTACTCGTTGATTAAATAAATGTATACTCGAGGGACTGCAGTTTTGAAAAAAAATCTGCTTAACCAGGTTGATGAGGGGGGGGGGGGGGCAGAGCAGCAGAAGAAGAAAAATGAAATGGGCCTAAAGATGGAAACTTTTGTTTGAATAACATACATAAGGGCAGATATATTTCATAAATGAAAAAGAAAGTAGTTCCAAAAGTGTTGTCGCCACTGTGGCGATAAAAGTGGCACCGCCACTGTGGCGATATCAGTTTTCTCCCACTGATATATTTCTATATCTCTTTATAAAATATATAATAATATCGTCCATCTATTTAATTACATTGAGTCTCACAAATGAAATCTCATGACTGATACATAAAGTATGTATCTTGTTACCTGCATATCTAAAGTTGTGACTGTATCTTTATATTTTTATTTCATTTGTTATATTACATTATATCGTGGTAAGTTAGGTTACATATATATATATATATATATATATATATATATATATATATATATATATATATATATATATATATATATATATATATATATACAGTATATATATAAATATATTAATATTTTGTTTAAAAATCTAATCGGACTTGCTTACGCTGTTGAAGGTATTACACATCTTTGTATACATGTAAATGGAAATGAATAAAGTTAGAGGTGCATAAAGACTTTGGAAAGTTTGCAAGAAAGACTGTAGGTAAAGTCAAGCAATTGTTGTCAAAACGTTTAAAACGTTTTAAATAAAATAAGATTTAAGTTGGATATTACATATGTTTGTCTTTTATATTCATTAAAACGACCACTGCACGGCATTTTATTATTGCTTTTCGATGTTAACCACGACGCACACGCAGCTATATATATATATATATATATATATATATATATATATATATATATATATATATATATATATATATATATATATATACACATACATACATGTATATATCTTAATCTTTTATACTTTTTACCTGATTTTGTTTTACAGTTGAAACACTACTTCAATTATTGATTGCTTCTAATGAAAACATTTATACTAATATTTGAATTATTCATATTGTTGGAGATTAATATGATATGTTTTTATTTGGTGCTGCAATATATGAAATTTCGGAAAAACCCACTATTTCGAGAAAATATTGCTGTGAAAACTTTTCACTGAATGCAACGGAATGATCATTAATCCATTACACACCTCAAGAGCTGGTATTACTCACTTTTTGTGTTACATAAATCCATTCCGCTGTAATTTGGTTGAAAATGGATATCTAAAGTGTGTTTCTATCTGGGCATAAAAAATTATAAAACAAAAACGTAGATCGCCTTTTAAACCCCTTTATGTACTCAAGAACGTCGTACTTTTTATATTACATGTAATGACAATACACACGTATATGATACCAATGAACTCACTTAACACATCACATGGTTACCTTTAATGGCTATGACAAATATACTACTCCTCTTTGTCGCTATATCCACCAGTATTAATTATCGCCATAACAATTAAGGTCTGTGAAACAACTTTTCGCTTTATCTATATGTATCTGTTGAACGTTCATCTGGAACCAAGGGTGGAAAATATCTAGGTCAGTGAGTGCAAGTTAACACAGAAATTACTTACTTGATAAATCAAAAGTAATAAGGAAAATATGATTACCTTGGCGATTTAGAAATACTGATTTATGTTCACTCACTAATGCAGAGTTTATTTTGGCCGTGGATGTGACCACGATTATGGTACTTACAGCCCAAATTCTCTCTGTATCGTCACTATACAGATGAGTCTTACGAGGAAGCTGTCCACCTTACGGAAGCAATCTTCAGCTGTAGAGGAATGTGAAAACGAAAACTGTATTCTTTCTTGCTATCTGTTCTATGTGATAAAATTGTTTAATACATTGAATGTTTCGGACTTTATTCTAAATTTTCTAGAGAGTCAGACATATATCACATAACGCCATGCTAGACATTTTATAGCTGACCAGATAAGTTGAATTTAATTATATGTTGTACGCATTATATGGGGAGGAATGTTCGAGGTCTAATAATCCAGTGCGGAGACAGATTCATGTATGAACATGGTTATTATAATAATAAACTGTCGTTCTTATGAAAAGAATTTAATTCAGGTTCGCGCATGTGTAATATATATCGTTGTATTCGCACTTGAACGTGTCTCATGTATTACACGGCTCAGTCATTGTATTTTTAGTTGTTACTGAGAGTCGTAGAACTTTGGGGTTTTGTGTAACCAGGATACTGTGGTCAGTGGTGACGTTTGTTCGAAGGACGGTACGGGTTTACTCAGTGTGAGGGACCAAAGGTTCTGAACCAACGGGTCTGCAGGATAAGGAGGTTCTCGATGGATCATTCGGCAGGCTGGGAGGAGCGAACCATTCGAGGTCGTTCCTTCATTATTTGACGAGCGCTGTGGAATCGGAAATATCTTGTGATCATGGAATGGATGCCCGATATAAATACCACCATATATTCCATTTTGAACCTAAAATTCAATCTCAACATATGTGTGAAAATCAATAATATATTCATCATATTTGTTGATGAACCATACACTGATCATATTTGCTTATAATTCCATATATCAATCATACTTGTTTATAATTCCATACATTGATTGTATCTGTTGATATATTCATGTTTCAATAATACTTGTTTATAATTCCGTACATGAATCATATATTTTGGTCGATCCCATATGTTGATCATATTTCTTGATAGATCCATATATCAATCGTATTTGTTGACGAGTTCCATACATTGATCATATACGTTGACATAGGGAATCGCTTGTGATTATTTGTTGAAATTCTGTGTTTTGATCGGTTCCATTTATAAAAGATATCACTTTTGTTGAAGTTTGTGTGCATGAGTAAGGTGTCAGATTCATTCATCATTCATTTACATCATAAATAAATATCTCATTCACGTTATTGTGTTAAGTGTTTTCGTTAAATCCAATCCAGCCAGGCTTCATCCTGTTACATAGATCACCTAATATTACCAGTACTTGCCTGATTTTAAATATTTCCTCGGTAAAGGTCGGATGGTAACCCTTTCCAACAATTATTTTTGATTTTAAAAATCTAACTGTTTCACGGAATTTAAATCAGGCATTCCAAATGTATCAGTTGTCAGATCACTGAAATGATTGATTCGGACTTTTGATCCGTCCTCTTCCTTGCTTGCTTCAAGCGGAGTCATGTTTATTGTTCTGTGATGAGTGTTATTTATCATTAAACTGGTTTGGAAAAAGTCGACCAATTTTCTGATTTCATTTTGGGTGAAATACTTCTACATTCTAGTCTTTAAAGTTATGCTAAACCTTTCCACTACAGATGCTTTTTGTCTGCGTAAGTTGAAAGGCATTCAGAAGTTTCCTTTTCCAGCAATTTCTTAACATACCTGTTGTAAAACGCTATCTCCCTCATACAAATGTATCTTTTCAGGTTTTTATTCTTTGAAGATTTATTTAAAGGCATTGTGAATATCGTCTCCCTTTTTGCCTATGTCAAAATCTATTTCCATCCATTGTTTAATTTTACATAAGCTTGCATGTCAACTACGTCTGCCTGCCACTGATCATCCACGTGACTTAGTAAAACTCTTTTGTAGGGAAATATTTTTCTCCCTTGTTTGTGTAAAGTGCATATGGACTGTTCAGGTAACTGTTCTTTCATTTCAGTATATTTTCGTTTCTTTTTCCCCGTTTAATTTCTTCCGGTCTTGGTTCATATTTAAGTAAGAAACTGGACTTTCAGAATCGTTGTAAGTATGTCTTAAATATTATATTTTGCTTGTCGTCTCCAACAGAGAGGTGCACTTTTGCTACATCATTTAAAACGGTATAAAATATCGAGATAATACTTTATGCTTGAGAAACTGTTTAGGTGTTATCAACAATTCAGCAGAATATCCATCTATGACGGGTACTTCTATTTTGAGCAATTTGCTGCGTTTCTTTTATCCTTGTAAACGCATGAATGATTTCATATTCATGTCAAGTTTTGCCATTCCTATGGTTAATTCTAAAAAAGCAACTTCATATACTGAGTAACCATTTTTTTTGTTTTAAATCTAAGTTTGTTCTCTACAAATTCTATTGCTGTTTTTGTTGAATTGTTGTAGATTGACCTTGTAAAATGTACAAGATTTTCGAACTTTACTTTGAATTTAGCCTAATACAAATTCATGTATTTACCCACATCAAATACGTTATTAATTCCTTCTTCATACTGCATTGTTTTAACAACTTTGCTATCAGGGCTTCTGCTGCTTATTTTCAATATAATGTACCTTTTTGCCATTATTTATATTTTGTTAAATCTTTCATATTATTTTGTGTTGGCTAGAAATGTTTCTATATTAATTGGATTGTATCCACAGACGAGTGGTTGGTGTAAAAAATACCATTCGCTAGAAGTGTTTGCATGAACATTTTATTTTTATTTTTAGTTCTCGTATACACACACAAACGGTTGGTGTAAAAAGAAAATACTAAAATAAAATAGGGTCGCCCTCTAGAAATCCTTTGCTCGTAAATACTTAGGTGGTGCCAGTGACTTTTTACAATTCTTGGGTATCTAGATAACGTATAGCGGTCTATTTTAGCAACCTTAATATTGAGCGCATTTAATCGCATTTGAATGAAAAGTCGTCATTAGAAGAAAAAAAAACGGTATCAACACTTTTCGTGATTATTATTTTAGCGGATTGCGCGATGGCAGTATTTTAGCGTATTGATGATGCGCTGATATGAAAAATGCGGCTGTTTTTTTTAAATTCATGATGTAAAACAAAACTTAAGTATTTTCTTTACAACATTACATCGATATATGCATTTATTTCAAAGACAAGCTTCAAAACTGAAATAATATTTTATTTTGAAAAATTGTACCAAAGACAACATATTGAAATTCAAAAGCGCACAAGTATGAAATCCTTGCTAAAATCCCACTTACATGTTTTATATTTATATTATTTACTTTAATTTAGAAACAAAATGGGAATTTGTAAGTGGTAGAGTCTACACAGTGGAGGATTACTGTCATTTCGAAATTTGCGATGGAATTTTACGCTGAATAAGACACTTTGTAAAATCTACCAAGTACGTAAAAATGTGTACCTCGCGTGAAATACCTGCTAATGAAACCTGTTACACTTCCATTTCAAACACACCTGAAAAAGTTGACGTTTATAAATCCATTTTCTTAAGTTCACCTTCATATGTAGAACACTTGCCTAAAAATGACGATGACTTGTGGTCACTTTAGTGTCGATTATAGACAGATTCACGTTATCAGTTTACTTATAAATGGCTTTTATTAGGGGATGATAATAATACTTGAAGCAAGATACAACAGCCGAGGCGGCATAATCCTTAGCTTCCGGAAAATTAACCCGATGACTGCGATGCCATTAAAAAGTTTCGGCACACTTCTGGCTACAATTAATTCAAGATTAAAGATGCATTTCCTTATGTTCACCTAAAATGTAAATTAATTAGACAATAAATGTACTCCTCCTCATGAAAACTACGGTTATATTTCGCCCCAAAAGTACAAGAGTATATATTCAGACAACTAATTTATGTTTTATATAAAAGAACTGTATATGAAAAAGGAACCTACCATGACTTTATATAAATAGAGCTGTCAGAGGACAGCAAGGATTCTCAGCATAAATGAATACAATAATAATGAATGCTATATGTTATAAATTATATGCAGTCCAATGTTATAAATTATATGCAGTCCAATGTTATAAATTATATGCAGTCCAATGTTATAAATTATATGCAGTCCAATGTTATAAATTATATGCAGTCCAATGTAACTAACTTCTAGTATGGTAGCCAATAATGGAGTGCATTCAATAATTTTGTATAGTATAATATAAATAAACAGATTTTTTTTAAAATAAATTTTTTTATTTTTTTCAAAATTAAAACACGATTTTATTACGTTAGAAATCACATTTCTGTTAACAGAAGTTAAACCAATTATCTGTTAGAAATGAATATTAGGTAACTAAGATAATTATTTTTCAATATAGCATACGGAAGCATATCATTAAAATAATTCTTAAAATAAAATAATTTTACGATATTGGAAATTCTACTGTGAGCCAAATGACCCCACAAACTGGAGACAGCAGTGTTAAATAATAATAATAATAATAATAATAATAATAATAATAATAATAATAATAATAATAATATCTCTCGAACACAAAGCCGCAAAACTGCACATAAGCATCTCCCAACTCTCAGCACATAACAATTATCCGGTTGAACACTTATTTAAAATTACCTTAATGCAACGACTGTAAATGCCAATTTTTTAAATATTTTTTTAAAACTGTGTAAAACCTTCCAGAAAAACAGAAAAATAATAAAAACATTCGCATGTTGACACGGGACTTATGTTTCTACACCCCCCCCTATATATATATATATATATATATATATATATATATATATATATATATATATCTATATATATATATATATATATATATACTATTATAAACATGTCACACACACACACACACACACACACACACACACACACATATATATATATATATATATATATATATATGTATGTATATGTATATATATATATATATATATACTATTATAAACATGTGACGCAACGTTAATTTTTCATATGGATTATATGTAAGACTGGTGGAAACAAATAACGTGTTGTTTTCTGAATGGTCTTCACGAGGATGGTTTTCTGAATGGTCTTCACGAGGATGGATGGAAGTATTATTAATAACAACACATACAAGGTTCAATCTCACAAATGAAATACACTGAGTAGATTCAAATGTTCTACTCGGATATTTATCGTAAATACTGTCAATACATATGTGCGTAATTGGGATTAATAGGTGAAAAACACCTCATTACCGACCTAATATAGGAGCCCCACCCTCATTCCCCACCCTGTATAGGAGCCCCATCCTAATTTCTTATCTTATATAGATGATTCTTGACCAAACATAACTTTCATGAGTTACATATTTGTTACACATGATTTGCGGACACCTGGCAGCAGATAATGTTAAATGAAACTCTAGAACCCAACTCATGGATTTACGTTAGTCTAATTGGAAATGCACAAGTGAATAAATATTAAGAATTCTAAAGAAATTGAAAGAATTGTTACGGTTGTTTGCGAGTACATTTATGTTCTGCTACATACAAATATTTAGTTTAGTAATTGAAAACTTGAGCCACTTTGATGGCTCGCCATCACAAATCTCTATGTTCTTTATTACATATTACTCTCGAACCCATCCCAAACCTGCACGAGTGACCCATGGATCATAATGCAAAATCTGCTTGCATGATATGTGTCTTTCTTCTATGACTTTTGTTTAGAAGAAAATAACTGACAGTTTTAAGGTGGTTGCAATTTAAGTTTTTGTACATATGACCTTACCACCATCGGAAGATTAATGCTCCTCTTTCACATGGTCACAATATGGACAAGATGATCAAAAAGTTTCGTGGATTTTCACCTAGTGTTAAATTTCGTAGTTCCATATTATTCCTTGTCCAGACATTATTCATGCTTCCCAATAGCAAATTTTCCATCGATTACATTTATCCATGATCGAATGTCTAATATTGAGACAGTACTGACGTGGAAGACGCTTCACTTGTTTCCAATGTGCACGCACAGGACGTGCAGAAATGCGTATATCTTCGTGTACCAATTGACGTACTTGAAAATTTAGAATAGGAAACTCCTGGCCATTGAAGAAACAGTTTATAAACAAAAGATGTGCACAAAAGTGACGACAGATTTGCAATTTCTCTGAAATTCTTTCAAATTTCAATACAAGTATGCAAAGTAGATTTTAACTATGAAGGAATTTGTTATTTTAGAGAACTACTTAACAATTAATTCGGCTTTAATATTGATCAATGTTCACGAATATTCGTTAAAGTACTTACTACAAGTCCATGTACTTGGAACAGAGATATCGGATAATTGATACCAAACCTTACTGAAATGTGAAATGTATCAACTGCAGAGCAAATAACTTCCTTGACAAAAACTTAACATATGAAAGGATGTCAATTCACATGTGTAATAACTCAATCTTCGGCGCACTTTAGCATTCGATAGTCATTGACAAAAGTCCGAGTAATTATTGAAGTAATGTATTTCTAGCTAATAATTGTACAAATAGATGTATCAGTATTTCACTAACATGTATATGCATGATGAATTACTATGTTGTGTTTTTTTTTAGATGTTTTTTTTTTTTTAAGGCTTATGAGTCAGCATAAAATTAAGAGATAGGGTGATCGTAATGTGAAATTATGTATTGTAACCGAGAAGATAGTTTGTTAACCGTTTAACGTCTAAAACGTCTGATCATTCTTATTTTTAAAGATAGGCCGATATTTGACCAGTTTTACCAAGCTGACATTTAATACACATATTGATATTCAATTACGTGAATAAAGTTGATCTCCCCATCACTAGCATTCACTACGTCGATATTTATACAGTATTTGTATTCAAATCCAAATGTTTTCATTAATATTGACAACTTGGATGATATCTGCAACCTTCGGGTGGGTTGATTTATAGAATTGCGCGATTCAGTATGTCTTTTACGTTTTAATTGTCCTCGCGCTTTTTAGGAAAACGTGTGAAGCATAGTACCCGTTCGTGCATGCATACCTGAGTGCGTTGGTGTATGCGTGGGTTTGTAATATAAGCAACTCCTCCCCCAACACACACTCACCCCTTACTCAATCCCCACACCCTGCGTTTAAAATGGTGGATATAATTTGAGGTTGTTTTTATACGTGCACTGTCCTATAACGTTATCAGCCCCATAGTGATTGTACATGAGTGTGTTTTAAGTGTTACTGGACTCCTACAACAGATCTATTGGTAGAAAACATAATACTGTATGAACCCATTTGAAACAATTGGTCTTTAGATTAATATCTTGATTTTATTCCGTAAAAGTGAGCGCCTGAAAACAAAAGACTAATAAAGGGAACATACTATAAGCCTACAGTTAGCTGAGCTTACAACTATGTGCTCGAGTCCGAGTCGGTGGGGGTGGATTCGATAATTGAGAAAAAAAAGCGTTGGGACTCGCTGCTTCACGCTGCATGAGTATTCTATTATTAATACGTTTCATTTCATTGTATGCAACATAACACTAAATAAAGATTGCATATGTTCGATTTTTGATAGTGCTACTCTGTATCGCAAAGTATAAAGTACATATATCGATCAATTCTATTCAAGAAAGACACAATGGGGAGGAATATTTTACAAAGTATACAGTGGAACTCAATCAGAGTATCCACAGCCTTTCCTGTGAGGAAATATCGAGTGTGACACATAGGAAGCCAATTTAAATTACAATCATGAATAACAATCTAACACGTGACGGCTCACGTGACGAAATACCACGTCACTGTGTAGCTGTGTGTATATGAAAATTAAAGTTTTGATTGATTTTGTTTTAAAAAAATTATTCAAAAGCAAAATTTAATCAATAGTATATTTATTAGTTGAATATGTTTACTTAACCTGTTATTTAGTCCCTATACATTCAGGAAAAAGATAATAGGCTGGGTACTACTTTGTTGCGCAAGAATATATGTACTTTAATGTTCTCCCCAAAATGGGAAAATCAGTCCGCTTATACGTCAATTGTTTTTTTCTGATTTGACAGAAAAGGTAGAGGTTGCTCCGATTGCAGTTGAAATATGTATATTGGTGCTTGATCAGCCTGTAAGCTCAGCTTACTTATCTCTACAAGGCAACGAACGAGCTTATTGGTATCACGGTACCAATTGTTTTTCCATAGACCTTAATGTTAACATTTGGTGAAATAAATATACCTTCTCTCCTATTTTAGCATGCATGTCACACACTGTCATAGAGAGCAATGTTAGATTTTCAATTTGACAGTGATAGAACCAGGTACTCCATTGCATTTAAGAGAGATAACTCTGCTGGAACTAGACAGGGGTAAGAGTTGTCCAGTCACAACAGACACATTTTCAGTGATGTGCATCACATTTTTAAAAAATCATAAAAAATGCAAAACATGATCTACATATGAATTAACATAATCTCACATGTTGCTAAGAGACGCAACTTTTTTTTAAGCCAGACAGAAACTACAACTCTTACATAATACACCAATCACAGCTAGTTTTGTTGTTTATTTCTGAATACAATGTTCCTACACCTTAAGCTCCACCCCCTGGGCTTGCGCAATTGGTACCGTGATACCTATTCTACACTTATTCTCGCTTACGGCCTAACACCTGCATGATGGCGGATGGAGAAACCAGAATTGGGATGTTGTTTCAATTTCATGTTTATTATGAGAGTAAATATTGATTCACTGTGTATGTATGTATGTATGTATGTATGTATGTATGTATGTATGTATGTATGTATGTATGTATGTATGTATGTATGTATGTATGTATGTATGTATGTATGTATGTATGTATGTATGTATGTATGTATGTATGTATGTAGGAATATTGGACAGTAGGGGTATTGACCCGATCTCTGTCCCCGTACCGCTGATAGGACACCGTTGACCGGTGATCGGTACTTGAAGACCGGTGACTGGTGATAGGTGCCCGGTGCCCGGCGACTGGCGCCCAATGACCCCCGGTGCCCGGTCATGCGACAATAATCTGAGTTTCCTTCTCAGGGACTTCTTGGCATGAACTCCCCCCCCCCCCCAGAGTTCTGCGAGTCTTCAGGGGCATTACATCTTTCGACTTCGCAAGAAACAGATCCCATACTCTCCTGGGATCGAGGAGTGTCTACCCTGATACACTTCTACGTGTCTTCAAGAGTATTTGTTCGAAATTTATACTGCCCAAGTAGCAAAATAAAGTTATTTTAGCACAACAGTTAAAATCGTACTGCCTAAGCGAGTATCTATTCTCAGCAGTGCAATGACATAATTGAAAAGTAACTGCTTAAGCGAGTACTTTTGACGAAGCAATGCTATAACAATTATTTCAGTGCAGTTATGGAGCGTACTGCCTATAGCAAGTACAGAGGAACCTCGTTAATCCGGACTATGTTTATCCAGAAACCTCCCTATCCGGGCATAGTTAAACGGGAACGGAATTCCTAAACATTAATTTGCTCCGTTAATCAAGAAATCCGCGTTCCGGATCCGAAATCAAAATCGGGGACCAAAGTGTAAAATTACTATAAAACTTGCCTCGATAATCCGGAAATAATCTGTCCAAAAATAAGAAAATTCGAAGAATCGTATATGAAAATACAGTCAGTCGGATAACACAGATTCACCTACGCAAATTTGGAGGTGTGTCAATGTATCAGTCTCTGACTGGTCAAATTCTAGTGGCACGTTAAAGTTATAAATTGACCACGTGATCATATGTGTAGAAAAACTTCAAGTAGCGTGACCGTATTGTAACAAGCGATTGTATAAACAATGTCTGTTTTTGCTAGTCGCCGACGGAGGTGTTAATAATTATATAAACACTCTGGGATCAAATCGTCCACACTTTTGACATACATATGGTTAATAAAATAAGTGTGTTATTAAGTCTCTTTGTTGTTTACCAATTGTATGTAACAATTTTAGTTTGTTGATGGCTGTACAAATAATGTTGATTGATTTAAGTTGTGGACAGAATAGGGCTTCATTTCAGAATAAAAAGCGACGTCAATTATCGGCTCATTAGCAGTCATAACAGATGTAAAGTACAACTTATAAAAATGACTGCATTTTATTAGTTTACAATAACGCATTTAACTGCGAGATATCAGTTTGTATTCGTTGTACTGTTTACATTATTATGGCGACACAGTCAAGCAAGCGTAGACGAGTAGAGATACCAGTGAGCATAAAAAAGATTTGCCAGCACAAAGAAGATCACCCAAAGCTACCATTCAAGATATCCACTGGCATATTATACCTGACTCATCCTTAGACATTGGCAAGTCGGCAACTGCGGACATCATAAAAACAACGACAAATGGTTGTCCGTGCCTGCCGACTCAACAGACCTAACCCGCGCTCGCCACTCCAAATATTAACAAGTCGATGATGCCGTATTCATGTACAAGTGCATGTTATAATAAAGTGAAATAAATACAATTCAATAGATGTATTCATTAATTATTTTTCTACCATTATTGAATATACAGTACATTTACAGCCAACAAATACATGTACATGTACAGTACATGTATACAATAGGATGACATCGTGAAATAAAAAATGTGCATGATTCAGTTATCCTGAAAACTCATTAATCTGGACATATTCACTGGGAACAAAGGTGGCCGGATTAACGAGGTTCCGCTGTACTTATAATTGATATTCAATTTTCAGAATTAAAGAACAAAACAATTTAGGTCACTGCCTACAAGTGCGATTAAATATAAAATTCCCACAATGATTAACAAAGGGAATTAAAATTCCAGAACCACTAAAGGGTAGTGATACTTACCATAGGCACAGGAAATAAACGAGTACCGCCGAAGCCAGTATTAAATAAAACTCTAGAACCATCACCAAGAGGAATTCTTTACCCTATCACCAGTTAAGGGTAGGGGGAAGAACGGTGAAGAGCACCGCTAGACAACACGGTCCAATCAATTCCCGATAACTATTAAAAGATCTAATATACGTAGTCAATAGTAGTGTCATAAGTACAATGTGAGACTGGCCGACCAATCGGTTCCTGATCCCTGAATCCCTTTATATATATCCTCTTACTTTCTCCCACTCGAAATTTTTACACATGCATGTGCGCGATTGTAACTCGCGTGATCCCCCTTTCCCCCAAGCGAATTTACCATGAGGTGCCTCTGTACACTGGCAAACATTTACTCGATTTTTACTGCCTATAAATCAGCTACCTGTTTTGGGTCGCTAACGCCCCGGTTCCGTAACTGTGGTCGGAGACGTCGGTTGTTTTTCCTTTTCAACCAGCACCTTTCGAACTCACTCATGCTAATCGTTTTATTTTCGATGGGCACCAAGTACAGCTTAGCAATTGTGCTGAGACTACTTTGTGCCGCCGCGAGAAGTTCCGAATAAACACGTATTCGCGAATATAATTGTGTCCAAATTCTTTTACCAGTTGCTATTGTTACACCTCCGAACACAAATCCGATTGGTGTACCTATGTCAGTTGCTGTAGTTACAACCCCAGCAACACCAATGCCAACATCGTTTGTATTTCGCGAGTACAACGGTTTTCTTGGTGATCTAATCTCGCAGCTGTTGTTCCGCTTTGAGTATTTCCTCGAGTAGTAACTTTGAGGGTCCATCATAGTTCTTCTATTAATATTGTCATTATAGAGATTAACTGCTCCACAGGCTGGCGTTGTCCAGCTGCAACACGCGCACGAACTTCCAACCAAGCATTTTTCTTCACTGGCACACTGTTATACAATCATAGAAAATATCTTCCACGGGGATATTTAAGTCTCAGGTGATTGTGTGTTCCTGGGGTTTGGGATGATGATTATTTTAAAAACACACAAATTATGCCTTTGCTTTGTGCCTCAAACGATCGTTTTCATCCAAGAACTGTTACGCGGACAAGTGCGTCCTTGTTGAATAACACTCGAGATCAAATTTCTCTTCTTCGCTGAGTCAATGTTGCTTTAATATGATTGCTGTGGAATGTAACTAGGGTGGATTCGGCGGTGAATTTCACTTCATCGTTATAAAAACAGTCTTTGGCTGATTTTGACGCCTGGCGGTGACGTATCTTTTTGTCTGGTGCTTTCACGTGCTAGTACTATGACTCCAAGCTGGCCTCGAGTTGTTAGTGGCACACTAGGATTGTCCCAACTGTTATTTTCTAGTTGGTCCTTAGCAAGATTATACTTGACTGTATATGAGAGTCTGGTAACACCACTCTGAAGCAGATATTCATCTACATGTGGAATAAAATTACCATCAATGTTAGCATCCGCTGTCAGCTGGTCCAACACCCCGCAACATCATTATTGCGTTCAGAATCCATACGTATATGTAATGATAAATCTTAAATACAAACACCAAAGACGGTCAAGTACCCGTATGGACAGATGTGAAATGCTTCAAATTGAATTTCATCTCTGATGACTAATCATACCGATATCGTATATATGAAAGATTCTGCAATTTCGTCGAGATCGTTACGTATACCTAGTACTGGTGTACCAGGCTGATTGTTTATCAATGCTGTTAATTGACTCCATCCACCGTAATAACCGGATACGATAAATAAATACGCCATTAAGATGTGAGGTTTAGGTTTATCAAAGCCATTCATGTCAGTAAAACATGTCGACCATTTGTTATTATCTTATCAATTTTGTTTACTCGCCCGGGATGACGTCAACAACAACCCGGCTGGTAAACTCAATCAAATCCGCTCTGTTGGCAAACCTGGTCAGATCCACATCAGCGTCGCCTCGGGTTGCTACGACTTCGCGTCCGTAAATGTCAACAGCCATTTAATATACTATACTATGAAGCGTAGTTTCTAAGTGACAATGTAAAATCAACAAGGGTGCGTGGTGTCGGGGAACGCTAAAGTGCATGCAGTGCTTTAACGAAAAGATGTCCGTACATTGGACCGTCCATCCGAGTTTGCAATGGCAGAGTTGAATAAAACAGTGGTCGTCGACGGGCGCTAGCGCTCCGGTTAAACAATCCAACAACTTCAAGTGGTGATCCAAGCCTGTACGAGTCAAAATACAAAAGATGTCGAGGCGTTACTATGTCTGCAACCCAATGAATTCCAGGTCCTGCTAACAATTCCAGGTTAACAATGCCAGTTTCATGCGTGCGGGGGATCATTGACCCAAGTTCATTCCACATAAAGACACCTCGGAAATGCTTGACTGACTTTGTCATAGCGAGTAAATGAAAATTGGTTAATGAGCACGCGAGAAGTTTCGCTTCCATCAATGGCGAGGCCTTTTGCGAGTCGTACCGGGTAGTCGAAGACCTTTGCCTGAGGGTATTTTGCGAGTTGTCCTTTTTTTATTCGTCTACGAGACGCTGCAGCCTCCAACCGCCTTTTTCAGAGCCATCCCTGATGCAGTTTCGACTGTCCCTAACGCAGCCGCTTTTGCAACAGCTGAGGAATGAAATATTCCACCGTTTTTTTATTTTTTTTTATTGGCGTCACCTCTGATAATGTTAATGTCACCGATGTGTTCTTTTATTTGGCTTCCTTTAGCTTGTTACGTTGTGTTTGGGTTAGCCACACGGAGACAGTTCCAGTTAACTTTGTTGGAGAAAGTTTCAATGTGACCCCACGATCGTTTTTTTTTTAATATTTTTTTTTATTGCGCTCCTTTTTTTTTGCATGCTACTTTGGGCTAAGTCCAACTTTAACTTCGTGATATGACATTGTTATTTGAAAACGTAAGAGGTTCAATTACTAGTTCGAGAAAAACTTATTAGTTTTCCACAGGCGCGTCAATGACATCAATGAGCCTCCATGAAGTTGTCATCAACGCTGCAGAAATCCAAGGTAGTACTTTCTATTAATGGTAGTGAGTACGTCTTCTACATCCGCATCATCAGCCGCGGCACTGTTTTTTTTTTAGGTTGCCTATGTTTATACTAGATATAATCTGCATGGTCGTGTCCATCCTTGTGAAACATAATCGACGGGGCAGAGGATCTCGCGTAATCGTCACTGTATCTGGAGAGTCCAATAATCGTCGTGGCAATGCTTCGATTTCCTTTCCGTCGATGGAATAACGTACGCTGTTGAACAACGCCATGATGCCGTTGTTGACAAATATAACCTTGGTTCTGTACAAATTTTCAATCCATTTCCAAGAAGCTTCACACGGAAGAAAAAATCTAGATGGGTCTTGCCCTTGTATTTCAATTTTTTATTTTTTTTATTTTTTTTTATTTTTTTGTTAATCAGGGATCCTAGCCGGGTACGAATACTACTGAAAATATCTTTTGCTTTACTCTACCTTCACAGGCGCGTCAGTATCAAACGCGGGATTGGATACTTCTTCGAATTTTGCCATCGTTTATACATTATCGGTTTGGTCTAATGCCTTTTTCCACAACTGTAATCCACTTCCCATTGCTGCAGCTGCAAGCATCGAATCAGCCAGCCGTTGTTGAGCAGCTTCATTGATGAGTTTACCAACTGGGGCTGGCATTGTTATCGTTGATGGTAGTGTAATTGCTTTTGGTTCTACCCGCAGTGCCCGAGTTACTAACCGTCGTAGTCGATCTCGAACAGATTGAAACGCCCGCGATCCCAGATTTTTAACCGATCCGCAGCAACCTTGTTAATGGTATCAACGACTAGCATTGCAACTTGTTTGGCGATCGGTGCAGCGCGCGAGGTCAGGGCCGCTAAAACCTTTGGTGCGCCTGTGAACACTCCTTGGACAAAATCACCGAGACCAGTTCCTTAATATGTCATGTAAACAGGTTTTCTCGCGTTGACAACACGCACGGGTATCACTCGTCCGCTTACGACTGTCATTATATTCGATCAGGCTGATCTCTAATGTGCAGTTGTATTGTCATGGTCTCCCCGCGGAGATCTAACATGTGCCCGTCCTGGTCCACAAGAGTAAAACGAAGGTGCGTCAACCGGGGATTGTGGCATGGAAGATACATTGGCGTCATTGGAGTAATCGAGATAAGTTCACCCGGGCCCACTTTCGGGGAGAACCTAAATAATATATAACCCTGAGAGTCTACGCTTGTGGAAGCTAAACCACATGAAATTCTGGTTTCGTTGCTGAGATCGTAATCGTTGAGGTAATGTTCGGGGTTGTATTCGCAACGACAGGCTGCATCGCAGCATTGATTTTGCCAAGAATAGAAAGTGCCTCAGAACTCATCATCGGTGTACGCACGTTCATCATATACATTATCGATGTCTTCAATGAGTTCGTGTATTAACGTCCGAAGCGTCCCAGGGTCCATGATGTTGATGGTAAGCAACCGACGACAAATCGACATGGCCTTATTGCTGACATCTGGTGTGTTATTGCCTGCGCGAACTACCTTATGAGTGTTGCAGGCGATCCATGAATTCATTTACCTGTTGTTTGTCTACAAACACGCATTTGAACTCTACTGTGGAACCTTTGGTTGTCCCACGTTTGCGTCCACGATCACTGAGACCTTTTCCACGTGTGGGTGGTTTCTGGGGAAGATCTTACTTCAGTGGTGGTGTTTTCTGGGGAGTAATATTCTTCTTAGCGAGAGGCAGATCCTCTTTTGGAGGCAACCCCATAAAATGAACAGCATATATTTTTTTGCAATGTTTGTTTGTATGTACGAAGAAAAATCTTCCAGTATGTTTGAACCTTTTCTTTATCTAGCTTTCTATAAAGCTAAACAATATTATGAAAATCAATCCACGTAGGATTATTAATGTATAGTCCTTTTCAGTCTAGTCCACTCCTGGAATACCCATTCGTCCCATTCCTTTTTGATAGAACCCGAGCGCAAATCTGTAGGTCGTTCAGACTCCAACATATAATCTTTCCATTTCTTGCATTCGTCAGCAGCAAACTCTATGGTATACTTAAAGATCTCCTGCCGTGCCAATTTATTATATTTTTGAACTGGTGTTTCAACTTTGATTTGTACTCGGGTGGTTGTTATTGTGGAAGATTTGCAAGTGTCTCTCCAGCATCCTCTTGTATGTCCTCTAACCTTTTTTGAATTTGTGCTAATTGTGATGGAGCACGCCTGATCGGACCAGGTTGTCTTTCTGTTTCAATCATCGCTGTGGTGGTTGCACGACTTTTTCTACTTTTTCCGTGGTTTCCGCGGTCATGGCTATAATCTCTTTTGTTTGTTTGATCAGAGGTGCAAACGTTTGTTCTATGAGGTCTTTCCGTGCGGATTGTGCGACTGTAACAAATATTTGACACGTTTGAGACCGGCTATGGTATCACTGGTATGTGTTGGCATTATATTTATCATTGTAGTTTAAATTGCCGCGTGAGACGCATTCACGTGAGACACGTTTGTCTCCAGACCCGCGCGATACTTTTTTTTTCTGGCGGCTCCAGTAAAGTCGATCGTGAGGAAACTATACGGGACCTGGGTGACCTCCACGCACACCAGGTCCAATGGATGTTTGCGAGGCCATGCGCGTCAACTCCACGAAATATCATCAACATGTTACAGTTTTCCCGGATCACTTTAGGCACATGCCTGTATCTTTGTCACATAGATCACGTCTGTGTTTGTTTGTTTTTTATATCCCCAAGATTATTATGCTCCGGGTCAAGGTCGTCAATCCGGGGGGCTTCATAGATTGTGCAAAATAACTCAATGGTGCACGTGGAAGCTTTGCTTCTCGACGACGCAAGCGCTTCCGTGAAATCGTTGAGTACATCATAACACGGTTGATCGTCCGCGGATGGTACAATCATATATAGCCGATCCCACGTTAACCATCGCATGATCAGACTCAACAACAGCTGAGTTTTCCCGGATCCGGCCGGGCCAATGATGAACGCACGAACTGAATTTGGAAACATATCGCCGTGCTTGGGTGGTCTGGGCTTTGCCTGTGCTAAGTCAATGCCATGTTGAATGTTGATTGTTGTATAACTCAATCATGCCTTCATATTGTGTGCGATGCCGCACCACAAACACACGGACGGCAAATCCTAACTCGTATTAAGACGCGTATTAATAGAGCCGCAATAGCTGGAATTTGCGTCCGATATGGAGCAAAGTGTTTATGTTTGTGCGAACCCCCGGTTCTATTGGTGATGCTTTCAGCTCCAGGTTTAAAAAAATATCGGCGGTGATATCGCTGCTGCTTTTTTTTACAAAGCTATCCGGGGCACCGTGGAGTAAATATCCTAGCGAAAAACATATCCCTTGTTACAATTACTGCGATCCTCGGACACAGCTGGATATACGATTGGACTCAAACAATCGACCGAAGCCCGGAGAAGAATATGTAAACCGCGTCGATGCTGCATGTTACCGACATGATCTTGCGTATAAAGCATCAAGTGATATCCGTGCGCGTCAACGTGCCGATGTGGATCTCATCCATTACGTGAACGCGATTGCGGAGCCAGATGTCGGAGAAAGAATCGCCAGATGGATCATTAAAAGAGGTATGAGGTTAAGATTCTCATTGGAGGCGGACCAAATCCACTCATTGGAGGTAAAACCGTAATATAGCAAACATGAAACTGGTTGCGATATACTACAGTCCGCGCGGTTATTGGAAGGGCGAAGCAGACGTTGAAAAGTTAGCGAGCGAGGCAAAAGTTACCCACGGGTTGCTCGAGCGTGTCTGAAAAGATTTCCCGTGAATGGTTTGATGTGAAAACACCCAACGAAGTTCATCGGGCTGATCTTTTATTTCTCCCACATGATCGTGTAGGAGCACATACGTAAAAATGTGCGCTAACCACGACGGTTGATGTTAACATCAGGTAAAAAGAAGCCGTGCCGTTGACATCCATAGATTCAGCAAGTGTCGAAGACGCATTGAAACGTATCTACACACGTTCGCCACTAACATGACCGCGGCTGTTACAGGTCGATCAAGGCAAATCATTTCTTGGAGTCGTTGCTGCTTTGTTGACAAAAGATCATGTGCTGGTTCGTCGTGGACATGTCAGCATACATCGCAACCAGGCTATTGTGGAACGATTTAACCGTACACTTCTGGAACGATTATTCGGACATCAGTACGCGCAGGAATTGTTAACGAAACGTAAGGAGCGATATCTCGAGTGGGTTACACGGCTTCGCTCGGTCATAGTAGCACTGAATAATGAAACCACACGCACGATCGGGTTAAAACCCACTGACGCGATTCATTAGAAGACTGTCACCGTTGCTCATAAAAGCGGTTTCACAACCACCCGCGTTAGACCCATTCGGAAACAAGCTTTAAGGCGAACAACGTCGTGCTACTGACCCGGTATGGCCCGTCGATGTATTTACGATAATCGGACCTGATTGACATTCTGGGGCAACCAACACACTACCATTTGACGCCGGTTGACAAACCAGCTAAGCTACCAAGTAGAACATTTGTGCGAGACGAATTGCATGTCGTTCCGGCGAATACAGAACTTCCATCAGGGAAAATCCATCGCTTTGTGTCCAGCGGAGACAAGCTTATCTTGGTGCAACGATACCCACCCATACGTTGTTTCTTTGACCGAATAAAATTTGCCGCGTGTGCAAATTCGCATCGTTGCTGAAGACACTCCATGTGCATGTTATGCTTGAGATCTTTTGCGACCACAACCCGGGGAACTCCTTTTGCTTTCTTTATGTTTTTGGTGCCGCCAACCACGATCAAGTACATTTTTTTGGGTCGCAGCCTCACGTATTCCTCGATAGGCTTGCCCGCGCACTCGTCTTTGAATTTCCCCACTTTCTTTTGTTAACATTGCTAAATAGCGGGTGATCTTTTGGGTACTAGCTGGTGTCAAATTTGTCTCCGAGCGATGCCTCGCAAATATCCGAATAGACATTATTGGCAGTTATATGCATTAACAATGAATTCTTATCAGTGTATAACATTTTTACTCCGTCGCCGTATTGTAGAAAAATTTCGACAGATCTAGCACTGACGCGCCAACGTATATAGGTTTCGTCAGTTTTTATTTCAATTTGTTTTTTGTGGACGGCAACGAGTCCACCACTGAAGATCTTCTGGGACTCGAACGCCGGGTCTGCAATCAGCCTGCAAAGTTTGTTAAATTTTCCATTGTTTTGCCGAATACAGCATTATTCATTAGTTTGAAAAAGTCTTTCTCAAACTCATGTGTTGCCGCTCCTCAGGTCTGTGTTCCTTTGGATGTTCGGGGCCAACAAGGCGCGCTGGCGAAACCTAAGCACCAGGTGGATGCGTGACACGCGCATCCCCAACAGTAGGTACAACTGTAAATTGCGCACATGTACTACATAGTATTGCTTAGCTCGAAGGATCGGGGCAAGTTTGACGTATTCCGTATACTTTCAACGGGAATCATCCACGATTCCACACCGGTATGGCGACAGCCACTCGCGGGGCACCGACAGCGCTTCCGGAGCGAACGGTTAATCGTTGTGGGTTTTGTGCAGCTCGTCTGGATACTCAAGTTCAACTTCAAAGAAGTATCCATAATTATGGTTGCTGTCATACTCGTGTACGTGCACGTGCGCAGGAACGATCCACTTAAACTCGCTTACGGGGCTTTGGTTGCATCATCGCCCAGCCAAACAAGTTGTTGGAATCAAGATACGTGATGTAACTGTTTGGGGCAGCGGGGTCGTATCGGTCGCCGTGGATATACCGCCACGGATGCCTGGTTCAATACACAGATGTTGGTCGATGTCGGTGAGTAGTTCTAATTCCACCTTGGTTTTAAATAGCAAGGCCTCCCAGGGATGAAAAGTAATATGTTGGATCAAGTTTAAACCCTCAACACATCAGTGCCCAGATACAGATCGTGATAGTCTTCGAGATTTTTGCAACCAAACTCGCATCAGACATACATTGTTTGCGTGATGTGTAGTCGTTGGCGGAAATGCCTTCACGAGACAGCGATGAACGGAAGGCGATGGGTGGCAACTGAGTTTCGGTAAACTTGTCCCAATCGCTCATGTACTCGTAGGATAGATTCCTTTGCGAGTGAGCAACTTAAACGTTCCATAGTTGGCGCAACCGCGAGTGATCGTAAAGTGATCGCCTTTTCATGCCGCAAGGTTGCTCACGAGTGTGTTCTGCTGGAATCGAGAAACTGCAGTGAGTCAATGAACTGCAACTGACCCAACCGCAACGTCATGTATTTTTCCATGTTGTTGGGAATAACACTTATTGGTGCATTTGATGCCGTTGCGACTGCTTGCCTGATCAAGTGACCATCGTACCCACGTAGGTTATGAAACACTACAGGAATTCTTGTTCTGCCTGGGTAAATTTGCAGCTGTAGGTTGCATGAACTGTGTGCGACTCTTCTGTACGCACCAGTAATGTGATAGTGATCGCAAACTTTTTCATCGGTGAAGCTGAAAACTCCTTCACAGATTCAGCAATGAGCGGCAACGGAAAACTCGAGTATGCCATAGTTGGTCATAATCATGTCTGCGGGCGAGGAGAGCTGTTGTAGGATCCATTTCGCTGTTAGCCTCGAGCGATTAAATAAATACCTCAACTGAATCCTGGACACAATACAACATTGGTGGCTTAGTCACTCTGTCGCATCTAACAAGAGTGTAACAAAACCCGAATGGGATTCGTTCTACAACTTGCGTCGTATTTGATTGAACCTTGGAGGTGGTGTCGGGAAGCGATGCTTCCACGGAAACATTAAAACATTCGAAATCTGCATAAATAACACATGGGACCTTCATCTTCCGCTGCACCGCGCTAAATTTCAAAAACATTTCCGCCAGGCTGTGTGATCGTTTACAGGATGCAGCTTGGACAAGAGCGCCCATTCAAAACACTGGTTGTTAGCATTTTTTACATTGAGTACTGCTCGCCGTGGAATACACTCTGTTGTTGGAATGCAACTTGATCTGATAAAAGGTTTGTACGGAGAAATATGAAGTTGAACTTCCAAGCATCTGGAAAGCATACATCCTGAACATTCTCTAAAGTATTTTTCAAATTTCTCGAGGATCATTGCATAACCTTTATCATTTTCATCATTGATGGCCTCAGACCACAAGGGCACCACTATAAAACCATGGCTGTGATGTTATAGATCGTGCAGACCAGTCTTTGGTTAAATAACCAGGCACAATGTCCACCTTGAATCCAGACGACACTGTGCTGCAGCGTGGATACAATTCCCGGACGCATATTCGAGGGAAGCTTCTCTGCATGGTTTGTATACGTTTGGAATAATTGTCCGGTATTCTTAAAGATCACGAGAGCGCTTGTGTAATTTGAATCCTGGCGCTCTGATTATTTGAGGACCATACACAATAGACTCTTCAGCAACAGTATGTACGATACGACGACAGTTTTGTTCATCAGTGACCATGCGTGCAATATCGACCCACTGTACCCGTGGAGGAATATGGATATGATACTGTGCTGCCATTGCCCGAAGCTATCTCACACTCTGACGCGGTTCGACCGTGAGTCCTAAAAACACAAGTATGTTGGCTTTTCTTGCGCCTCTCGTTATTTTTATTCCACGTTCTCGCGCGGATTGTTTGAGTTGATTTACAGTTGCTGTTGCAACCGGGTCAACCGGTCGTGGTTCATCTGCGAATCCTAATCATGTAAGTATATCTGCCTTTCTCATACCGCTCGGAATCCTTATTCCACGCTCTTGCGCAGATTGTTTGAGTTATTCACAGTCGGCATGCAGGTATATAAATGAAAATCATTGTCTGATTGCTTATTTCATCAATAAATATTTGTTTTGTTTTTACTGTACCAGGATCAAAAACTGCAATTGCTTTCATTCCTGGCTATTATTTCATTGATTTATGAATCTTTTTCAACGGCGTTGACGTCATCGGGTTTTTCCACGATTATAGTATTGGTGAGTCTCTGCCGGCGCGCGTGATAATACTCGCGAACTGATCCACATGGTGGCAAAGCTGATTACGCGACTTTACTCCGATACCACATTTAAGACATGGTCAAGCATCGAGGCCATCACGTAACGCGAGCAAATGTGATTTACAATGTTCATGATGGCAAGGCATAATTTCAGCATCGAGGCCATCACGTAACGCGAGCAAATGTGATTTACAATGTTCATGATGGCAAGGCATAATTTCCAAGGCATACACCTTTGCATTGATTGCATGCTAATGCCATTGAATTTCTTATATATGTGGAAACTTTATTTAATTGGTTGATTTTTCCATTCGACGTTGTTTTATCTCCTCATTGGCATGCCGTGGTGGTCTGAATCAGGAGGATAAAATCTAGATTATACATTAGAATTTTACGGAGTCCATCAAGCGACCAATCATATTTTGTGTTTCAATAATAAGAATTTATAAATCGGCTTGTTCTTTCTGGGATCATGAAATTGGCTTGCCAGCCTAAATAGAATATCTTCCAAGATGGTGTCAGCCCAAATGAGCTCAAATGACCCATCACTGAGTATTGCATGAACTCGAATACGACCAGACCTTGTACGTTTATATCTAACAATATCAAATATCTTGGAGTGTTTGTATATCTCTGTTATGGCTTTTGCTTCATTAGACTTGGAAATAGCTTCAGAGAATTTCTCCCATTGTTTGCGCTGCTTCGTTTCTGCGGTGTTGTAGATCAATTCATATACCTTATGTAAGTCGAGTGTGGATGCCATTGCAATATTATTGTTAAAAGTATCTTTCTAATTGATTTTCTCATTAATACATTCACTGTCATTGTCACTGTCACTGGTCATTTCAATATCTTTGCTGTATTCGCTCCATTCACTATTTTCAATTAACTTTAGCAACTTAAACTTTTCTTGCACAAGGACTTAAACTTTTCTTGCACAATATCATGCAATGAATTTTCAGGCTTCTTATTATATGCTTCACCGAGTTTATGTCGTTCTTGTTCTAAGACGATCCCTAACTTGATTAATTTATCAAGATGCTCCATATACGTATTTGAAAAATCATATAACATATTTTGAACCTCTTTGACAAATCTGTATGACGCATTTAGGTGAAATAGTGATTAAATCTCCTCTGTGATGTTACAAACAGGCCATTGCTTGTGCAATGTAATTCCCGCATTAGCTATGTTCATGAATCCTTTTAAAATAATATACATATCATTTGGTGAAGCTTTCGACATTGTATATATAACTGCTGTGAGTGTTTAATATAATATTCTCAAACAAAAGGAAACAGTCTCCACTCAGGTCGTGCTTGTTGATCAGTATTTCACTTACAGCTGTTTGAATTTGCAACCCAAGCTGAGCCCCTAGCATGCCAAATGACATACTAGAAAGCTCAGAGGTTGTTTTAAACCAGATTACGTCTCAAAGTATGCATGCCTGATAATCATAATTTACACCAACGGTACATCATCAGATTTTTCTTTCATTTTCATATAAAACCAACCTAAGCTTGACATTTCCTCAGTTAATAAAGAGAAATATTATTTTCTGCAAGTGTGATTCGAACCTGAAATGTCTTGATCAAGAGTATGACCCGCTAAACTATTAGGCCACTAGAAATTCTTAATATGTAAGAGAAAAGAACTCATATATAAACTTAACAGCGCTTTTGAAAAATTTGAGATGCACCCTTCCATATTTGTCAATGTGAAAAGCAAAGCCATTTGGAATTACTATTCCACAGCCTATTGTGTACATATCTAGTTTTATCACTTAAATGGTCCCATGTATGGTAAATATTAAAGATCGCATACATATTCCTGGAATGATAATTCTGTGTCTCAAATATTGATTAGCACTTTCACCAAAAATAATTTTTCACATCGACGTTTGTCAATTTGACCGTTTCTTGTATAAGAAAAGAAATGCTTGATTCCACTTTGAAAGGCATGCCAGAATGCTCCATCTCTTGCTTAAGTCAAGAAATCCTAATTTCCTCCTTGGGAATTCAAGACATGCACAAATAGGCCATTTTCTTGATTTAATAGGTCTTATACAAGAGACGGTACTGCAGTTCACTGCCACAGAACACAGTAGCTATATTTATCTAACACTTGCTTGTATATATTGATTGGCCTGCTAGCTGCATCAGTATATTGATCTGCCTATTGAAGCTCCTTATGGAAACTTCGCTTGGGGGTCTCACGCAGGTTACAATCGCACACATGCGTGTGCAAAAATCCAGAGTGGGAAAAAGTCATAGGGTGTATAGAAGGGGTTTAGGGATCAGAAACTGTGATTGGTCGGCCAGTCTCACATTGCTACTATGACTGCTTCAAAAATGCAAGGACTATGGCATATTCGATAGTCAAGATTCCGAAGTATTAACCTGTAGATAGGTTAACATATCGGAACCTTGACTAGCGAAGATGGGACTGAGTTGATAATCACTCAATTAAACGGGAAAATTAATACTTGCACTTATTATTCAAAGTTTAAATATGAAGATATGCGATGTCAATTTAAATTTCTTACTCAACCGTACGAAAGAGGATGACTTATTTATCACTATTCATCTTCTTCTTATTCTTTCTATCTCTCTCCCAATGACGATTTTTTAAATGTTACATGTAAATCTTTCTCCACGTTAAGAAGAATTTGTAATGATTTATTACATTGTAATATGCTTGGAAAAAAAATTGGAAAAGCAGTATATATATATATATATATATATATATATATATATATATATATATATATATATATATATATATATATATATATATATAAAATATATATATATATATATATATATATATATATATATATATATATATATATATATATATATATATAGTCGCAAATATTTCAGGAATATGAATTATTAATATTATTATTATTATTATCTCTTGTTCAGAATCCCACTGCAACATTTTCACAAGACATTTATTTTACTACTGTATTCATGCATAACTTTACTGGAATATAATATTTAGTACTTATTATGGTTTCTGGTCTTAGTTGGCGATGTCTCTCGCTACTCATGGTTTCTCTCCTTTGTCTTAAGCCTGGAATTCGGTCAAAACAAGCTGGTTATCTGTATGAATAAAACGCATTTACATAGATCACCCCATCTTTGATTTTCAATAAACTTTTGCTAATCTGACCCAACACAAAATAGACATGGAGTTTTACATAGTTTAATACTGTTTTTCATGTGGTTTTTTTCATTTGTTTAACTCTGGATTTTAGATATCTCCTGTCACTTAAACATGTAAATAATTAGGTATTGTCTCAGCTTTATCGTTAGGAGTTTGGTCTGGTTTTGTAAGTTGTCTCTTGAAGAGCTTGATTAGGGCTTAGACGTTTTAAAAACTGTTTTGCAACTTTGTCACTACCAATACTATATATATATATACACACACACAGACATATATATATATACACACACATACACAGACATATATATATGTACACATAGACATATATGTACACACAGACATATATATATATATGTACAGACATATATATATGTACACACAGATATATATATGTACACACAGACATATATATACACAGAGACATATATATGTACACACAGACATATATATGTACACACAGACATATATATACACACACAGACATATATATATATGTATACACAGACATATATATATATATATATATATATATATGTATACACAGACATATATATATATATATATATATATATATATATATATATATATATATATATATACACACACACAGAGACATATATATATATATACATATATATATATATATATATATATATATATATATATATATATATATATATATATATATATATATATACATATATATATATACATATATATATATATATATATATATATATATATATATATATATATATATATATATATATATATATATATATATATATATATATATATATATATATATATATATGTATGGAAAGACAAGTCCAGTAAAATGAATAGAATACATCTGAAACCTGGCATTATATGACAAGTGCAGCTTTAGTTTCCTTCCAATTAAGATCAAGGTTTCTGAAGTTTAAAGTCAAGCCTTTGAAGCAATAATAATAATAGTAAATATGTAAATATGATTTAAAATTAAACAATCAACCTTATGTGATACTGCCTTTAATAAGCAATGGTGCGCCATCTTCAGGAGTGTGATCAAGCTAAATTAAAGAAAAACCCGATACTTGAAATGTAAAGGGCAACCAGCTGTCCAAACAGGTTGATGAGGGATTTTTTTTAGATATTTTGGGTTCAGCATTTTCAAAATGTATCTCATTTCCATCTATTATATCAACTTCAAAATGAAAAATGTAATACAGAAAATGTAAGGATAAAATATTATGAGAAACATCTTTGGAAATAGAATAAATTATTTAGTGTAATTAAAAAACAGTAAAATATTCTCGTCCTTTTTGTCCATCTTTCCAGAGAAACCAGCCAAAAATACCTCCTTAGCCATTACTCGATGAGAGTAGCAAATGTTTGCAATTTGCAGAGAGAAAAAAACTGTTTTCAGGCAGGTGAAGCCAATGCCTATATATCTTGTGTCTAAATTATTATTTCCTGTAATCTAATTAAAAACTTTATGTAAGATTTGAACTTCATATTTTACAGGATTTGTGAAGTCATGAAGCTTAAAAATTCATCACACACTGCATGAATGGTGGTAGTGGAGCATCCATGTTTCTGTGCTGAAAAGGTTGTTCATGGTTGTCATTACTAAATATGACTCAGGAATTTTGTATCCTTCACTAAATATGAATAAGATATGTAGAGATTGGAATTTCTTTTCTCCGTTTATCCTGTGAATGAGTAACAAACAGGTAACACACATGCTAAAATTCATACAAGCATGGTTGATGATTTAGTCTTGATTAGAACATGAAATAACACAGATGATACTGTCAAATCAGAGGTCTTGAGAATTGGTGCGAGTTGTTTTCGCACTAAAATGATTATGCAGATGAAATTTCTCATACATATATAAAGTCCACGGACTTACATCAACTGCAAAATAATGAATTTTAAAAGTGGATTGAAATGGAAATGGGTTACTAAACTTTAATGTAAGTTAGTTCCCTTGTCTTAATATATACTATACTATGAGTACAACATACATACATACATACATACATACATACATACATACATACATGCAACTACACCGATGCAGGTCCCGGTGGAATTTTTGAAGGCAGTCTTTATCGCATTTAGAGATTATACAGCGAAGTTTATTAATGAGTCGATGGTCAGAAGGTGATGTCAATCGGATAGATTCTGCTCAGTTATAGATAATTTGAGGGATGTGCATTCTTAAAATTTTTTTACCTTGCAAAATTGCGATACTGATATAGACCATCTGCGTCCATCATTTATGTCAAAAAAAAATATAACAAATTTATTGGGTCATTGAATTCAGTAAATATTGTAACTTATCTTTGAAAACAATATAAACAATTCTGCTAACAAGATATGTATGTACAATTCTCTTTCTTCAGGGTTACTACACAAATCTGATTTCTTCCATGACCTTTCCATGACACATTTCTGATTTTCCATGACTAAATTCTTTATTGTTTGTATGGCGAAAAGGCCAGAAAGTTGGATCTGTACACAGGAAATAATGACAATATTGATCAACATTATAGGAAAGATAACCACATAATCAGTTTTTTGTCAAGATGGCACCCTCCTTCCCTTGCAGCCATCTGATCCAACCACTCTAACACTACAGACTGACAAGCAAGTAAAGGGAGATTAATGTGCACTTAAATCCAGATTTGGATAAATCAGCAAAATGGAAGAATGAAATGGCCATGATTCTGACAATCCTTCAGTTTGAAATGACTGCCTGGGGTGAAATTCCATGACTTTTCAATTTCTGTCCATTTTCCATGAATTTTGTTTTTCCCCCAAGAGTTTTCATGATAGTGAGAACCCTGTTTCTTTAATTGTGCTTCATACATGCGTTTTTCATGGCTAGTGTTCCTATTGCAATGTTAGTGACATTCCTATATAAAATATTCTTCTACATGAGCCTTGAGTAAGAGTGACATTCGTTTCATTTATATTATTTTGTTACACTTTTTAACCTGCATTTCTCCCTTACTTCGCTGGAGAGAGAGAGAGAGAGAGAGAGAGAGATAAGGAACCAGTGAAAAAGTGTTCACTAGAAGCTTGGGCACTTAGTAAATACTGTAGTATCATCAATTTTCATGGGGGATCAATTTTCGTTTTTTCGTTGTTGCCCCGAACCACGAATTTAAATACCCAACGAAAAATTAGCCACGTATGATGATGACGCCCCCCCCTCATTTTCTTACTGTGTGTCATTCCTAGAGATTAAGGAACCTACTAGTATTTAATAAATCAATGTCAATACTGTAATTTGGTAATAAAATATCAGCTTTTACACATGTTTATTTTATTTTAAACCTTTGAAAAAAGAATTATAAAGCATTTTATATTGATTCAATGCACACGTGTCGATAAAATATCCGATATCTGTAATTTCCACTCACTGCCTTAAATCGATATGCGAGATAAGTAAGGATAGAGAGAAACGAGAAAAAGCACTAGGTATTCAAACACTAGTAATGTTGAAAATAAAAGAAAGAATAATAAAAAATAATAGTATATGAAAATTATATTAAATACTTATTCAAATCGATCCTTCACTTGAGTACAACTGTTGTTGAACAATTTAAATCCTCCTGAAACCACATTTCATTTTAGCCATGCATTTTTAATCCAAAAGAACAACAAGCCTGTAAAATACTAGAACTATTGCTTGAAGCACTATTATTAATGAAACACTACGTATATACACTAATTACAGCAGAGTATTAAAGCTCACACTTCGCTGATTTTCGGACAAAGCCACTGTATCAACATCGTGTCATACAAGGCTCAATGTACACACAAATGCTTGTCAGGTAAATAATCCCCAAATTGCAACTGTCTGCTGATTGCATTGAGCAAAGGTCAGCCGGTCACGTGTTTTGTTCGCTTTGGAAAGTGGTTTAAGTTAGAGATCATACAGGTTACTTTAATAACCGATTGACTTAGTGTTGTAGTCTGCGTATTTGTGATCATAGAGGTGGTAGTATTGTTTTAGTGCTGTTGGCTGCGTCGGCTTCCATTGATGTTATTCACTTGGACAAAAACACGGTGTCAGTATTGAACTTGTCAGGTTTTTGATTTGTGCTCATACATGTGGAAGTATTGTTATAAACATTCAAGTGACCGCCATTTACGTCGGCAGAGTTTTATTCTTTTTTATTCTTTATTTTGGATATTTGTAGAGGTTAAACTACGAAATTAAACACTTAGTAATATGCAAACTTTTACAGGCAAAACCACAAATTTAAGTACCCACGAAAATGTCTTTTTTTGCAAAACCACGAAAATTGAGCCCCATGAAAATAAATGATACTACAGTAAGAGCAAATGCAGACAGAACCAAAGCAGATACCCTCACAAAAGCTATTTTAAAAGTTGAACTTTGTCATGAGCGATTTTGTTGTTGACAGATTTCACTGAAAACATGCATATATGTCCAAATGTAGGTAAATATCAGAACTTTGTGAAGGTTCTTGAAAATGGTTGTTAAAGGCTACAATACTATTGTCTACTGAAAACTGTTGCCCAAATGTTAAGTGCTACAATACTACTGTCTGCTGAAAACACATTGTCTACTGAAAACTGTTGCCCAAATGTTAAGGGCTACAATACTACTGTCTACTGAAAACTGTTGCCCAAATGTTAAAGGCTACAATACTATTGTCTACTGAAAACTGTTACCCAAATGTTACAAACTAAAAGTCTAGATGGAGACTAAAGGTTCGGGAGGTGAGCACTCTCTGTGCACACACATGTACATGCATGCAGCATACCAACCTCACACAGTATATTAATGCAAAGAATACAAACTTCATCTAGTTCGGTTTCCAGACTTCATACAGTATAATAGCTTAACTACATAAGAAGGAAAGACACAATGAAGGTCTTCAATTGGCAGGTTCAACAAAGATATGTGCATTCATACATACGTACACACGTAAATAGGTATGATTCTTGATTATCCTCTCGTATGGTGGTATGAGAACTCTCTTTAAAAATGTGCATGCGTGCGTGTGTGTGTGTATGTATGTGTGTATGAAGCTTACCAACCTCACACAGTATATTAATTATTGCAATGCAAAGAATGCAAAAGGTCTCTAGTTCAGTTTCCAGACTTCATACTGTATAATAACTTAGTACCTAAGAAGGAAAGACATAATGAAGGTCTTCAATTAGCAGGTTCTACAAAGATGTGTGCATGCGTACATACTTATATAGACACGCAAGTAGAGATGATTCTTGATATTCCTCTTGCATAGTGATTATATCATGTCATGTTTCCATTTCTAAGGTAAGCTGTTCTCTAAATCAGGATTTGTATGAAAGCAGAAGATGGGATTTGAATATAAAAAGTTTACAACAATAAAGCAAAGAAAAATAGTTTATTAAAATGTGAACATTTATAAAGTGTTACAGTAGTTTTAAATTATTCAAGAGAAAAGTTTTGGAGTCTAAGTAAAAAAAATCCTTGATGTTTTTTGTTTCTTTGTTCATATAGATCTGAAGAAAACATTTGCGATTTAAAATGTAAAAATTACTCATTTCACAAATTTGGCATAGAATTCTCAATTACAGAAACAGTGTTTTAGAACAATGCTATCAACTGAAATAATCTCAAAAATATAGCTCTATTTTAAGGAAGATACAAAGAAATTGGTGTAGTTTTTTTGACAAAAATTGTGTGACCTGTAAAAAGTTGCCTATATCAAATTTTATCATAATTTTCTCTTTTATGAATGGTACATCAAGAAAATTAGACTGAGGACAGATCGAAAATATATTAGTATACTGGTAAGTCCATGAATATGAAATAATTTGAAAAAAGTTTGAAATAGAATATCACAGATCAGCACAGCACTTATGAAATATGAAAAAGGTATTTTAACGAAGGAAAAAAAAAATACTCATATGAAAAGTAGCACAAATAATAAATGGACGGAGTTGCTAAGTAAAAGGCTGTCTCAATATTTCAAAATATGGAAAAAGATATGTGAATAATTATATTAACAGTATTGGATTTGGATAGTCTAGTCCCCAGTATACACAAAAGAAAACAAGTTCTAAAATGAACTGAATGTTAAAATGTATGTACACTATATATATATTTGGTTTGGTGGTTTATGGCACAGCAACACAAATAGGTTATGTAGTGCCGATGCAATTGGAGTAAAGTGCCTTGCCCAAGAATACACCACAGTAGCTGACCCAGGCTAGTCCGATGGTAGGATTCGAACCCGCTCCCAGTCGTGAGTCCGGCATGCTAACCACTGAGCCACTCCGGCTCAAATATATATATATATATTTTCCATTTTATAGTACTGCAACACAAGTAGGTTATTTAGTGCCGAGGCAATTGGAGTAAAGTGCCAAGTCCAAGAACACACCACAGCAGATGACCTGGGGTGATTTTAAAGTAGGATTCGAACCCACACTCTTTCGGTCACACATCTGGCAAGCTAACCACTGAGCCGTTGCGACTCTTTTGGAATATAAACATAGAGTGAATATAATACATCGATTACTGACACACACAGATTTAAACTTCTGGAATGAAGTACAATAACTTAACAGTGACATACATAACTAATTCAACAGTAAAACTGATTCTTTTTTTAAGATTTGTGTCAAGAAAAAATCCCAAAAGATATGATGCAGGTTCATAATTTCATAACATATCCATAAGGAACCATTTGTTACTTGTTCAATTATATCTTATTTTATATGTGTACAAAATACAACTTTTCATACTAACCACATGAACAAAAGAAATTAACAAAACAATTTAATTAAATTAATTAATAAATTAATTATCAGCTTTTTACATACTAACACATACAAGGTGATTTGAGAGAGACGATACCTTGGACAATCCTCTTTTAAAGTGATACAGTTATGGATAAAAGTGGAAAGGTGTTGATGAGCCACAGATTTTACATAAGCATATTCTGATAAAGCAGAACATTTGTGATAACTATATAAAGAAAACATAAAAACCCTATTTTTGTGATATGAAAACATTTGGTCCACTCTGACCTTATCTACGACTGTATGTTAAAATTCTAAACTGACGAATTTTGGAACGACTTTAGATAAAGTTCATAAAAATCAAGGAAATAAATGTTGTAATATTTTTCATGAAACAAACTTCTAAGAAACAAAAAAAAATCAAAAAACAAACGCACGAGATGTGTCAGAATTATATATGTCACTGAAGTTAGAGAAACTATAAATACCAAGTAAATCACCTCTTGAAATGAGACAATATCGAATTCTGATCGGGTTAATCACAGGAATGATGTAAATGATAAAATTATGCATAGCTTGGTATATTTTGTGATTGAAAAATATGATACCTTATCTTTTAATCTCAAAAAACTGTTTAACGTGTGTAATTGCTCATGTTTCTGATTTTAATTTCAAAATACTCTCTGCTACATATCTATGTCTGTTCATAATATGGCACAAATATGGTGGAATAAAATCAATACATCTGTTTTGTACAATCTTGTCCTTAGTGTACATGTAAGGACGAGGTTTTCGTACATATAATCAAACCGCAAACACACAATACAAAATCTGCACTGAAACATTTATGGAAAATCGATAACGATTGGACTCATATAGTTTTATAAGTTAAATAATTCCTAAAATAGATTCATACCTGCACCTACAAGCAAAACTGATGGTATGTCTGTTACTTGTTTCACGTGTATTACTGTCAGCATATGATACATTGAAGGAGGGCTCTTTAAAGGTTTTAGTTTTTCACTTTTCAATTCAAGTCGAACAGACTTACATATACATAAACCATGACATTGATTTAATATTTTCAGCTGGTTTCAAGTCTTTTTCAGCTAAATATTTGATAAACATGGTATGAATTTAACAAGAGAACAACTCAAATACTCCCAAATGAAGCCATTTCCAGACCTGAACGCAATGTTGCAACAATTTGTAAAAAGAATTTATATTTTTTGTTGGCACATATTTTTATCACAATAAATATACTTGTCAATGGAGTTAAACTCAAGTTCTTACTTCTTACAAATTTGATTTGTCCTTCCCAAGATACACAAAAATGACATTTTAGCTGGCATTATAATCAAATTTATGTAACACATATATGAGTCAGAATTAATAACAATCATGTACAGCATGAAATTTCTAACATGCAAGAGTCTAACAATTCAAATATTTTTAAAGTCAACATCAATAGAAATGTATTCAAAATATATATATAAAAAAGTTACTTTTGGATGCTTATGTACATGTAGATAACTTGAGCTGTAAGTAAAAATGTTTAGAAATGTGATACTTGAACAATATTCATGTAGCACTAATCAAACTATTTCAACCCATACCCAAGAATAAAATTTTGATTGTTTTATATTTTCATAACATATATAAGTGAAAATGACCATACATATGTATCCTTTTTATGGTATGCCCTGTAAATATCTCAACCTCAATCTTCTCGTTAAGTTTCCTATCTTCGGTTCCACTACCTACTTTTTCTTGCTCTTTTTCCAGAGGGAGCTTTATGGGAAGTTGGTGGTTTTCCTGATCCTCCAGTGGATTCTACTTCCTCTATCATACCCAGGGACTGCAAATAATATGGCGAAGAAAATGAATGTTGATGATACAAAGAAAGTGTTGGATGAAGCGTGAAATATCGGTCATAGTGACCTACCTTGGCATGACAGTTTAGTTCTCTCCAAGTTGGATCCAGACACTAAAATACAAGACCTAGAATTGAGAGTGCCTGAAAATTTCACTTAAAGTAATTCAAAATTAAAACCGAGGAATGATGGAGAGATGTCCTCTGTAAGCAAAAAAGTTGGCATGAAGTTAAAAAGAAAGAGGATTTCAAAACTCTGAGCTGATAGAGCAAACACAACAACTTTAATCTCATGGCTTTCAATATAAATTGTAATTTCAACAAGTAAAAATGTATTAAAAACTCCCAAAAAGTGGGAAACTTTTTATAAATACACATATGTAAAATTGAAATGCACAGTTCCTCATTGGTTTAATAACCTAAACCTTGAACACAAACTTTAACCTGTTGTCTACATATAGCAAACCTTAAAGTTTGTGCTTGATGTGCTTGAGCAAGCAAACCAAAAACACACATAAACCAAAAACACACATACATATATATATATATATATATATATATATATATATATATATATATATATATATATATATATATATATATATATATATATATATATGTATATATATATATATGGTATATATACGGTATATATATATGCATATGTGTGTGTGAGATTTTAAGATCTTGAGCAAAATCACCGATGGTCTGGAATGTTTTACTGAAACAAACAAAAAGTACTTAAAACCACATTTGTATACATGTATTAACGAATCCATGTTGAGACACATTTTATAAAAACATAATAAGTCATGATGAAGAAAATGTGGTAAATTATCATCCAAAATATTTTTTAAAAGTCTGCAAGTACTTTTCAAATCTGCAGGTAGGTTTTCAAATCTGCAGGTAGGTTTCGTAATGAAATGAACTTTAAATAGACATGAGAGATGTCATAGACACAAATCGAAGCAACAAATACATTACATGCATGCTGTACATTACACTCCATACAATTAGAATACCTATTATGTTCCAGTATTTGAAGTAGGATTAGCGGCGTCCAACACCTAGTTGTCGTAGTCTTTATTATACAATGTATTTGAGAATCTCCTCAATAAAACCCTATAGTAACATGGATATTTATGGAGCGTAATATTTCAAAGTTTCCAGCACAATAATACATTTCTGAAGTGAATACATTTCTTAAGTAACAGATGGCAGGCCAAAATGCCTACACAGACAATAGTGTCTCACATGATTTTAAGATTGGGAATCATATTACCAAGTAAATGTCACAGTAAACCCGTTATTTTTTATCTGGGATGACTCGGTTGTTAGCATGCTGGATACGTGACCAGATGGATGCGGGATTGAATCCTGCCCAGAGCTGATCAGTTGCTGCGGTGTGTCTCTAGGCAAGACACTTTATTCGAATTGCCTCGATATGATCTAACCTTTCATGTGTTGATGTGCCAGTAAACACCACAGAAACCAAACTATTCTCCGGAAATTCTAAGTGTAAAATTTTCACATGAAAAAAAAATCTGCAAGTGAATTTTAAATTAAATTTCCTATAAAAAAATTCACATATGATAAATGTAAACATATATCTGTCCGAATTCGCTAACTTAGTTTCGCATTTTTTTAAGTGAAGGTTTTATGTGAACGTTAAGTTTAAATGAAATCACGTTTGACTTATGTGAAAATTTTAATATAATATCACATGAACTGTAGACATTAAATTCATGTGATGAAATTTATATTAATTTACTGTGTGCTCGGATTGCATAAAATTCACGTGAAGACCATGACATGAAAATAATTGGCTGTGTATGCAGAAAATACTTCAAAAATTGTCACTGCCTGACTTTAATCACATGAGAACAAACCTCATCATTTGCACAAACTGAATTAGGTCTGTACTTTTACATGTTTATTTCTTTTTTTGATAGTCACATAAACGATAAAATAGACTATTTCAGGTCTTCTACACAATATCGACCAGATCATCATTAGTTAGTGTTTCTAATATGTACTTCTTCCTTCTCAAGTATATACATGAATATCGACAACTTGATGGTGATTCTTTGAATATAATCATTTTTATTAATACCTAAATCATTTACATCAGTGGTAACTGATATTAGATATTAAAATGTGCATCAGCTTTGCATGAAACTTTTAATATCATGCCTATAATGCCATTTTGAATATTATACTGATCATAAATTCCTCTGTGCAAATATATAAAAAGGAAAGAAAAAAAAAAAGGTCCAATTTAATATTTAAAATGATCCACTTGTTCATGCAGTCTGTAAAGAAGTTTGGTTTTGTTTGGTGTTTTATGGCACAGCAACACAAGTAGGTTATGTACCGAGGCAATTGGAGTAAAGTGTATTGCCCAAGGACACAATACGGTAGCTGATTCGGGCTGATCTGATAGTTGGATTAGAACCCGCACCCTTCCGGTCGTGAGTCTGGCATTTTAACCACTGAGCCACTGTTGCTTCTGCCTCCATTAGACGCCCTTACGACATGCAGGATGGCATAAGTGGGCTTATTCTATATCCCTGAGCCCGCAATGTGTACAATCATGACTCAAAAATAATTGTTTTACCCCATCTCAGGCTAAATTCTTGAACACTGATTGGCCAACAACGGTCATATATAACCATGTATTTTCTGTAAGATGGTACATCTTGTATCAAGTTAGGACAAAGAGTTAATTCATTTTATTAGGACTCCTAATGAAATAAACATGGCCTTTAAACTTCTTTCTAGCAGACGACTTATGCAGCAATCTTTTTAAAATGCTTAAACAGAATGTGGAGGGTGATTCAAAGGCTACTATCCAAACTAAACCATTTTCACTTGGACACAGTCTAAGGTCGGTGTGTTATGATAATGCTACCACAACTTTTGAAACATATTTATTATTTTGGTGAATGGATATTTACAAAGAAATATCATAAGAAAGACAGAAATGAACATAATTCAATTCAAAGTGTGTAATTTTTGGTGCACAATGAAAAAGATCAGAACAGCACATTTTATTTTATGTACATCTGCCTTCAGTGGATAAAAAAAATGTCATCAGTTTTGTTCATGAGCCATCATGGGAATATCTGGAGTCACTTTAGTATAGTATATATTTGTGTGTATATGTGTATATAAGCTGAGGTTACCTTAGCTCTACAAGTCCCTGGCTATTTTGTTGAAGGAGGAGACTTTAGTGTTATGGTCAAATGGGTTAGCATTTTTGGCATAGTTGCCAGATCTCGGTGATCATTCACTGGTTACTGACTTTCTGGTAATTATGTACAGATTCCCTCCTTCATCAGAGGCCACCATTTTCAGATTTTTCTTCCCCTCTAAACACTCTCGCACGGCCACTTCAGCCTTTGATTTCTCGCAATAACCTCAAAAGTCCCAGGAAACTATCACAATCCATCAATTTTCCTTTTTCAATTCATGTGAAACTGATAACTGATACATAAATGCCTTAAAGCTAGCATCCAGTGCTAAGATCACAGGGATCTTGCAACTGTGCTGAAAACATTTATGCATTTGTCTTTAGCGCTAAAGTCTCCATCATCAGTATAATGGCCAGGGACTTGCAGAGCTAAGGTAACCTCAGGTAAAGTGTGTGTACAGGCCCGCCGACAGAAATTCCAGGCCCCTAGGCAGAGCGGTCATGGGCTCCAAAACTAGTTTAATTTTTTGTATATAAAAACCGGTGTATAGTTTTGCATATAAAACCTGTAGTAATCTACCATAACTTAGACTCTTGCAAGGAACAAATTTTAAAATTTACTGCAAAGATTAATATACTTTTTATAACTGACTTGACAGCATGCCTCTAGAAATCACCTGATCCCTGGGCAATTGCCCCCCCCCCCTCGGCAGGCCTGTGCGTGTATTGAGGAACAATTCCAAAAAAGGAAAAATGTCAAATATTAAAAGATGGTGCATATACCAGTCTACTCAAATTAAGTGCCCAAAAATTAAATATAAGTGCCAGTCTTAATTTATACAATTTGATGGTCTCGACTTTAAAGGGGCTTTATGTGCGAATGGAAAAAGTTGTAGCCACAACAGGGATGACATAGCAGGGATTTACAAATCCACTTGCCTGATTCCTAGGACAAAGCTTAAATTTGGTTCAGGCAAGCTCAAGTTTGCAAGGCACTTTGCCGCGGTCAAGTCCAAAAAATTGAGACAGGGATACGAGATACAAGAAATTTTATTTAACATCGGTGGTCTGGGTAAAATACATAAAGCACTAGCTCTGTGCGAGCTATTTTACTGACAAGAGGTCATGTTCAGTTTTTAATGCTTAATGTTCTGCAAGTTTTATACCCTGCAATCTTGCCACAGTACATATATCAGCACCTTTATTTAGCATTTATATGTAGCACATTCTTCTTCTACATAACTGGCCACAGTTTCTTTCAACTATTGTATGTGCCATTTCCATCTTGTGGTCAATGTCAAGGTCAGTCTCGCATTTTCTCTCGAAGATTTGATAATGTGAATACTTACTCTTCAAAGCAAGCTTTGAGAAATAAGGAATAAATGTTTATATTTTAACTTATTAGTTACATTTTAATAGTAATATTTATACGTATCCAGGATTCGCAGACTTTCAGGTCCTATGTTAGCCTCGGACAGTTTGTCAGATTGCCGACTCTAAACACTTGGTTTTTCAAAGATTGTTTTGATGCATGTCTCTGATTTTATGGTCAGTAGGTGTTAATTGTTAATAATATAACTCGTGAGATTTCTTTGACAGGTTTGTTTGGAAATAAAAAGCACTCGTCTATAATGATTAACCACCAGGAGGATTTCATTCAAAGCGTGATTGATGTTACGAAAATGTAGAACTTGAAATCGGTGTTTATGATCTGTTGTTTATGTGATAATTACAGGAGACCAATACTTACTTACTGCTTAGCAAACAATTAAACGGACAAAACTAAGTGTTCTCAAATCATTCTCAAAAGTTGGATTGTCAAATATTTTGATGCATGTCGCTGATTTCAAGGTGACTAGATGATAATTGTTAAGTAAATAGATAAAATAAGTCTTCACAAATCCTTCAGTTGTGAGTATAAATAAATCATTACAAACAGTCTAGCCCCCCCCCTCTCTCTTGCTCTTACTTACTTATAAAATCTAGCTATTTCCAAACCCTCTTCTACCTATCCATTTATTTGTCAATATACATGTACATGTCTGCTTTAGCTCTTCTAACTATATCTACATTCCAACTCTTTCTAAATTTCTACATATCTATATACATGTACATGTATTATTTACATATATATTTCTTGACGACTTTAATTATCGGCATATGGTTTTAAGGTACCAACAAAGATAAAAGATAACAAAAAATTTAAATAAATATAACATGATTTCATTAAAATATAACATATTTTATTCTATCTTCTTGTTTTACTCATGTTGGAATATTATATTTCGGGCAAGCTCAAATTTTCCAAGGGCAAGTTCAATTTTCCAGTCAGCTTGCCCTGGGCGAGCTGACTTTTATAAAATTTGTAAATTCCTGTACTATAAGCAATTAGCTGTGTGTCGTGGAAGTAGAATCGGAATACAACACACTTCTATTAAAAGCTTGTATACTTTTGAAGTTGTAATCCTTTACCAGCTGTATCACTCCTATAAAATGGTGTTTGAATGGGGGAGAGGAAAATATTCTTGGAGCTTTGCTCAACTGATCACTATTGACCACTATATTATAAATACATCTGATACAATGAAAACTGTCTATTAAACGCAGGCATATTTCACGGTCCATGTTGTAAAAAAACAATACTGATCCCATCAAAGTTGGTGATATCATTCCAATTTCTGGAGATCAGAGAAATCTGCAGATCATTTTGTTTAATTACTGTATCATACAACAAGAGACATTTGTTGATACTTAACCTCAAAAAATGTATTTATTATACTGAAACTAAATGAAATTATAAACCGGCTTAATTCATTTAAAAAAAGAAAATTTTTGATGAAGCTATAACAGTTATGAATTAACAGTAAGAGACTTAACAACAATTTTACATGTTCATGTTATTCGTCCTCACTGTAGATTGATTTTTCAAACCCCCCCCCCCTCATTGTTGAAAATGAGAAAGGCAATGTTTGAAACCGATGCAGTTATGTTTGTTTAGAAATAATGCTCGATGAAAACTAAATTTCAGAAACCTTCAACCAGAGATGTGTTGCAAAAAATATAAAAATATTCTATAATATTATACACCGTCTATACTCGCTTATAAGTTGAGTACAACTGCAAACAACATAGACCCTGATCTGCCGGTGCATAATGCGCTGGCAGATCAGGGTCTATGCTGTTTGTTCTCCTGATTACTCATAACAAACTGCAAAGACCCAGATCTGCCGGTGCATTATGCGATAGCAGATCTGGGTCTATGCAGTTTGCAGTTGGTATCAGCTTATACGCGAGTATAATGGTATGTAAATTAAGTGGCATGTAAATGATGTAAAAATTATGATGTTGTGACAGGTAATGAAAATATTAGTATCACTGCACATGACTTGATAATGGTGCTCATTTAATGAGAAAGAGAAAAATGTTCAACCTCCTGTAAAGCGTACAAACTCAAAATTTAAAGCAACATTATATATCATCCTATAAAAAAAAAATTTCATACATTCCTCACAATGTAAAAATACCTTATGTTCTATAGTAATTTGCAGCTGGTTATTTTTAGAAAGATACTCTACAACGACCTAATATACTCATGCGGTGATTTGATTTATTATGATGCAGATTGTAGTATTTCTGCTTTGTGAAAAACTGAAATAACAACACATAAATGCATTGTGATTTAATGTGACTTACAGATACTTGATAAACTTTTCCCCAACTTTGAAGACAATTATTTGCGATTTTACTTGTTATGAATACAATTCGATTTTCAACATAACAAATCTTTGCATAAGTGAGAAATATATGGAGAAAGCAATTTCTTATTTTCTTCAGCTGGGTTATTAAAAAGATATGAATACACTACAGCTTACCCATCCAAAAAAAGTCGCGGCTCCTGCGCTAACATCTCTTATCTGTCCCATGGAGAAATTCTCAATCATAGATTTGGATTTGTGAGCTATATCCACTGAGCAATCTTTCGGATCAAACTTGGATATCCTCCTCATCATCGATTCTCGCCCTGTTTTTCCCATGAGAGCCTGACAAAACTTCCATTGCTGGAAGTTACAAAGGATATGAATGGTAATGGAGGATGAATCATCAATTGCAAACAAGTTAGTCAAATGGAACCACAATTTATTTGGGATATTCGTGGCATTACGCAGACAGGCCATTATTTTATTGAAATCATATTTTACAACGTGGCATTATCATTAGAAAAGTAATTTATTCACTTGAGTATAAAAAAATGAAAAAAAAATATACTTTGATCAACGAATTGATGCTTCACATGGTATCTGTAATGACTGGAATTTGGTATGACAGAATGACTGTAGCTGAATGATTTGTTAATCAGGTTTATTTTAATCATCTTCTCAGACTATCGCAAGGTGTCTTGATGACAATGGTAGGGAGACATACTCTTACAAAGATACTTTTGATGGTTTATTTGAGGAAGGAATTTAAAACCAAGGAAAAACTTTATGTTCAGGCCAAGACATATGAAACAGCCCATAAAAATCGCAGTCTACATTTAGTGTATGCTGTTAAATCTACACCACTTAAAGGTATTAATGAAAGATAGAAATGAAATGAAAATGCCGTATGATATGTTTCTACAACCAAATTGTCTGGGTTCTGATAATGTCCGTGATGTTACTTTTAATATCTTTTCTTTAGATGTAATTTATAATAGCAAGAGAAATTAATATGTTAAAAAGTAATTGATTCCACACAGATATCATATTGTTATTAGAGAATAAATGTGATCTGGAATGAATTTGGCTGTAAAAAGAAATGCAAAACAAAAACATTAGTCCTACCTTCAACTCTTTTGGCACATTTCCTAGCAATATGAATGTGGCCATCATTGTCTGGTGGACGCCATCAGGTGGATTCTGGTAAGTCTTCAGCTCCGCAATGGTCTTGCTGTCAAGATTTAGTACAGCATGACGTAGCTTCTCAATCTTCTCCAGCTGTTCCTTAAGACGCTGTGCTAGTGCAATCTGCAAATGAGAAAAGTTACCCTTTTTACACTGTAAGTTAAATACTGTGTGGTACCAGTTTTCATAGATTTTGGAGTTGCTACAAACTGAGAGACCGAATTATGCATTTGTAGAGACAGAGAGTAGGATCTACTCCCTATCAGGCGCAAGCGCCGACAAAACGGTTGTCATTTTTGCAAAACCACGAAAAGTTATACACAAAAAATACATTAATTCAGTGTAAGAAGAAAATTCCTTGGTATAGCATTAGCATGTAAACACATTTATCCAGAAGAATGCATACTTTAAGCATGGTCTGTGAAGTCATTAAATGACAGTAAACACTTGGTCACCTTTGGAGACAGTCGACATTGTAATTTACACTATGCTTTCATTGTAAATATTCTGAAATACTTAAATTATAATATAATAAGAGAAAAGCCATGACTCAGCTTTGGTTAGCGAATATATTTCTTTACAACAAGGCATATTTTATATATATATATCCTTTTCATATAAGATGGCCAGTCAAGATTCCAGCACTATAGAAAAAGACATTAATTGTGTTTGCATTCGTACATTTTTCGCTTATTTTGTGATTTATGCTGTTCTTTTTATCCCCATACCTATGAGCCAATTGATATTATAAATTGTAAAGTCAATCAATAATGTCTAAGACATTAAAACCTGTAGGTCCAATTGATGGTCTTGGTTAACAGCCTTTGCTTCTGTGATTGCTCTCTTCAGCTCATCCAAATCTCTTTTCCCGGAGGCGATGGTCAGTGCTGAAAACAGACATACATCTTTTGTCATTCTTCAAAAAAATTGGACATATTTAGCACGCCTAAAAACTGCTTGTTGAATGCTCCAGATGGCACTGTCAGGTAGGTATTAGCTCTACTCACATATGTCTGTCGATTTTTAAGGGTTTTTCGTGGGTACTTTACGCCACATGATTGCATATTTGATCAACAAATCTACATACGTTTGATTTTCTAATTTAGTATTAGAAAGGACACCGATTGATGTCCATGCATGTACATAATAAAAAGAGATGGATTAAACTTTCTATAGATACATGTCAAATTTTAAAGACAGTGATCGATATATGGGTACAAATCAAAATTTCAAGACACTATTCAGTACATAAAAGGCAAGGGTATTTTTCCCACACAAATCTACATCGTAAACAGTGATTTTCAAAGTTCCTGGTAGACTGGCTAAAGAGACCCAACATAAATGCACTACAATTCTTGTGAAATACATAGGAAAAAAGCCACACTACATGAAAGAATTCACAAGATGCCCCCACCCATCTAATTCATTGTTTCTGCAACAAATATTGTTGACAAAAATCATTCTCCTGTCATGCTGTTGTATTTGTTTAGTGCATATGGGTTGTAAATGCTGTGCAAATAAAACTGAGTGTACAGAAAATAAGTTTAAGTCCCATCTTTAGACTTCTGGAAGGAATCGTGATTTTTTTCATGAAAACCTTATTATACTTCATGTGTCGTTGTAGCGACATAAAAGGACACATCATATTAATATTGTTGAAATCCTTCCGCCAAGAACTATTTGAAATTTCATGGAAATTGGAATAAAACTGTCTTGATCTCTTCCCTTTTTCTAGCATTTTCTATTTGTCTTTTGTTGATTTTGTAGAAATTATTCAACATTGAAAATGCAAAATTTGAGGAAATAAGATTCTTTAGATGTTGTCCAGATTGTCATATCCTAAATCCTTGCGTCTTTAATATTGAACAAATTGTACTAAATGACAACGCACAACTGTTGAACCTATATCAAGACACAAAAAAAATAAGATTAATTAGTAGAACAGTTATCTACTTCATATTTGCTGTAGAAAACAATCACTCAGTATTGACAGATAGTGTATAAACAGTCCATCTCTTACAAGATAAATAAACAGCCCATCCGGTAAATGATAGATATTACACTGTATATCCAAGAGCTAAACAGTAATCACCTTCTTTAGCTTCTAAAACGGCCAACATGTTTCTCGCTTTCTGTAAGAGCTCGTCATCTTGATCTGGGTTCAATTTCTCATAGGCAGCAATGTACCTCTGGAGCATTTCTGGATCCTTCATTTCGATTGCCTTCTGGATCTGCCTGCGCGTTGCCCGCATCTGCTCCTCTGGAAAGAGATTAAAAGCTGAATCCCAACGATCTGAAATCATGGGTAAGCTATGTAAAGCACCTCTAAGTGGCTGCACTTTAGTTAAGAAAGCAGTTTGACCCTTTACTTGTCCTATCTTCCCAGGTTTTTACTCGGTTCATCAATTCTTGAATATGCCTATTTAAATCTTCCCGAGGAAATAGCGCGAATTGCAATGTCAACTGTGTAAAAGACTTGAATAATAAAGAGCATGTATTGGAAATGTAAGCCCTCTGTGACCACTCGTTTTAGGAGTTGTTTCCTTTAATTTAGTAAATTCAATTCATCAACAATAAATATCAAATGAAACTTGATACATTTCTCTGAATCAGTAGCCATTTATCCAATCAAAGACTTTGTAATGGTGAAGTATCATTGAGGTATCCTACAATTATAGTACATGTATTTTAATCATTCCCCATAAATGAAGATTTCAGTCGTGAAATTCCTACAATTTCAAAGATAAGGAGTGTATATAAAGAAGGAAATAATTCATTTTGATTTACTGTAAATAGAAATCTATCAACATACCTAGTAATCTCAAAGCCTTGGCTTCATCGGACTCATTCTCCTCGGGCTCAACCGTAAACTGTTCCTCCTCTTCTTCCTCATGTACCGTCTCTGCCCCAATGTTTGTCATCAGCATCTTGGTATCATCCTCGTATAGTTCAGATGGCGGTTTGCGATTGATCTGGTATTTGGCTATGTTTCTTACGCGACCATTTTCGTCTCTGTCGTACAGATTCATCATGTACTCTCCGTACTCTGGGAGTTTGGCTCTGATGCATCGCATGCCCTCCTGGTTTATGATTTCCACTTGGTTAGGATCTGGAGGATCATTTGCATTTCTTCTGTGAAGTTCCACTGCCACATTCTTAAATCCAGGAGGAACTGGAATGAGGACCTCCTGATCTGCGGTTTGTACTGTCTCTATGGGAACGTTTGCATTGTATGTCTTTCCTTCGTCAAAGGTCTCTCCCTCTGCGATCGGTCTGCCGTCCGATTTAACAAGATACGTATGGACGTTGTACATCCGTCCACTGCTTCCTTTTTCATTTCCAAAAACATTTAGAGAATATTCTCCTTCCTCTGGCATATCAAGTTCAAAGATCCATTTGCCGTTCTTTTCAGTTTTTTTCACACTCATTTTCTTCACCGCCTCAGGATCACTACTATGAAGCTCACAAACCAATTCAATGTCATTGTTGGCCTGAAACTCAACTGTAGCCTTTCCATTCTTAGCAGTGATTTCACCTCCTTTGTGGCTCAACGGTTTTACTCCAAGCCTGTCTGCATTTGGATTTTTGCCCAAGTTACCCATTGCGAGATTCGGGAAGGGATTATTATGAATATCCTTTCCTTCTGTTCTGATTAGATAGTTCAAGACGTTCGGTGCCACACCAGTACTGTCAATGTCATCAGCGAACAATTTGAGCGCATACTCTCCTCCTTGAGGCAAACGAATGTTCACAATTGCTTCTCCGTTTTCCAGTCGTGTCACAGCATAGTTGCTGAGTGTAGCATCGTCTATCAGGGCGTGTTTCAGCATATTATGCAGCTGTATATTCTTCTCTGCAGCAAGTCGGATCTCCACATTACCATCCTTTGACACGATGATTGCACCATCGTGTGTCTTTGGTTTGAGCCCTGCTTCGGCTGCATTTGCTCCAGGACCCCATCCAATCGGTGGAACATCTGGCAGAGGCAGGCAATTTTTCATTGGGCTTTTGCATGTGATGAGATAAGTGCAAGCTAGATCAAAAATTTCTGAGTCACGCACATCCATGCCGAATACGTCCATTTTAAATTTTCCAGCGATTGGAAATCTCAGAGCGAAACGGAGAAGGTTTGCTGTATGTTCAAACAACACAAATCTATCCAAAAATACCTCAGGATTGACATCATCGCCTTTACCAGACCTGTTCTGATACAGCATGTACTTAAATCTGAGAAACTCACTATTGACAATTGGCAGAGAGAACTCTATTTGTATCTCTCCTTCAGCGGCATCAAGCAAACATTTCTCATGACTGTTTGGAGTGAATTTCATGTCCAAAATGTAGAAACGTTCGCGAATGTACACATGCTCCTCATATTGTACCTGTGTAATTGGAATTTCCAAAAGCTGCCACTGCTGCTCGTCAGGAAGATGGGTCCACACAAGCTTGTCTGGATCTGGGAAGAAGTAAAATTCGTTTATTCTGTGTTGTGTTGTACCCTCGGATGTCCCTTCATCTTCTTGTGTCATGTTTCCGTCCGAGTCCACCAGTGTCCAGTCTCCAGACTTCCTGCCAACGACACAGGCCGATGCCCAAAAGGCATCTAGGAAACGCCAATCATCCCTGATGAAGACTGCATTCCACTGGGCACCCATACTCTTCCTGTCGCATTTTGTTCCGATGTCATAGGCGGCGCTCTTGTTCATTCCGCTGATTATCACGCATGGTATCCCTGCCATTCTAAAAGTGATAAAAGTAACCTTAGTGCTTGCAGTATGGATCACTATCTATCTATATCTATATCTATCTACATATATATATTACACTCTAAAAGTAAAAGGCTTTTGGAGATATATTTGAATTAATGAGTATTCGGTGTTATGACGAGTCCAAACATATTCTATATTTCAAGTAATTTTTAAGTACTGCAGTACAATCGTAAGGTTGTAAATATATATTCACGCCACAGCAAGTATAGAATACTATGCCACAGCTCGTACGTAAAATTTCGCGACTGTACATTATGCATTATAAGCATTGTTTGTCAAATAATACCTGATCATTAGGCAGTTAATTTCTATAAAATGTAATTCTCGAATATAAAGAAAGTTATCCTTATATATTTCCCTCTCTTTGAAACAATTTTACGATAATCCCGTTTCTGTGTTGAGTACATGTATGTATGAATGTATTCTTGAAATGTTTAACAGCCACTCTCCTTTGCTTACACCTTATAATGCTAAATCTTTTTCATTTATCTCCCTTTACATGAATTTGGAAGAATCAAGCAGTGGGTACAGAGTAGTTATTTCCTACGATGGAACTGAGGTAATGTTCGTTTTGGTCAGTCAAAAGTGGACATAAAAAATAAAAAAAAAAAAAAAAAAATAAATGATCAAAAATTATCATGTCTATGCCTTAATGGATGTGCATTTAAATTTCTGCTTTGGAAGATAGTGAGATGTCCAGCTTATCTTGTTTAAGGTAAAATACATTCTTATAAAACAATTCTCACTGACAAAGGCCGGAAATAAGATGTGCGTGGTTGCCCATGTTCATTTGGATCTTTGTAAAGTACTCCAGCGGGGAATGGGTAGGTGGCACCCCATCCACTTTCAGATTGTATACGTCCACGGAAGTGATCCAGAGGAAAATGGCTCTCACGATCTTCAGGTCATCCCAGTCATCGGAGGTCTTGTTCTTGTAATCCTGAGGGCTCTTGTTCTTCGTCAAGTAGGTCACCAGGTCTTTGAAATTGCCGACAAGAAGTCTTGGTGGAGCCTGTGACAAGATGAGAAATTCAGGAAAGTCTGAAAATTACTTATCAATATCTGACCAGAAGGCTGCGGGTAAGAATCCTGCCCAGACCAGGCCGGATCAGACGCTACGGTGTGTCCCTGGACAAGGCACTTTACTCAATTGCATGGGTACAAAATAACATTTCATGTGTTGATGTGCCGTCAAACACCTCCCTACCAACCAACCAATCAATCAAGCAACCAACTGACCTGGCAATATCTTTGAAATGACTTAGCAATATCTTTGAAATTTTTTAATGGAAGGTCGTAAGAACAACATTAACGTGGCATTTTAAAAAAAATGATTCTAATTTTGTTAAATGCTTTAAATGAATATAGTTCTGTGAATCTCTGGCCAAGATGCAGCGTATCAAACTTACCCTGCCTAAAAATACAACTCAACTTAGGAACAAAGAATGGCAGAAGCAGGTAGGGTGAAAGTATGAATGACAATCACGACATACATGCATTATAGGTCACACTATAAACTAGAAATATACCATATACTAGTAGTAGAAATACTACATGGTTTCTTACGCTATACAATACCCCTCATTCCATTCTCTAAACGTGTCTCCCAGAGAAGGGCTGAAAATTCCATCACCGTTGCGGGCATCTGCAAACTACCCTAATGGTAGCCCATGTTGTGAAGTCCCTATCATACTGGGTATAAGAGAAATACACGATGCCAGTGCCACGCGCATGTATGAAGGCCAGTCTGGTTCATGTAGGTCTTATAATTTCGACACAGACACACACACACACAAAAAAAAATTTAAACAATTGTGCCCCAACCATAATCCACATAAATATAAAGGTGAATTAATTCTGAGGCACACTGGCCACTCTTTCTATGTTGTCCTGAAAAACGCTCAACCGGGAAACACTTGTGAAGGCATAAATTTGATAAAACCTAGCCGTCGCGGCTCAGCATTAAGGCTACCTAAGTTGAGTGGTTTTTAAGGACATAGTTTATAGAAATTTCCTTAGGAAAAAAAAAAACACTTAAGGTATTTGATGACACACTTTTGTCGACAGATGCGGTGCGGTATCTTTGACAGGTGCTCAAAAGATAATAGCTGGTGGATGTAAAATAAATATGTTGGAACTACTGGATGTCAAATTCTGGGCAACCCTAGAGTGAAAATAATGTAAGTTTGACACTGGATTTATACTGGCATTGGTATTTTTCTCTTTAAGTTCGGATATAACAATACCGTATTTATTCGTATTATTAAGTCTGTGAACAGCAGAAACCCTGATATATATATATATATGTATATATATATGATGTCTTGAACACGGTAAACTGCCCTTACACAAACACATGCATATGGGATAATCAAATATACGCGACTCGAACAACAGGCAAATGCTAATATTCATTTAATAGTATATTATAACAAATAAAATCAAATATGTTATTAATTTAACGTAGGAAAGTATATTTCTAAGTTAATTTATTTAACTCTTGGTGTGTACCGTGGGAATTAACCATTGAAAGAAGACAAGAGCCGTTATTAAATTTTTGATGCAGAATCTATTTCAAACGACCTTGTATTATGGGCCGCTGACATTTTCCTTGATGAGACCACTTTAAATCGTTAAAGTTATAAATAGAGAACGTGGCATTTAACCCGATGAGTGGGCGTAGCTCACGAGTCAAGTTCAATTAATGTAAGTACCCTTTTATCTATATGGCTTGTATTATGATGAGTCAGTGAAAGTGTCAAGCTCTGCTCTTTTTTATGTCAATTAATATCCTAATACTATCCAATATAGACACGGTTATCTAATTATCGCCGGTTGTACTGGTATCGCTCGCTAGATGCGTAGCACCCGCCATATTACCTAGTGCAAACAAAGCAAATCAATGCGTAAAATTACCGATAAAGGACAATATTGATTGCAAAATTTTAAAAAGAGAACGTTTATATTTAAAATTTGTAGGAAATAAATTCACAAACCACGGATTTCAAAGTGAAGTGGCAGGAAAGCAATATTTAAATTCTAATGGATATTCTGTTGTTGAAAATGGAATGCATGCTTCTGTGCAGGAAAACTGGTTGTCAGCGAGCCCAGCTAGAATTTTTAATGGAGACACGCTGCTTAAAATTAAAAGTCGAATGTCTACTATACCACACTGGATGATATTTTTTTTCAAACAAGAAATATGATGTCCAAAAGAGTGGCAGTGACAGTTTGATTATTAAGAAGAAAGGGAATAGAGTGTTCTATATGCGTTTTGCACTGGTCTTAGGAATTATAAACTTCTGGTATGGCTTAGCGCAGATGATCACAAGTTTGTGAATGTAAAGTATGATGAAAATTATGTAAATGGCCATGTTACAAGACTACGTACATTTTATGCAGAGAAAATGATGTCATGCATAGTTGATGAAATTGAAGATCGCTTTTTGTTCAGTAAGACTTTCAAAATATGTATGCGTCTGTGACTATAAATTTATATAATTATTGTTTTATGCTGGTTCTGATTTTTTAATCATGTTATGATGTTAATGAATGTTTTTAAATGCGCGGACTGTGATTTTAATAATGGACTCTAAAAGTTTAGAAATAAAGTTATTATATAAAAAGATACCAAAATTGTCGTATTTTCTAGTCATTGCCTTTGTTTATTTAATTCTCTCTTTCTGTCTCTCTCTCTGTCTGTCTGCCTCTCAAGGTATTCATTTCAATTAATTATGAATTATTAGAGTCATGACTATTTGCTTTTTAGTAATGAAATATGTTCACCATATGTCTTCTGGGTGAATTACTAGTTTAGTGTTAGTCTCGACTCTATTATCCCTCATGTATTTAGTGTCGCTTACCTTTCTGTGGTGAAAGTACACTTGTACTGTATCAGATCAATTGTGAAGGAGGTTGTGCTTAGCTGTACTCTAACTTCCAAAACCTCAAAGTTCGAGCAGAGTTCTTATCTTCAACCTCCTAAATTATTCCGAATTCAGCCAGGAAATGTTTCGCGGCACATAGTACAATTCAGAATAAGTTAGGAGGCGGTGCCTAAAACCGTACTCTAACTTCCAGGTTTTGTAATTTGTTTTGTAATTTAACTTCGGCAGGGTCAGCAGCAATCATGAATGTTAACTGGTGTTGCTTTTAAAAAATGGATTTCTGCAAACTACTTGAAAAATGAATAATGAGACCTCTATTCACACGGGCTTCTATAATTAAATACTGCTCTTTTCCACGTTACACGGTCACCATGCATTTCATTTACCTCCTAAAGTTCAAGACTTTCATAATGTAAAATTTTGGCACCTGAGAAGAGTGTCCAGAAGTTGGCGTAACTTTGTAGGGATAACCTCCTTGAATAACAACATCCTACAGTCGTCTGTATCTTAACTTGGGAGCGTAATTTTTCTGCATTAATATATGAAAGATCCTTCAAAAGAAAATGAAACTTCTTATAAAACTGAGAAAATGTTAAAGAGAAATCACTGAAATAACTGTTGTCTGGAATTTGGAAATCAGCTTTGGAGGTTGGAATCAGACACCCCTGCAAGGAAAAACCATTTGACAACATGGCGGCCGTTATAATATTACAAGCGCTTTTACCGTTTGAGGGTGAGATGAATGTATATTGTCCGCATTAATGGGGAGAAGAATGGTATTAAATTATTAAAGCCCATATACAAGGAACTCTCTTTGTCTGTTAGTGAAGCCATTAGCATTAACAGATTTCTGGATAAAACAATAGTTGCCAATTGGCGAAGCCATTGGAAACTAATTTTAATACAGACGGGCAGGATGAAAGAATCCAGATTAACACTGCAGCAGTAATTCACCCAGAAGATACACCATAAACACATTTCATGAATGAAAAACAAATAACCTCAACCCTAAAATCACCCTTATATACACTGAGAGAGAGAGAGAGAGAGAGAGAGAGAGAGAGAGAGAGAAAGAGAGAGAGAGAGAGAGAGAACGAAGCATTAAACAATAAAAGACAATGGCGAGACAATACGATGACTTTGGTATCTTCTCATATACTAACTTTTTTTGTAAACTTTCAGCATCCGTTTGAAAATTACAATTTTTTAAATTCTAAAAGAGCGAGAGAAAAAAATTGTAATACGCGGTCTAATTTTATAAAAGGAATACGTGGCACTGCATGTATATGAGCTCATCCACTTAGAAAAAAATATATAATATTCAGCCAAAAATAGCTAAATTATTAAATAAAAAGCTTTTATACTTACTTGCACCAATAAGAAGAAAATATCCGTAAAAATCATTACACGGATAACATCCCACAAATTTAACGTCAAGATATCACCAACACAATTAGTAAAACAAACACCATTATATCGAAAACATATTCAAAGATTCAAGAGCACCACTACCTACGTGTGTCTATACAGTCGCTCCCTTATGAGTACACATACTGCTATAGAAAAAAGTCGATGGAATAACAGGAAGAGGGAAAGTGGATAGAGTGAAAGGACTGGTGGAAAATACATATACATGTATACAGGTAATGAAAGGCACAACGGAACATACACTGTTCTGTTCTCTGCTTAACTAACCACATATATCCTACATGAACAATATCATCTAAGACTTTCGTGTCGAAATCCCCGTTCAAGTTCCGAGCTGCTTTGTTGAAACAAGTCAATTTTCGACATTTTATAATGAATACTAAATGTATATGATATGAATATGTCTTTCCGGAAAATGGGTCATTTACACTGAATGAGAGACTGACACAGTGTGAGTGAAGCATTGAGCGTCAGCAGTCCAAATTTCGCGTCATAAAGGTCAGCTGATCGGTATAGTTGGATCCCATTACGACATTTGTTGACATAAACAAAATGGAATTAGCGGAGTTCGAAAATTTCATTGATCCATAATACAAGCCATATAGAAAACAGCAAGCGCATTATCCAATTTAACCCAACTCATGGGTTACGTCCACTCGTAGGGTTAAATTGGATAATACTTGTGCCACGTTCTCTCTATATAACTTAGAATATTGCATGTAATAGCCAGGAAAAATTGTATACAAAAGCGCAAACAAAATACAGTAACTATTGTAAAGATGTATTACCTCTTTATCTGGACACAGTTCATGATGTAATAAACCTAGGGTATGTGCTATTTGTATTTACGTCTCCGTTTATAGCTTTGTTAGATTTTAGTGATTATTTCTTGATTATGGGGAGTCAGTGTTGGAAAGATATTTCTCAAAACCTAGCAATTAGCTAATGTCTAGGAGCAGGCGTCATAATGTATAGTATTCATGCGACTTTTATAGGATGGATTAGTTTTGTAAAATTTACCCTCCCTAATTTCGTAAGATAGGGAATTATCTGGATATTTTTAGCTATATGTGTTTAGTAATTTGAGATAGGAATAATTTTTGTATTAGGTGTTTGGGTCATGTTTTGTATTGCATGGTGTGAAGTAATAATATTCGGCTTGGAAAGGCTCACTGGTGAATCATACAATCGTGAAACAAGAAAAACTATGCAAGTGTTAAATTTAAGGAAAATTATTTGTAGTATTCGCACGTTTAAGAACCCTTCAGTTGACAAAGACTGTTGTCTCGAGGTCCTTGGAAATAGGGGAAACATGAGCTTCTAGCCTGGCTCACGCAGAAGTTGTTTCATTCGCTCGGTAATGAAATCCCTTGCGTGTAACAAGAAAGAGTTTCTGGCGGCAGCTGTGGGATTTTGTGACATTCACTTGTTCGATGTTTTTTTTTTTTGTTTTTTTTTTAAACTTAAGTCAGACTAGGAAGTTAAAAGCTTACTTAGAAGTTCGCTTCGCACCTCGCAGATTTATTGCATGAAAGAAGATTTATATCTTTATTTTAATTTCAGGGAGCAGATATAGTCCTTTATGAGCCAATGTTGTTACCAGTAGACTATAATTGAGGGTAGAACAACGTATATTTATGTATGGATGACGTTAGAGATTGCCTAAAAGTGAGTCAGTGAGAAACTTTTTTTTTTTTTTTTTTTCCTGGACAAGACACGAAGTCGGTTGAACTGCATTTTTGGTTCAAAAGAATTGATTGAAATCTCATAAGCTCTGACGGGTGAATTAAAATGATCAAAATGATCTTGTTATGAGTTATTTTCCATTCAGGATTCATGAATTTATACTTTAGTGCATTTGATTTACAAAAGATGAACCTTCTGACAGCCCCCTCCCCAGCACACACACACACTGCCCCTCTCCAGTTTTCACTAAGCAGAAGGATGGGCAACGGTTGTGTCCCTGTGACTGTTGAATGGTTGGGGGTTGTTAAACGGGTTAAAATAGACAAAACAACACGGATAACTCAGATAGCTACTTGCTCTACGATGATGTACATTGTGAAATTATGTTATTTGATTCTGATATTCGTATGTGAAGGCAGACGCCTCTTTTGTTTGTGATAAATATTTTGGGATTGATCATAAGTAGTATCAATTTGCAGAAACATTGGAAACGTTTGCTTTCTGCTTTGAACAAGATTTGTGTAAATTGGAATTTGGTCTTTGTGCTCTCAGAGAAGCAGTCCTAAATAACGCCATGTTTGTTTATAAATAGCCGATTGTAATCATTCGCATAGAGTGCTTTTTGCGTAAGATTCTGCCTTTAGAGTTAGCTGCAACAGTGGAATGTGACATTTTAAATTGTGATTTTTTAGATGCTAGTAAACCGTTTTCTGTCAGTGTAGCAATTATATATTAGTGGTGATGTAGATGTGAGGATGCAGTGCCAGCTAGACTGGTCTGATGGCGACGATATATTTTGCGCCGTTTAGTATGGGCGCTGAGGTCCTGGGTGACTTTTGGGTTTGGCAGAGATGCGTTGTCCTGTGGGAAGCGCAATCAATGTACCTGAGTTTTTGTCTCGTTGTTAGCAGGGTGAGCCTGCGTTTTTGACCTGTTAGAGACCCGTATGTTGAGAAACTTTTCCTACATTGTACTTTTGAAAACTGTTGAGTACCAGCATAGCATCGGTAATAATCTACTAGGTTTTCATCATGCATATATTGAAGAATCAGCTTGTAAAGATCAGTGTGTATTGTGGAATCTCTGAAAGATTGCTAATAGTACGTGAAAATTAGTTAGAAGAATTGATAGATGGACCATCGCATGGGAGAGGTGATGCTGCTTATCTCTGATTATTTGTAATCATCTATTTGACATTGTTTTGGACTGTGTTCTTGAGCATAAGGCTTCTTGGTTCGGCTGCAGAATGACCGAATGGTTTGGTTTGGATAGCCGCAAGCGTGTGAGGCTCTCTTTTGGAAAAACCTTCAGCAGTGACATCATGTCTGTTGATCGTGTGGATGCTGATGGAAAAGTTTAACTTCCTGAGGACGTTTCTTAGCTGTCATAGTAGCAGGAGTTTATACATGTGAGCATCGGTGTAACCTTACACGGTCTGGAACCGACAAGATGTTTTGAGCGCTGTTTAGTGCAGCAGCACCAGGTTTATTTGTCCTTGTGTTGGGGCGACTTGTGGCTGGTAGAAGGAATGTGATGTCGCAGGCTTGTCAACAGTAAGAAATTGACATTGTGCGAAGGTTTATGTGAAAAACTGCTAGGCAGCCAATAAGAATCGATATCGCTCTACCTGCATTATCATTATTGTGGTAGTAGGAAATGCCTGCGTGTTTGACCAGTTGTTGGTGACCTTCTGGTTGTACGGGAGATATTCGATGTGTAGACGTTGTAGTAGGAGGGAGAAGCTGTCATTCTGCTTCAGTTTATTTAGGCAGACTTGTTGAATAACTAGTAAGAGATCGGAGTTACTCGACGTGGCTATCGTCTTTTCTTTCTTTCTTTTTTTTTTTCCCCCATTTTTCTTTTTTTTTTTTATTGGGCCCGATTTAGAAGATCCTGATAGGTTTTAATGGACTTGCAACCTGCTATTAATATACACAAGTTTGCCGTCTAGATAGACCATTCGAAACAGTGTCATATTTGATTGATCTTTATGTAGTTTTTGTTCATTGTTTACATGTATTTTATTTTTAGGCGATTAGTGATTATGCTTTAGCTTTAGTTTGATAGAGAGTGGCGGATCTAGGAGATCGATTCCATTGATTTTGAGTCAGATCTGTATTCGTGTTTGGGAATCACGAATTGGGCTGAAGGTTGATTCTAGGGGAGTAATCATTTGTGATTCGTGACTAGAAGTATGACATCTGTGATCACTCTGTGACTAGTGATTTTCGGAGGCGTGGGTAATGTCATAAACCTAGGGTATGTGTTATTTGTATTTATGTCTCCGTTTATAACTTTGTTAGATTTTAGTGATTATTTCTAGATTATGGGGAGTCGGCGTTGGGAAGATATTTCTCAAACCGAGCAATTAGCTAATGTCGAGGAGCAGACGTCATAATGTGCAGTATTTACGAGACTTTGTCATAGGATGGATTAGTTTCGTAAAATAGACCCTCCCTAATTCGTAACATGGGGAGTTATCTGGATATTTTAAGGTATATGTGTTTAATAATTTGAGATAAGAATAATTATTTGTATTATGTGTTTGGATCGTGTTTTGTATTGCATAGCGTGAAGTACCAATATTCGGCTTGGAAACGCTTACTGGTTAATCATACAATTGTGAAACAAGAAAAAAACATGCAAGTGTGAAATTAGAGTTTCGTGACGTGTGGTCATTAAGTGATTAGAGGAAAATTATTTGTAGTATTCGTACGTTTAAGAACCCTTCAGTTGACAAAGACTGTTGTCTTGAGGTCTTTGGAAATAGGGGAAACATGGGCGTCATTCACTCGGTAATGAGACCCTTTGTGAATAACAAGAAATTAGTAGATTTTTCAGTGAGATTCATGCAGCTCGTGCACTTGAATATTATATTATCGCAATATATGTAAATATGCAGTGTACATGTACATACATGCATACATACATACATACATACATACACACACACACATACATACATACATACAGACATGCATGCATGCATGCATGCATGCATACATACATACATACATACATACATACATACATACATACATACATACATACATACATACATACATACATACATACATACATACATACATACATACATACATACATACATACATACATACATACATACATACATACATACATACATACATACATAGGTTTACTTGCCTTTGCAACATACTCCTCGACGTCCTGGAAGTTTTCCTCGACAAATATGTCTTTCTTCAGAAGTTTTGGTGGGGCAGGAGGAGGAATTTGATTTCTATTGTAAATTGGAGGGGCACCACCGCTACCACCGCTTTCACCTGTTTTGGGCCGTGATGCCTGTAATACACAAAATATATAGTCATGAAGAAGTTCCACTACCATCAAGGTCACTTACAGTTTGAAGTTCACGTGTTCGAGGATTATAGAAACAAAACGACGTACGCATCATGTAAGACAACGGGAGTTTATTCACGATGCCGTATTTTCTTTAGGAAAATAACAAAACAAGTATGTTGTGAAATCATTCTGGTTTACTACCAACAAGCAAATTCTAGGAATTGATGTCCCCCGTTTTTCAAAGAAAGTAGTGGTGTGTAGTTTTTGTTCGTTTGTTGAATTAACGACGTGTGCGGCCATTCGGCCATGTACGTCGAAAAAAGTTTTTGTACATGTCGACGACGGTTTAGTGATATAATACATGAGTTAAGGTACATTTGTAATGGAATTAATTACTGGTAAGACTGGAACATACAGAAATAATCAATGTAGGACGAAAGTGGTTGTTTCATTTTTTTGTATAGTTCTTTTACTTAAAGGAAATTTGTATTAATTGTACCGTCTATACTCGCGTATACCCCAAGTCCAAATGCAAACAACATAGACCCTGATCTGCCATCGCATAATGCGCCGGCAGATCAGGGTCTATGTTGTTTGTTCTACTGATTTGTCGCTACAAACTCATAGACCGCGATCTGCACGCGCATTATGCGACGGCAGATCTGGGTCTATGCAGTTTGCAGTTGGTATCGATTTATACGCGAGTATATACGGTAGATATATAGTATACATAAAGAGGCTTCTGAGTTGTTCATTAGCACACCTGTCCAGACAACGTGGTGAGCTTGATTGGTTCATTAGCACACCTGTCCAGACCACTTGGCAAGCTATGTTGGGGAGCGAAATTGTCACATGATTATGATCAATCTCAGACGATGCTTTATCAATTTCAAGCCGTCTATCAAATTTGGTTGAAATCCAGTTATAAATAAAGAAGATGTGCGGAAAATAAAATCCTTGGGTACAACAAATAGGACTACAAATCCGCTAAATGATGAGGAAGAACACTGACAACCAAATCAGTATTAGGTACCTACAAAATTTGGTTGAAATATTGTTATAAATAAGTGAGTTATGTTAATCTGTGAAAGTAAAAGTGGTACGGACGGACGGAAGGAAGGATAACGGACGAGAGGACGGACAATTTGGAAAGCCCAGTTTAATATCTCTCGTTTTCCGCGAAAAATGAGGTGACAGTGAGCATGCTAATCTTATTGACTTCATTTGCGACAAAACTAATTTTCAACACAGTGAAAATATTCAAATTCATAAAGGAATCGCAAAAACCAATTTTTTTTAAATATTTTGTTTGTGCTGCAAAAATAATTCGATTCGCGGATAAAACTACGAAATGTATTTTATTCGCGGAGAAAATGTATTTGCATTGCGAAGATAAATATTTTGAAGAAAGTGTATTCTTTTCTGCAAAGAAAATACTTTAATTCGCGTTAGATTGAATAATTTCCTTTGAAGACAAAATAATTTTGCTCTCGTCTAAATGTTTTTATTTGCAAACCAAAATGCCATTTTCACTTTAAAGAAAGGTATTTCGTGGGAATAAAATTTGATTCACGGAGAAAAATAATTAAGCCATTTTATTCGCGAAGAAAATAATTGAATGATTAGGTCATTCTGATGCCTTATACTGGTACTCAGTGTGGGCAACATATGCATTGGCCTCAGTTTATCGAAATCAATTAAGTTCTCGTATTTTCTAATTGTTATCAACCTTTTGAACTGCTGTTAAGATAAAAAAAAAAAAAAAAAAAGTTACTTTACTTTCAGACATTTTGATTTCATTCTTTATGACCCTTTACAACTCTATCTATTTTTCCACCAATCGCGGTTGGGCTATGACGTAATTTCTGACAAACATGAAAACCATACAATTATGCATTCACACTAAGTATCTTTCAACATCTTGTTTCCGAAAGCAAGTTAAGCCTTAACTATGACAACAGCACTCCTTCAAAATTCAAATCCTTTGATACAGTTTCCTGACAAGAATTCCATCAACTGAATAATATATGGTCATTTGATTCAAGCCAAATAATTTCCTTGTCTGTGTTTTTTTGTCATCCGACATTGTGAGACATTGTGTATAAATCAGTTTTCATACATGATTTTTTATTTATAGGATAAGGATACAGATTGTTATGAATTTACCACTTTGCCTCAGATCAATGCAAAAACCTTGTTTCTCTCTAGATTTTTTCAATATTTTTTCAGTGATCGTATATCGTACAGTCAAGTATCTATTCGACCACGATACAATGGCGAGGTTTAAAATAAAGGTTGAAGAGTAGACTGTATGCATTAAGTGAGTAGAATCTCCATTTAAGATAGCACAATAAAGGAATAATCTAGCCACGAGATTACAAACATTCTCAGACTCACACTTAAATAAAAATGCTGATGTTTGATCGGTCAGTGATGTGACGTTAGCCAATCACATGTTAGAATTCTAAATGGTGTCTGAGTTTGAGTGTTGACAGTATTGTAATATCGGGGCCAGATCAAAACATACATCATCTGGGTAGCTTACTGGTGTCAGCATTGGTTGCACGTGAATGAAGTCTTCACACACCTTTAACATTCACAACTTCGAGGTCAATCCTACAGATCATACCTCGAATGTATACCAATAGCTGCCATTCGAATCACCTCGGCTATTTAAGAAACAAGGATTGACCAAGAAGTTGCTAATGCATCGAACTATTTTTCATTTTCAACTTCTAAGTCAATCATACGGTCAATCCAATCGTAGAAGTACTTGAGATGGTCCGAATTGATTATGGTTTCTTTTCTGAGAAGAAATTTCCGGCGAACAAAATGTATGATTTCTGTAAATTACTGCGCCGACATACATCTGAAACATATTTTGACCCCCTAGAAATAACAGAGGTGGTCCTATTGACACCTTTAACTGATTGGAAGACACTGCAATACAACTTTTTAACTTCATCATTGTTTTGTAGCTACAGGGTATTTTCTGTCTACTTGAGTGTGGTATAAGTATTTTTTGCTTCATTTTCTCCGGGAGACACAAAAGCCACCATATAGCCGTTTTCCCGGAGCTGGGGGTGGGGGAACTTGTAATGAGCCGTTTTTTTTCTATATGCTAAAAAAACAGTTTTGTTGATTTTCATCCCAGGTTAGATTTTCCCCCTAGCCGATTTACGCCCGGAAAAATGGCCCCAGAGTAGATTTTCTCCCAGAGAATTCCACTCTATAGTCACTTCTCTCCAGCGGTATAACTATTTCCCCCACGGGGAAAAGTCGCTTTATGGTTATTTTCCTTCCTAAAGTATATGCTTTCTGGGATGATATATACTGTACATGTATTGCTTCTACATAACTATACGTTAAATGAATGACCAACCCAAGACTATTAACTAATTTTGAAAAATAACTTACTGAATGATTCCTGAGTTTTTAAAGGAACAATAATCTTGCGAAGCCTACGAAGCTGCAAACCTTTCCAGTGCGTACATCATAATCCATGCACCAAATCTGAGATCAGTAGACCAAATGATACAGCTTCATTGTAAGTGTTTTTTAAAGACAAAAGTGGATCTAATACACTTCATATTTGACACTAACCTGCTAAAAATATTTCAAAAGCGCATGAAATGTGAATCTCGGCATCGATAAGAATGTTACGATATAATAGTTGTTAACATTATCTTGAGATATAATTGTGCCAAAGTAGCAAAAATTATGCCTTACACAGTTTCTGAGAGATTCGGCACAACACTACAATATATTCTATACATACTTCAGCAAGCAGAAGGGTACATGCATCCCCTTACATCGCCATTTGAAGAAAAAAATTGACAACTGGTTGATAAATTTCAATGAAAAAGTTGGGGAGGTGCTAGTGGTGGAGGTAACTGACAATATTGTAGAATGTCCACGGCTGAGAAATTCTGCTATAGGGGAAATAATCATACGGCGACTTTCATCGAGGGAAAAAAATCTCGACAAGCCCCCACCCACCCCCGGAGAATTTCTATGGGTAGGGGGGTGGGAATTGGCTCAGAGGAAAAACTACCGTGAGAGACCAGCTTCAAATCAGACAAGCCATATAATTAGCATAGCACAAACACTTTATTTTCAAAGCAGAAATTTCTCAATAGTCAAATACCCAAAGTTTCCAGTAAAAGGGCCGCTTTAAAGGAGTGGGAGTACCAATGGAAAATACGTAAATGAAAAACAAAAACTTAAGAAGATATATCGTGAGGTGCTAAGAACTACATCTAATAGTTTCATCCAGCATCCGTTTTCCTAAACACGAGCGGGATGAACCACGTCTGAAACGGGGCCTGCATTGAAGCTGATAATATATATTGTCCTACTGAGACTGGCTCGATTTACATGTAAATGTATTTTTATTTCGCTCTTTAACGAAATGCTAAATTCTATTAATCTCTAGCCACGAATTCAAATACAGTTAAATCCCTTTCTTCATTCTACTATTTTGGTCCATAATTCTATCATTTGCTGGAAATATGTTTTGAATTAGGAAAATGACCCCTTCGTGATTTTAAAAGCGGTTTATCTACTATTTCAAAAAGAAGCGATTATATTTTTGTCCAATGAGATACAGTTTCGGCTGAGATGAAAAGAACACATGGGATCACACAAGTAACATTTATCTGATTGCCATCTGCATACATAGTTTAGCCTCGAACAGGTACCGATAAAATAGGTGTTTGCGGTTTACTCAATAACGCCTTCGCTGTGCAATTATAACATTTAGAATCAAACATTCTTTTATGCGAATTGCAGTTGTAAAAAAGGCATAACCGCATCACCGTATAAGTTCGAAAATATTACATCTATCAAGACAGTGGTCTATTTTAATTCGATTCTGGGTCCCACGGCTTATACAGTTTTACCATCAAATGTGTTAATTATCATGTTGTACAATTATCTTGGGTGGGGAACGTACGCGAAATAGCTCTGTAATGTTCTGATGGCATGATCATCAGAACAATACATACAGGAATATGTATATGTATACATATGGCACTGCAATTTCCTCTTTGCAATATATATATATATATATATATATATATATATATATATATATATATATATATATATATATATATATATATATCAAGAGAGAGAGAGAGAGAGGGGGGGGGTCAGGAATTAATGTACCGCAAAAAGACGATATGTTAAGGTCAAAATAAAAAGAAAAATCCATTAAGTAACCTCATCGCCTTCACCATAAAAGAGCATAACAAGTTAAGAAAGTTAAGCCTGTAAAAATGAAAAACACTTCACAATATTTATCATACATCTCAAATTTTTAATCCAATCAAATACTGAGATTGATACCGCAAAAAAGAATCAAAGAATCCAAAAAAAAAGAGAAAAATATTAAAACCTCGAGCACATTCAAATAAACAATAAATTTCAGTTTTAATAAGTATGAGACTTATGACTAAGCATTTTTTTTAAAATATCAAGACTGTTTGAATCATCTAAGCTATTCATGTATCATTGTGTTTTTTTAACTCAATAATCAAACACACCCGAGGTCTTCATATAAGCTTACATACCAAATCTGACAAGAAATATGGCCTCTGGAGTGTTCACAAGTTCAGCCAATCAAATACAAGATGATAAAGCAGTAATTTTGGCAAATATAATTTTCTTTTTCCTCACAAATGCATTCAGCATACAGTTGGACAAAAAAAAAGCCTAGTAGGCAAAATATCTTAAAGCGGGCTAAGCCCAACCAAACAAGATATGGGTGTTTCTGATGCACACAAATAACCTATTATATGACCATATGCACTCAAATATCGATTTACATTCACTACCACTTCTTCCACTGCGCTCTGTTTAGTTTTCTACCCAACCTTCCCTTTTCCTTTTTCTTTTGCTTTCTCATAAGTTACCATAAGGGTTTCTAGTGTACTTGTTAATGTTATGTGATAAACCTGTATAGGACAGCGTCTTGTCCCATACTGGTTTTCCACACAGCATTGACTTGTACAACAATATAAATCCATATTGTATTATTTAATATAAAATAACTTTATACAATGTTATAAACAAGTTGTAGCAATCAGCAATGCAAACAAGAATATGTGCTCATCTAACATAGCATTTGGGAAGGAATACTGGGTTTGCAAACCCTATTTTCATTTCAATGAAAAAAACATATATCATAAATAAAAGTGACACCAAATCAAAACTTGACTTTTTGCAAAATGGAAACACATTGATTGGATCCGAAATAACAAGATGCCGAGGCAGAGAAATAGGAAAAGAAAATGTAGCAAATGTGTTAAGGATAGATTAATTTAAATCCCATCGTACCGACATCATCTTTATCCAAGAATACAATCGAGACACATGGCATACACAAAACAAATTCCTGTGCTGAAGAGCTGTCAAGTAATTTTGCAGCTACATTATTATTGATGAGAAAGGTGCGTAAATTACAACCAATAAAAAATTTTGATAGGTACAGCTCTTGGAGATACATTTGTTAAGTCACCAGTTATTTCGATAGTTTGTCATATTGTGTTATTTTAAACAACCACGGCGAAAACAGCTAAAGCTTTTCGAGTGGATATACAAAATAATCTGACTGATCGGAGTAAACCACTACGAACGACGTGACGGTACGCACAGGTAATTTGCTCTCTGTATGCCAAGGGTTCGTTTGCAGGTGTTAAGCGTGATAGAAACCATGGCTACCGAAGATGTACCGACAGCCGAAGAAACTTTCATATCATCCCTTAGATAATCCATCATATTGAAAATAGAAACATACATCGTCATAAATACATTTGAACCCTCTCCAAAAAAGAAAATTTTCTTACCTCAGGGTAGAATTTGTCGACCTAAATAGTTGATAAAAATCAAAAAGCATGAAATTAATATAATTTTTGTAGTGCTGCCCATAGAAACGAGAAGGTTTTAGCTTTCATTTTAAATAATCTCTTTAAGTTTCAGATAAATGTATTCAAACTCTTATAATACTGAGACAGAATGCTAGCACACTCGTCAGTGGAAACAACCATATTTTACTACCACCATGTAGAAGTTGACTGTAGAATTGAGTATGACTAACACTTTGATAATCTTTATATACTCTAACGAAAAATGTGATTTTTTTCGTGGCGACATAATCCCACCCATCACTCTTGTCTGTTGTCTGTGTATAAAATGGGATTTATAGACCAGTACTCTGTTTCATTAGGCTTTGATCAAAAACAACATTTCTGAAACTGTAAAGTTGCAGTACACATACTGTATACTATTTGGAAGAGTAATATGTGCGTGAGTTCCATTCTTGTAATTAAAAAAAAAAAAAAAAAAAAAAAAACAACAGTATTTTCAAAGAACTCAACTGTGGCAATGAGGGTTTTAAGGCCGGGAAGCAGGTCAATGCAGTGCATTTTGGGTTTGAACCACATATATCCGCGCGTGAAAAAACGCCAATGGAAAGTGGCAAAATTCTGGAAGACAAAAACGTTGTGACGTGTACAAAATACAACAAGAATAGAGAAGTGGAATGCAGCATGTGATGTATATCCCCCGAAGAATCCTATTTGTGTTTTCCGTCTCTGAGTTGGATCGCTCTAATATTAACAGTACATGCAAGTAACGTAATGACTGTTCTTTTTATTGTTAAGGAAAGAATACAGCGCAAAGACTTTAGCTACTTTTAATCTGTATCCTGAATGATAAAAACGATTTCTGGATAATTCTAGAATCTCGAGATACCTTACATGTACTTCGAGTTTCTTTGATTCTTTCCTCGACCAGCTAAAGCCAGGATATTGACACTCTGTGTCGAAACCGAAGAACAGTCGAACACAAGCATAGTTCAGACTGAGCAACAAATGAAAATCTTCCTTGATATAAATACGTCATGTTCATTGAAGATGAGACTAGCTGTACGAAAAGAACGTTGAAACCTAGAAGTTAACAGACTTACCGCCATCCTAGCAAACTTTTCGATGGCATATATTCCATTTATGTCTACATTTCCAGGCGAGTATTTTAGACGAGCGGTCATGATGCCACGTCTTTATTCCACACAAACTGAGAAACTACACATTAACTTGATTTACTTCAAGGTGATTTAATTCGAGTCTATTTACGTCAATCAAGTAAATATAATACATGTACGTAAATAGATATTGACAGTTACAGTAAATATGATGAAAGCAAACGGGACCCTTTCCATTGTGCCATGTTTTTGATAAGAGCTTCATATTTCAACCCTTATATTGACAATTTGTACCTGGTCTGTTATTCATGGGAAGAAAACATTAATTGATTAAATTTGCCGTTAGGACACGTTTGAAATTACTAGCGACTCAAGCCCCGGTTTCACAAAAATTCTCAAAATTTCTCCTCCAATATAGACTTTACATTGTCTTGCCTATTATATCTCGGAAAATATCAATATTTGTGTCTGCTGTAGATATAATGGAAATGATGCAAAATCATGTTTTAGTTTTAAAATGGAACACGCAGTGACCTTTTTAATCTTGAAAAAAGAGTTGAGGAATTCCTCAAATTTGAGGAAATTCTCAATCATTTCCTCAGAGATAAGCAAGACTCCTTTAAGAAAATTGTAAGATTGTATTACTGTATTGTAATCCCTAATGCATGCTGAATGTTCTGTGAAAAAAAAGGCTAACAACCAAGCAATAGGAAAGATATTAAAAATTCTCAATTTGAGGAAGAAGATTTGAAATCATTAGTAATATAGGGACCAGATCACTAAGTGTAAATTGAAAAGGGTACCCGTCTCAAAAAGGGGGAGGGGGAATGGATACCGTACTAAGTATTAGTACTAAGTTCGTTATCTTTCAGAAAGTTTGCACTACATACATCATGAAATACATGTGTTATTTACGTGCACAAAATTGTTATATTTTCTTAAACATTAACATTGATGTCTACGGAAAATGAATTATTGGTCTGATCCCTTTACGTGTAAACATGGATGTAAAATAAGGCTAGTTAAAGTCACTGCTGACATTTTGTACTACAGGTTGATAAAACTAGAACACAAGTTATGGCCGTCTTCAAGAAACAAGGACTTTCACGCGTCTGCATCCTGGCACGTAAATGGTGACCACGTAACTTTGATATCTATTATATAAACTATCATGGGTTTGAATGATCAGTAAATATTTGAAATCGATTTGACGTTCATTAAATGAGTAAATTGATAAGTGATTCAGATATTTCAAGTGAATTCTTATAATGGGTAATTCAAAATTTCGTCTTGGCATATATAAGTAATTTTCAATTTGTCACCAAAGGTAATCCACAAACCTTTCATGTTTCAAAACATATTTTTGTTTGTGCTTCGCTGATTAATAAAAAAGCGAACTCCAGGTGTATGTGCAAGGACTTAATTTGCTCCACGACAAATACCTGCTAACTCGTTGCAACAGATCTATGAAAACCAGGTACAGTTTTCTTTTTAATGTGATTATTGGAACTTTGTCAATATTTGATGCTTAATGACATTCCTAACGATACCAACATTTTGCATTTTGAGACGTATAAGCGCTCGTAACTGAGAATGTCGGCCTCTAAAACTAGAAGTTTTGAATTCGATTCCAGGTCGGGAAACCTTTTTTCTCCACCTTAAAAATTAGGGCCTATATATAATTCTTGTTGTCCGTTCGTCCTTCCGTCTGTATGTTTCTGCGTCCCTCCGTTCATCAAATAGTAACATCAGGTGATGCATATAATGGGTGGTATTCATATTTGTTGTTCCTTGTCTACACTTTATTGGCCGACACCCAGACATGCCGCTTTAAGAAGGATATTTTGAGACACTCAGAATGCAAATAATAAAGACGCCATTGTAGAAGCTGATGTCATAAGAACGACCGACGATGAAGATGCACTCTTTTGCAACTATGCACCGGGTTTGCATAGATAAACTCTCTGTGAAGCTTTGATTCATTTTCCAAATCTGGAGTAGATGTTGTGATCATTATCTTGAATCTAAAGTAAAGTAAACCTTTTAATTTTAAATCTGTCCTCTCTCTCTCTCTCTCTCTCTCTCTCTCTCTCTCTCTCTCTCTCTCTCTCTCTCGTTTCAATGCAGGTCAGATGCGTATCTCCTTGAATTTAGAAGGAAGCAACTTATTCATCCGATAATTTGTCAAAATTTGCTGTCCCAAAATCATCAATGTGTCGTGTAATTTATAGCAGGGGCATAGCAACAACGAAATTAGCGGGGGAGTCAAAAAGCATGAAAGTGCCTCGTTTGTACAAATACCGGAAGTTTTAACGGTAGAGTTTTCCTATCTAAGGTAGATAATCCAAACACACGAAATGAACCAACGAATAGCTCCGTACATTTCAAATTTGGCGTGTACTTACTATTGATATATAAATTCGTAAATTCGGACATTTTGGAAAGTGATTAGCTTTTGTTCCACCTACACCGCCCTAACCAACTGACAAGTGACAACGGAATACACTAAAGCCCATATTTGACGCCCAACAGTCATAAGCCAGTCTTCTCTCTCAATGACTCTACATTTTTCTAAGACATTAGTTATTTGTTGATAGCGTTCATCTTATTCAGATGCAAGTATGTGATCATTAAATATCTGACTTAGAAACTGTATACTCGGATTGAAGAAGACGATACATCAAATTATCATCCATATCTCTTAAGGATCGACTATTTAATCTGTAGGAAGGGGAAGGCGGAGGCTGTGATCTTTTGAGAAAAATTCCTGGCTCTCTATTAACTTGAAAAAAATATTCTTGCTGATTCTTAGGAACAAACAAGAAAGTATTATATCCATTATATAACTTGAAAACAAAATTAATTATTTTGAGGTAAAAAAAACAAACAATATCTCGACTCGAAAGAAAATCCCAGCACATCATCCCCATATTAAATGGTCGATCATCAATGAACATATACTTAACATGGAGTAAAATCTAAACGCCATTCTGCAAGTGAGAAAACAACATTCATCCACTAAGTGATTGCATAAGAAAACGGTATTATCTGTGCTTGACTAGTTCAATTTGCATCAAACAGATTCGTATAATTCCTCTCTAATTTTGTGTAAATAAATGCATGCAGCAAAATAACAGTAATTTAAAATAAAATATAAAATCACAACCAGTCACTTACCCTCGCAGACATCTTGCTGTAGCTATTGACGTTGCACACTGACGTAGAAGGTGGTTATACTTGACTCAGAACACTAACATGACGCTAAAGTTCAAGTCTTCTTCAAACATGCTTTTTTTCTGATCGATGGAAATTCGTTTAGAACTGTCTTTCTTTCAAATTTACACTATTATCGATGTCTAATGTCTTCATTTCATCTCCCGCCGGGCGTTCTTAACTCTTATAATTCAAAAGGATCACATTACGAATCACTGTGCCAAAACAGAAATAGAGCTACAGTTTTTATCTAGGAATGTTGGTTATGTTTTCAAATAAAGAGTAATTAGAGATTCCAGAATAATTCCAAGGAGACAATTTTTATAATGCATCTATCCAAATCAATGATGTCATCGCAGAATTGGCGGAGAAACTGGAAAGCGCTGTTAATGGACTTTGTTAAAACCAAAATATTGACCGATAGCCATTTAGTAATGAGCAGTTTTTGACACGATCAGATAACAACACCAAAGTCATGCTTTTCAAACAATTGTCTTTGCATTGTTTTGTCAAAAACTACACGTTTCATCAATTCTGTATGAAATCCTAATTCCGCAGAGTACAAGAGAAGGTTTTTCAAGGGGCCAATAGAAGTATTCATTCTAATATATTCTTCATTTTTGCGCAGGAACATTTAACAATCTATAACGTAACATACAAGTAGCTAAACAAAACATATTTTTCTTGTTTCATCAAAGAAGAGCTTAATAAGTAGAATAATACCTTGAAATACCCCTGGAATCCGACTTCACGTGCAATAATGCATTGAAACGCCCCTGGAATCCTACTTCACATGCAATAATACCTTGAAATACCAATGGAATCCTACTTCACATGCAAATAATACCTTGAATACCCCTGGAATCTTACTTCACATGCAATTACCCATGGAATCCTACTTCACATGCAATAATATCTTGAAATAGCCATGGAATCCTACTTCACATGCAATAATACCTTGAAATAACCCTGGAATCCTACTTCACATTCGATAATACCTTGAAATAACCCTGGAATCCTACTTCACATTCAATAATACCTTGCAATAACCCTGGAATCCCACTTCACATGCAATAATACCTTGAAATACCCCTGGAATCCCACTTCACATGCAATAATACTTTTGAAATACCCCTGGAATACTACTTCACATGCAATAATACCTTGAATACCCCTGGAATCCCACTTCACATGCAATAATACTTTTGAAATACCCCTGGAATCCTACTTCACATTCAATAATACCTTGCAATAACCCTGGAATCCCACTTCACATGCAATAATACCTTGAAATACCCCTGGAATCCCACTTCACATGCAATAATACTTTTGAAATACCCCTGGAATACTACTTCACATGCAATAATACCTTGAATACCCCTGGAATCCCACTTCACATGCAATAATACCTTGAAATACTCCTGGAATCCGACTTCACATGCAATAATACCTTGAAATACCCCTGGAATCCCACTTCACATGCAATAATTCTTTTGAAATACCCCTGGAATACTACTTCACATGCAATAATACCTTGAATACCCCTGGAATCCTGCTTGCAATAATACCTTGAAATACCCCTGGTATCCTACTTCACATACAATATCTTTGTTTTAAAATTAAATCTTGTCCATGGAAATTAGCGTACAGACCTATGTACAATATGTAATGTACAGACCGATGTACAATATGGAATGTACAGACCTATGTACTATATGTACTGTACAGACCGATGTACAATAAGTACTGTACAGACCTATGTACTATAAGTACCGTACAGACCTATGTAATATAAGTACATTACAGACCTATGTACTATATGTACTGTACAGACCTGTGTACTATATGTACTGTACAGACCTATGTACAATATATACTGTACAGTCCTATTTACTATATGTACTGTACAGACCTATATTCAATATGTACTGTACAGACCTATGTCTAATATGTACTGTACAGACCTATATTCAATACGTACTGTACACCAACGTTTTCACGCACAAGACTTTTTACAAAAGAAGTCGTTGGTAACTGTCTGCAAAATGTCGTAACCACAAGACTATTGTTACTTTATGGAAATGCCGGTAACTTATCCAATGTCACTGATTCACCTTACCTTCTTTTTTCTTCTTATTTAAATGACGTTATATATATATATATATATATATATATATATATATATATATATATATATATATATATATATATACTGTTTTTATTTGGAAGGAATATATGCATTTCAAAAACGTTCACGTGTGACCACAGCTTTCTCCGTAAAGTCTAAGTCTATATGAAGAACAGTTTCGAGGTCATCCAAATATTGTATGGTTGCTATTTTTGTTTTTTACTAAGCAAAGGGTTGGGAATCTAAATAAATTTCAGCTGAATTAACAGATTCAGGTTTTAAACACAGCTGTAACAATTTTTAAAAATAATTCGTTTGGTTTTACTTTGTTTAACTTTAAATGGGTGAACTGTCCTTATGAGAGTGACAGACGGTGATAAGACACCGACAAGAAGAAAAACATCACTATACAACAATTTAGCTATACATACCATTAGCTATAGTACTTACTCACATATAAGTCAGGTCCAATTGCATAGACCTAGATCTGCCGTTGCATAAAGCGCCGGCAGATCCGTGTCAATGTAATTTGTTAGGAGTAATCAGTAGAACAAACAACATTAAAGCCTAATCTACCGGCACATTATGCGACAGCAGATCAGGGTCTATGTTGTTTGCAGTTGGATCCGTCTTTTAAGCGAGTACTAACGATACCTTTGTACTAGAGAGGGAAAAAATTGATGATAAGACTGCTTATGGTGTGAGACCTACTTTAGCCCATGTCCCAACCCCAGTCGTACTTTTTTAGTACTTAATACATAACTATCTCTAAATTTATTGAATAGAATTTTTTGACAACTATTGTTAGTTTATGCACTTTGATAAATAGCTCGATACAATACTCAGTTCACATTGAAGACCATCAAACAATATAGTATTTTATTTCAGAACTGGGTTAGTGCCATCTGGTGAGTCGAAAAATGACAAATACATGTAACTTCATTTGTTTGCTATGGTCAACATTGCAACATATCCAGGTAAACACTCGTATTTTCTGTTATTGATTACCCACTGACGTGGATAACTTTCCAGATTAGAATAGAGATAACAACAAAATTGTTCGCTTGTAGAGGCAAGTGTTATAACGGCTTAAACATGTTCGTGCCAATAAACAACATAATGACACTTGCTGGAGCGTATAAAGGCATTAATTGCACACAAACCCACCCCCCGAAACATGGGGCACTTTGTTTGGAAACCCGGAACAAGGGTGGAGTTTAATACTTCATGCAATAGTTGACAATATAATATGAATCAGGTAAGACAAGAGCTCACATTAACTGCCATGATCATCATCATCAATCTTTATTTCGTCTTTTCAGAGATAAGGATGCAAACAAAGGAAAAAGAAAAGAATATTGAATAAATTATATACAATTAACAGAGGTGTACATGAGAGGAATCTATGAATTTATCCCTATAAGGATTCTTATATGAGGACACTATACTTATTAAAATGTATGGTGCACTCCTGCGCAATCCTCAAATATTTAATTATTGTACACATCATCATGATTTTACAGAAAATAATATTGTATATGTATGTCAAAAACTAGCACGCAAGAAGACATGATTTATCAAGATTTCTACAATCACTTCTTCCAAATCTTGATAATTTGAAAATCGATCTTATTACTAAGAAAAGAATCCATGAATTACAGTTACTGAGAACACCGAAGCAGATATTAAAAAATTTCTTAGTATTTCGAGCTCGTCTAAGCCGGTATCGTTGGGAAATTCCCTACTCAGACGATGTTGAACAAATTCGTCATCTGATTTATTATGAAGGAACAGGCCAAGACAAATGTCAAAGTTATTTATAATATATGTCCAAAATATTTCTCGTTATCGCACAGTGCTCGGACATCAAATAAATGCATGGACTATTACATCTGTGTAAGAATAACTGCAGTGTTTACAAACTTGCATAGTATTATTTGGAACAGTTATCAGAACATTTGCAAGGGATGAAATTAACTGTAACTCTCTTATTGTTTTTGGAGTTTGCCATAAAATTGAGGGTTTTATAGAAGTATGAACATTTATTTAATCTTTTGTAGGAAATGTCAGTATGGCACAAATTTGTAAAGTGCTCGTCTTCATACTTATGAGTGGCATGTTTTATAATTTGTTTCCATTGTATTTTTCCTGGAAATATTTTGTCTCTAACAAACTGATTCCAGAAAGATCTTATACCCCGATATCTAGATGAGTTCACTCATCTCCACGCTTACCCACATGACACAAGAAATAATTAATTGGAGTAAAGTCGCCATATTTTAATTCTCTTTGATAGTTAAAAACTGTAAAATCACATTCCTGATGAAGTATGAGTAAGACAAAAAAAAAAAAAAAAAAAAAAAAAAAGCGAGAAAATATGGAAACGGTGCTTGGGGAACAAAAAGAAAGAACTAAATGCTAAACCATCCGGTTCTACGACAAGCCGCCCAAAGGACGACTACCAATGTGACATTTTGTCAAACGACCAACTCGCTCATGCAGTTCTGAATTATCCGACAGACAGACTAAGCACGTGCTTAGGGCACCAGCAAAGCAAGGGCACTCCCACCAACACCCCCAAAAAGGGAAATTACAGTTTAATATTGTTTTTATTTTGAATTAAATGGGGGGGGGGGGGGCCACCATAATCTTTTCTTTGCTTAGGGCCTTAGGTCTTAATCCGGCCCTGCGCTCATGAAACACCTTACCGAACGACAAACTCGCCAACTTAACTCATCAAAAGTCTGCGAGTCATCTAGAAAACTTGCTGAAAATTCGTCGAAACCTCGTATAAATAAAAAGATTACAAAGATTTATCATAAATATTTATTCAGAAAATTATGTATTTATGCAAAAAATTATTGAATTAATTGTATTGGTCAATATCGAATTTAAAAACAAACAAACAAACAAGCAAACAAAATAACAGCACGTTTCCTTCCGCTTTATTCAATATGTCAGTATACCCCTGTTCAAGAGTCATCTTGGCGTCAATTTTACCGAACAAACAAAAATGACATGAGATGACATGAGACGTGTTTCTTTCCAACTTTAAAAGACTTAAAGGGGGAAATATCCACATGTAAAGAAAAGACAACTTCGAAGAAAACGTGTCATGAAATGGCTAACTATTAAATGATTCAATCAAATGTATTCAAGTCATCGGATCTGCATTTGCGATGTTTATATAGCATGTAAATACCAGTTTTTTGGGGGTTTTTTTAAGGCAGGGGAAAACATTTTACAACAAAACGACGAACCTTTTGTAAAAGTGAGCTTTACTTAAGCTCTGAAAAAAACTTCGCCGATTATTTGTCGGTATGATGTCGCTCTCAAGGTGCACTATCGACGAACCTTGTTTAAGAGTGGGCTTTACCTGTGCTCTAAACTAGCCTTTAGCGAGATTGCTTTTCGGTAAGATGTCGCTTTCAAGGTGTACTATCGACGAACTTGTGTAAAAGAGAGCTTTGTATATGCTCTGAATAAGACTTCGGCAAGATTGCTTTTCAATAAGATGTCGCTCTCAAGGTGCACTATCGATGAACCTTATGTAAAAGTGGGTTCTATTCATGTTCTAAAATAGCCTTCGGCAAGATTGATTTTCGGTACGATGTCGCTTTCAAGGTGTACTATCGACGAACTTGTGTAAAAGAGAGCTTTGTATATGCTCTGAATAAGACTTCGGCAAGATTGCTTTTCAATAAGATGTCGCTCTCAAGGTGCACTATCGATGAACCTTATGCTCTGAATAAGACTTCGGCAAGATTGCTTTTCAATAAGATGTCGCTCTCAAGGTGCACTATCGATGAACCTTATGTAAAAGTGGGTTCTATTCATGCTCTAAAATAGCCTTCGGCAAGATTGATTTTCGGTACGATGTCGCTTTCAAGGTGTACTATCGACGAACTTGTGTAAAAGAGAGCTTTGTATATGCTCCAAAATGACCTTCGACAATATTGCTTTTCGGCAAAATGTATCTCTTACTGCGCTGTATTGGTGAATCAATATTTGGCGAGTATGTCATTTGACGACGTGTCACATCGGCATGTTTGTCATTCGACGAAATGTCATGTCTGCGACTTGTCCATTCAGCGAATTGTCATGCACACAAACTAACCAATAGACAAATCGGAATGAGCCAATATGACAACGTGACTGAGGCTTTGTTTTGTTTGGTACTCTGTATCAGAACAACACTTGAAAGTTATATCGTGCCGATGAAAGTATATTAAAGTGCCGATCTGAGCAGATGCGATGGTGGGAATCGAACTAGCACCCTTCTGGTCACGAGTCCAACGCCTTAACAGCTGTGCCACTATGGCTTATACAAGAGTGCAGACTACTCAAATCAAACAATCTCTCCCACCACGTTGCTAACTTTTGTGCATGCGTCAGAGGTCTGACAGCGAGGACTCCGACAAACAAGCTGTGACGCAGTTAATTCCCTAGCAACTGTTTACTGGCCCACAGCTAATTTTTTAGCGGTCCATTAGGATAATCGATAAGCAGCGACTGATTAACTGTTGTCATCGATCTGTTAATTTCGTGGAATTAAGAATCTATTATTCAACAATTTGCTTTTACAGTGATATCTGGGAAATTACCCACACTAACTTCTGCGTTAGAATGTTGACAATCTAAAATAAAGTCATTTAGAAATGTACATTTTCTCATTTTTATCTTACATATTTATCAGAAAGGTGAAGAACAACATTTATACTGTACCTAAACGCATTCTAAGATGCTGAATTTTCCCGTAAATTTTGGGATATAAATTAAAATGGTCGTAGTCAGGTAATTTTACCTTATTCAAAGACGTTTTGACCTTTATATTTTGTTCTTGTACTTTTTACATTTGTGTAAACCAAATAAAACATATTAGTATTCGTGTGACCTATTTTAGTTCAGATAATAAGCATAACTGTTGCATACTTATTCTGTACAATCATATGGGTAACCCTTTTATTGGAAAGTAACAGGAAACATTTGCAATTACTAATGGGCCACTTGACCATGAAAAGATGTTTAGATTTTAACAATTTGCTCTAAAATATGACGTAAATACCTCCACTGTTGCGTATCTACAAATAGAAAGAGCAAACAAAAGATGCAGGTGGAACTGACAAGATTGTCAGTTAGTCTCTGACAAATTTGTAATGATCAAAGTACCAATGATGTAGTCATTCACGATTTCGTATATTCCGTGTATGTGGGACGTTTGCTGCCTTGAAGGTTTCAGGAATGTTATTTTTCAAAAGAATCACGGATGAAAGAAAATGAAAAGTATGCCGAAAGCAAAATTTTCCCCACGTTTTTCTCCGTTATTCCCTAACCAACAACCGAGCATTTTGTGATATGCGAAAGTGTCCTTATCCGTCAAACTCCGTTCCCATGGGATAGACCGAAATCGTGTGCACATCTACAGACCGCCAAAAATTATATCCCAAATTTTGAAGTCGGTATCTAAAACAGTGAAAGAGGAGTTGCTAGACATTAGCACGCACGCACGTCCAGATCGGTAGATTCATAAAAACCACACCTTCTGAAAGCATAGAAATTAAACAAAAAATTTGTTTTCTTGACCGAAATGAAAAGATTTGTTGCGTCTTTTCCCGTAGTGCACTTAGCTCTTGCCTCTAGACACAAATGCATAAAATATATTTTGGTATCGTAGATAAAAGAAATAAAATTATAATGCTTCGTTAAACACCATCTCGATCCGAGCCTAACTCTCTGGATTCGCAAGTAATGTAATTGGGACAAATTATTGATTTTCTTTAAGAAAGTAACTAAACCTTTGCATATTTTAGGTAGGTCTGGTCTTTACGTTCTCTCATATAATAGACCGAGATTCTCCTTGAACTCAGGGTCAATGTTAGAATTCGATGCGGGTCTTTTTTTTTTTTTTTTTTTTTTTTTTTTTTTTTCTTTCTGAATGCAATAGATCGATATCGATTTTGATTAAGTTTGAAAAACATTTTATGGTCGGTTAGAAAATCAAATCTGACTGCACAGTCTTAGTAAAGATAAAAGGGTTTTCTTGTACCAAGGTGCGCAGTGTTCGTTTGTGAAGGTAATATTGGTATTTTCAGAGGTACTTGTAACTAACAAATCAATTGAACTGATTGAGTTAGTGAACAAAAGTATTTAAACTTTGTTCAAAACGGTCAATAACATTACAATGTTCTGACTGATTTTCAACATTTACACAAACAAGTATTTACTGATCAATGCGGTTTCTCTTTGCTCATAGCTGCAGAATCAATTAATTGCCATATGCTTCTAATTCCAACAATCGATAAGTTGTAAGACTGAACACTCTAAACAGTCCCCCACACTCCCGACAAATGATGGAAAATAAGGCAAATATATGACAAAATTTACAAGTTTTCATAACATTTTTGTAATGAGCATTTTGAAATTCAACCAAACTCGTAACTCTGATTTTTTTTAATGAAATAATCGTATTTAATGGGTCTCGAAAAATGTTTTTAAACACTGGCTCACAAAGCACTGAGATTAAGTGTACACTCGAGTCGTGCGGTGCCCAACGATGCGATATAATGCGGCATCAGTTTACACTGTTGCGGTAAATACTTGTGTTGCAATTCGTCCATTAAATATTAATAATTAATAACAATATTAAATACCGTTATTGTTTAATTGTATTTGATGAATTTACTGTCAATTCTTAAACATTTACTATATGAAAAAGAACTGTTTTTTAAGAAACACATAATATGCCCCCGAGATGAGTTCTGGACATATCAATGGACATAACCACATGAACCCAGGGTCCTAACCAGGAGAATGACCCGATGGCAGGAATGCGATAGGAAGTAACGGAGGTATATGATGTTGTTATATATTCAAATAGTGATCTGGATGCGAAAATCTATAACAAAAAGAACCACACTTTTCTACACAGGACAAAACGGAAGAGCGTGTGTGGTACAGGGTGATATGTAAGATAAGAATGTGACTATGTTACAATCCATATATGCATTGAATTGGAAAATACTTTATTAAAATAATAATAATAATAATAATTGTCCTACTTCTTAACCCCATGGTCACATCCAAGGACATAAGTAACAGTTGTATTGAGAGAAAAGGAAGTATGGGATTATATATTATTCCAACTATTAACTGAATTTGGGTGAGGACTTTTAAATAAGGAAAAGACATAATCAAACGGTGACCTGCTTCCTGCACCCATGGCCTCGTTCAAGGACGTAACTCAGGGGACAACAGCAGTATAGGGAAATGGGTGAGTTTAGGATCATAACTTACTCCAAATTTTTAGTAAACTGGATTAAAAGTTTATTTAAACATAAGCGATGGAACCACAACTGTAACCAAGAGGTGTCCTACAAACTAAACCATGGCCCCAGCCAGGGACTTGACCCTGGGGTAGGAGCTGTAAAATTCATCTAGTCAGTGTGTGATGATATTATGTTCTAAACCATAAGTAAACTGGTTTTGGAAATACAAGCGGAGAAATCTGTTATGACCAGAATGTATAACCATTATAATTCATGATCCCATGATTTCACCCAGAGACAAAACCCAGGGGCATATACGGCAGTGAGAGATAGGAAATATGTAATGATAATACTAGTATACCAAAATGGAAAGTGAATCGGGTAACGGGTTACACAAATAATGCTTCACCCCACGGCCCCACCCCTGGACAGAACCCAGCGATAGGGGTGGTCCTGAGAGAAAAGGATTATGTGATCATATCAGATTCCAAGCATGAAGTGAATTGGTAAAGGAGTTATTGAAATATAAGTGATGAATAACTTCAAACCAAAAACTTTAAGTAAAATATGTATCCATTAGAAACCGTTGCCTCAACTCTGCAATTCAGTGTTGCTCACAGTACCAGGCCCAGCCACTTAACTTAGTGCCTTACGACTCTATCATTCTTTTAAAAGGGGCTAGAGATAAGAGATTTTAATTAATTTAACATGTGTGCTTTATCCAAGGGAGTAGAACTGGCTCAGGATCAAGAAGCCGTTGGAAGCTAAACAAAAGAAATGTAAGTGATGAAGAAACCTTTCACCAAACACTTTAACCAAAATGTGTCCCATTAACATTCCTCACCCCATAGCCCCACCCAAGGGCAAGAGAGTCACTGAGAGAAGAGCGGAGTATGTGATGATGTTATATTTCAAATATGACGAGAATCGGTTAACGGGCTACTGTGATTGAAATGCTGGAAACAAAACTTTTACCAAAGCTGTTCAAAGACACGCCCATAGAAACTCATTCTCCATCCACCCACCTACCGCACACGGGAAACCCAAACACCCCAAACCCCTCTGGAACAAAATTCCAGTCTATTTCAACTGGTATAGAAAAACGCAAGAAGAGAATTCTAAGAAATCTCATCTTCGCCTGCCAAGGGTCGTCGATTCACCTTGTTCAATATCAACCATTGGCATCTTTACCTAGCGGAAACAGTTTTTTGAAACAGTGCCATCCTGCGGATTAACAAGTCTCTACCCATAACAAGTGAAATCAATGCACCAATAAAAGAGTTCATTACGTGACCTATTAGGTATTCAATACGGCGATTCCCACGATCTCCACAGGCACTAAATCGACATTAAAAGTTGTATAAAATGTTCAAATTGGAGAAAGTTATATGCGACATGTGTCGCTGTGTACTGAAGTCGCTATGCTTATTACTAACAATATCCCAATTTAAATGTAAAAAGGGATCCGATTGGACCAGAGTTTTTTTTATATAGCTTCATCCAGTGCGCTAGCTAAAGATGCCAAGAGTTGATGTAGAACAAAGTGGATCGAGACATAGGCTAGCGAAGATGAAATCTATGCGAATTGAAATTTATTAACAAAAGCATTATTCCAGCTTTTCCTGTTAGACCATATTGAATATTATCATTATTTTTGTGTATAATATCACAGATTTCTCTGTTGCTTTTTATTTGTTGGCGTTGGAAAGCTCAGTGATACGTATCATACGAGGGTTATTTAACAAGTTCTGAATATTATTGCGCTGTACAACAAAGTTCTTTATTAGTCAACAGTAGGTCAGTGTAGCCCCTCAAAGTACTCCCCATGCACGTCTACAGACTTTCTCATTCTGATTATACAATTATTAAATGCCATTTTGTATTGACTTTTGGGTATAGTCTGTGTACACTGGAAAACTGCACTTTCAACCGAATGGCGACTTTCAAATCGCATGCCACTCTGCGAATCGTTGGCAGAGAGATTCCTCCAAAAATAACTTGGAGCTAAATAAGGGCTGTGTAGAGCATGTGTCAACATTTTTGAACCTGTGCTCCTTCTGGAAGTCTGTCTCGACGGCAGATTTATGCGCCGATGCGTTATCACAGAGTAGATGTATACCTCTGGTACCTGTGCACGGACGGGTGGTTCGGTAGTGTTCCATAACTTTTGGCAACTCCGTAGATTCATAAAAATGTCCAGTGACACTAGCAGAGTCAAACACAGGTACCTGGATGACCGGGCCTTTTGCATCGAAAAATAATGCGTATAAAAAAAAAACCTCTCTTGACAGCCCGACTACATGGAGAAATCTGTGGTCTCTGCTCGTTTCCTCCTATCAAAACTTTATTATTTTCTCTTGAGTCGGGTTCAGAAAAGTTAATCCATGATTCATCACCTGTGACAATCTCATTACAACATCACTGACCACTCTTTTCATACTTGGCGGGTAGCTGTTTGGCGATATCAACCCGAGTATGTTTATGATCAGCCGTCAACAAATGAGAGACCCATCTTTGATAAACCTTCCTGAGCTTCAAATGATTCTTCAGTATATTAAAAAACAGCTGAAGAATTAATGCTAGTGATAATATAACATCTGTGTATGGAGCATCTTTGTTAATTGCCCCCATCACAGCAACCACTTCCAACTTACACAACGCAGACATCGGTCTTCCAGAACGTTGGTCATCTTCCATTAATATGCGACCATCTTACAAACGATGAAATCACCTAAGAATTGTATGATATGATAGAGAATTACATCCGTAAACTTTAACTAGGAAGAGTACCGAAAGAGGGCCCGGATTTTACAGTATGCTCTTTGCTCAGTAGCAGAATTGTTCTCCTTCTACGACATTTTTACATCACTGTCATTTATCTATGTTACGTCACACGCACATATATGCAAGCGTCTGGTGTGCTGCACAGGGGTTCGTACATACACCTACAAGGGAGAACACTTCTCTCCCTCCTTGCGCGACCTATTTAAGAATCAACGCTGATATTTCAACATACACTTCGCATAGCGTACTAAATTTGGTACCAAAGTTTAGCTCAGGCATTCGACTTTTTATGCTCACACAAAGTCTGACTTACTACCACATCTTTATGGAATGCCAGACTATTTTCCCACGCTATCGGTCAACATGGCCAATGGCCATGATCGCGCCCGCTTAATAAACAAGCGCAAGGAGCAGAATGAAATACTGCTCTCTCATTGGTCGACCGAAATTGACGTACTACGCCGACTGATAACCTGATTTTCAGTCGACAAATAAGGGGGCAGTATTCCATTCAGTGCGCTGCACTTTCATATTAAGCGGACGCGATCATGTCCATGTCGACCGGTAGCGTGTATGTATGACCGATAGGTAAATTGTAAGCACGATACAAGCCCCTGTGGCGTGCTGCACGTACAACTGCGTATCATTTTTAAAAAAACTGTATTTTGTCTAACGATCGGTGTTAAGTTTGTTGGCAGGTTAAAAAAAAAACAAAAAAGTCATAACAAAATATTCAGAATTTTTAAAATACCCCCCCCCCCCCCGTATGTTTCCTTATTTTAAGACAATCTGTGACTCTGATTCACGAAACTGGTTGCTTCATTTCATCTTCTGTCGACTCGGTCTTGAAGACCCATTCTAAACTCCGTTTCAAAAGAGTCAAGTAAACATATTCTTCCAGTTTGCTGAAAAAATACTCCAAAAAATTCAACATGATTACAACAAGCATTGACAATAAGAGAGCCGAATTACTTTGAACAAGTAAATGAATTCCATTTTCGGTTAGAAGTATGACTTGTAGCAGACGATGGCAAACGCGGAAATTCCTGTATAAATTTGCCACTTTTGCAAGTTATTGTGGGTAATTTTCCACAAGGCAATGTAGGTGAAACTGGTACCATGCTGTATTTGAACTACCGCACTAATTATATCCATGAACCTGATACCAGTTCTTTTACAGGCGAGTTTGAAGGACATACACATACAAAGTAAAGATCCTACAACTTTATGTAAAACTAGAACTGAAAAACTATAATCAAGTGTTGTTTACAGTAACAAGCCCAGTCGCTTAGCTTACTGCTAGTTATAAGGAATTTTAATTAATTTAACATGTGTGCTTTATCCAAGGGAGTTGAACAAGTCGAGACTCAACAAGCCGCGGGAAGGTAAACAAAAGGAATGTGCTTCATGATAGGGTCATAAAATTAATGATAAGGCTAACTGTCTCTACAGAAAGAACCTAATATGCACTGAGGGTAAACTTATGCCGATAACGCATCCCTTCTAATGAGTAAACTTTGTTTTCGAAACAATTCTGAAAATGGTTAGCTGCTTTAGTTTATGTGGAAAAAAGATAAAAGTAAAAGTTACGTAACGTTTATGTTACTACTCAAATGCACAAGTTTAGAGTCACTAATTAAAATCCTTCAAATGGGTCCAGAATTTCCTCAGTGGTCATCCAGAATAATTGTAAATCCAACGAATGAATTTCCGTATATATCCACATAAATCCCATTTCGAATAATCTAGGAATCCTCAACTATTTTAAAACTTTCCTAAATTTTGAAGTGCACTGGGCAGAAAAGCATCTCTTGTCATTCTAATCATAATATACATATTGCGGTTACATATGTGATAGTCCATCCGCATTCGTATGGTGTTTGCCATTCCTGTTTATTTTTATTTTTTATTTTTTTTTTATAGTGAAGTTTAAGGTTGGAGTGCCAAACCTCATCTATGCAGACGCTGATTCTTGCGTTGCATTTGATTTAGCCAAGTCAGTGGATTGTGGTCAGTCGCCATTTTTAACGTTTTCCTTGACCCTGAATGAAACTATCACCCAAACGATCGCAAAGCAGTCTTTCACAATAGTTGCGTACTTTTTGCTATGGTGGGCCACTATGTATTCATCGCTATTTAAATATCTGGCTTTGTATAGCACCGATTGCAATGTCACGAGCATCAGTTTGCACTATGACAACCGTGCTGAAACCCTGTGAAATAGGAACTGGAGCCTTAGTAAGCGCATCTTTCAGCGTCTTACAAGATTGAACATCTTCAGTTCATACAAGTTTATTTGGTCGTCCCTTATGCGTCATGTAGGTTATGGTGTTACTAGTTGTGCAAAGTCCTTAATGAACTTTCTGTAGCATCCGACCATACCCAGAAATAAGCGTATTTTCTTTTTTGTCGTGAGCAGCGGAAACTCAATAATTGCTTTGATTTTATTGTCCTCTGTTTTAATTGTGCCTCCACTGATGATATGTCCAGGGTAGTCGATTTCATCCGCTCCCAACTCGCACTTGGACGGCTTTATTCCATTGGCACATAAACGTTGTAACACAGCAAGTATATTTTGTATACGTTCCGCCCTGATTTTGATTGTCACAGTGATACTTTCAAAGTATGATGTGACATTAAATAGTCCTGACAACAGTAAGTCTATGAGACGAGAGAAACTCGCAGGTGTCTTTTTTATACCGTAGGGCGTGACGTTACATTGATAAAATCCGGACGAGGTCACAAAGACAGAGTTTGACCTCGATTTTTCAGAGGGAGGAACTTGCCAGTATCCCTTCATTAGGTATATCTGATTCTGTTATCTGCCGTAACCAAAATTCTCGAACAGATCATTAATTTGTGGAACTGGATATGCGTCGAATAAGGTGATATTGTTAAGCTTTCGGTAATCTACACATAGCCAAAGAGTTCAATCTTTCTTTTCAACTAACACACAGGGAGAACTCCATTGACTGTTTGAGGGCCGCACGAGTCCTTGTTCCAGCATTTCATCAAATATTGTTTCCAATGATCTTGAGGTAAAAGAAACAAAAATACCCTGGTTGGAAATAAAATCCCAAGCCCGTCACCCCACCCCGAAAATTAAATGGTCGGTCCCTAATATTTTCTCCTTGCTTCTTCATTAAGCTGACTCCCAGCCTAAAAAATCAGTGGCATCTTCACATGATGTCCTGACTTTCTTTTGCCGATTCGACATAATATCTTTGACAAGAGTCCCGATGTCTAATATCTTTGATAAGAGTCCCGATGTCCGATGAAAAGTAACGCACATTTTCACACCATACTCCACATTTGACTTCCTGACATCCTCTTCGCCCGTAAACTGGCCTCGTAATATTTGCATCGGCCGCCGGAACCGGGCAACGATATATCTCGAAGGGTGCAAACCCAGCTTCCTCGTGTGGGACTTTACTGTATGCAAGCAGCAAATACAGCAACATTTCATCCCAGTCATTCTCGTTGTATGCACATTTTTTGTGCAATTTTTGTCTCTTTACATTTTAACTTTTAAATCATTTTAAAATTGAAATTATTAATCTTCAATTGGAACTATGTATCCAATATTGTGCTGACAAAGCCTGACATACCATTAAACCACCTACCTACCTACCTTCTGACCGTCCATCTTACTGTCATAAGGTATAAGAGACATAAAACAATAAAATAATATTCTTGTATATGATATTAAAGTAAAGGCACCAGGATGAGTTGATCAAAGCCAGGTATTAATGGGTCTTTTTGTACTTTATATTTTAAAAAAAAATCGTTGTTCTTAAAATCTGCTTCCTTATCATTGTCCATCCCTAGAAACCAGATTTTACTGAGTGAAAGTCACAGGCTTTGAGTAACCATGGAGTGACAGCCAGTAAAGACAAGCATAGTTCATGCACTGAAAATTCCCTTGATTAGCCACGATAAATTTCACAATTCTAGCATGAACAGTACCTGAGAGTGAACATCAGACACAAAATTTAATCCAATTCTATGAAACATAAAATAATGGCCATTATAACCTATTACCGAAATAAAGGATGTAGTCCTCAACAAGATAAATCCTCTCACAATATTTCACAATTCCAGACAGGATAGAATGTACGTAGCATGTATAATTCCTATCTGGTTATGAGCTAAATGCAAAAACTTAATGAACACCACCAGTAAAATGTAAAATATAGGTCACACTGACATTTCCTTGCATGGTTGTTGTACTGAAAGAGATATATACAATTATTTAGTTGAATGATTCATGCATGAACAACACAAACACAACATTTAACCAAAGTCAGTGAAGTTTGAAATATGGGTCACATTGACCTACTTTAAGAAGAGGTATAGTACTCATCAAAATGCATCATCTCCAAGTTTCATGATTCCAGGCATAAGAATATTATACAGGAGGCAAAACAAAAAAGAAGCATATGTGGTCATGAACTAAGCGCACAAATTTAACATTAGCCAGGTATAATGTGAAATGTAGGTCACAGTGACCTTCTTTTGTTGTAAGGGTGTAGTACTGATAGAGATGCATACAATAATCTACTAGTAGTTTGACGATGCTGGCACAAACAGTGCCGGAGATTGAACAATGAAGCATGAACAGGGCTCAGGAAATAAATTCACAAGAACTCGCCCCTAAGACGAGCGAGTTGCAAGAGTTACTCATCCCTGTCATCAGTATACTCAACACAGTACACTTCTCCACTACACTGCTTACGCTTTTACTAAAATAACCACAGGTACCTGGTGCAAGCTTGATACTAGAATGGGTCAAAATCACGAAATAGTATGTTCTAATACATGGCTCCTTAGATAAACATATAATAAGATACAAGGTTTGTAACTCGAGAAATTGCAGTTGCACATATAGCCCTTTATTTCATAGTGGTATTCGCGTATACAGTGAAACCTTTCAGTATCATAGGTGTCATAATAATCCTTTTCAATGAGATATCACACATCTTTATGAGTTAGATATGGAAGACTTTAAGAGACGGAGAATGTCAAAATTGTATGATTTTCGTCTGGTCAGGCATTGTTACGCTTCCCCAAATCACCAGTATTTTCAAGACTGTGTGGCTTTATTAATACACTGTCACGCCAAAGTAAAGACGCCATCATATATTTATATAAGCATGTACTTCCTTTTCACAAGACAAATGTCAGTAACATGTTTTTGAAAGAAGAATTCCAACCGTCTCAATTTCCACCAACTTTCGTACTAAATGATCCATTTTGGTCAAACCTCCATTATAGAGTGCTACGCACGGGAGCCATAAAAATGAAGATTCCTGATTGACCTTTGGCATTACAATGCATCAATAAAGCTTCAGTCTTGAAAATACCGGTGACCTGCTGCAACTGTAACATTGTCTGGCCAGATGAAGAACCACAAACATTTTGACATTCTCTGTCTCTTAATTTCGAAGAGGTCTGACTCATAAAGATGTGTGATAGCTCACTGAAAGGGAATCTTTCTCTTCATCAACATTACGCATCAGTTATTGAAAAGTGTCACTGTAAATGCAAACACCATTAAGAAATCGAGGGTAAAGTATGAAACTGCAACATAATATGTTCATAATATTTACCCATTTAGTATCACGAAGCAGTTTTCTTTGCAACATGTTCTACACTGACAACAAGTAGGCAGCAATAGGTAGTAACGTTTTACTCGGCCCAGCCAATTTTTAACCGGTCAGGACGAGTGGACAAGTGCTTTTCCTGAGTCCTGATGAAGTATGAATCACAGTGAGCTACCTTTGCAATGAGGATGTAGTACTCGTCAAGATGCATCCCCCACCACGTGTCATAATTCTAGGTATAACAATATGTATACAGGGTGCGAAATATGGTCATGAGCTAAATGCAAAATTTTAATGTAAGTCAGTGAAATGCAGGTTACAGTGATCTTTTCTTGTTAGGGTGTGGTGCTAACAGAGAGGCATACAATAATCTATTTTGATGATTCTTGCATTAACTAAGTTTGAGAAACTTAAAACACAAAATTTAACAAATCAATGAAGCATGAAATATTGGTCACAGTTACCAACTTTTGTGATGAGGATCAGGATATACATACAGGAAACATAAAACCTATTTGATCATAATCAAGATAATCCTCTCACCAAGCGTCGTGAATCTACGCATAACAGGATGTATACAGAGTGAAAAAATATCTGGTCCTGAGCTATATGCAAAAGCTTAACCTAAGCCAGTAAAATGTGAAATAAAGGTGACAGTGACCTTCTTTATTGTAAGGGTATGGTACTAAAATAGATGCATACAATCATCGAGTTTGAGAATTCTAGCATGAATAGAGCTTGAGAAAGAACTTAAAACACAGAATTTAACCAATCAGTGAAGCATGAAATATGGGTCATAGTGACCAACGTTTGTAATGAGGGTGTAGTACTATTCAAGATGCATCCTCTCGCCAAGTTTCAAAAATCTAGGTATAGCAGTATATATATATATATATATATATATATATATATATATATATATATATATAAGAGAGAGAGAGAGAGACAGAGAGAGACAGACAGACAGACAGAGACAGAGAGAGGGGGGTGCAAACAAAACCCTACTTGATCATGGACGTGAACCATCATCATATTGACATTTTCTCAAAATACTATGATCCCAGAAGAAGGCATTTGGTACCTCCTCATCCTCTTTACGAGTAACAATGACCCAGTCTCTAATATTTCTCAGGGAATTATCTGTTGTCTGAAGTCTCGATAACCTGTCCGAAAGTTGCCAAAGTTGGTATCACTATGCTGGTCAGTGTCTTTTGTTTGGATGCCATTGCTGACAACTTCATTTTTTATTTTTTTTAATTCTCACGATTGCTTGTATTCTCCACGGTCACTTCGTCGTCGATTACCTCGCGATTGACGTGGTAACGACAAATGTACCCTTCTTGCTAAGTATATTCATCCCCAAAAGAGCTTCATTAACTTCATTTGGGACAAACCCCATTTATTTAGGTCCCTTGTAATGCACAGTATTGAAGTTCCCACAGTCAATTGTGTCAAGAATGGTTGACCGACTGCTGTGTATGACGTAACCTTGTACCCTCCAGCTTGCAGCTCATCTCTGTCATCTCTTACCCAGATCATATCTAAGCCAGTATCCTTCACGGATATGATTTCACGTCCATGTACAATACCTGTTTTACAGATCAGTTTTTTGCAGCCTCAACAGCTAAACTGAACTCTTTTCCTCATAATCCACTGTGCCTGATCTTGTGGCAAGGCTTTCAATCAAAAATCCTCGCGAAGACATGCAAGTAGGTCTCGATCGTCCAAGAAGCTCTTGATGTGTTGGTCAATCCTGTCCATCAAACCTCAATAAGCATCAGCACTGTCCTTGTTTACCCTCACCCACATAGCGATATGCTCATGCGGTCGTTTTTCAAAGTGATCGAGCAATCTTACCTGAGCTCCATGTAATAACTACAAGTTGCGTTGCAACTTGTCTAGCCTGACATGTCAAAAGCTTCCTCAGTTGTAATACCTTTACATCATGATACCATTTAGCCAGCTTAGCGACTGCTTTGAACTCTGCCAGGAAGGTTATGATATCTTCCCCTCGTTAACGATCATATGCTTGAAGATTTACTTTGAATGACAAGGAAGATGATAACGTTTTCTCCGTTGAATTTTCTTGATGCTACCACTCTCTCAAGTTCAGTTTCCAAACGCTTTATTTCCAACCCGTGTTCCATTCTTAATTTTTCCCCCTTTCTAACTCCAGCTTCTGACGTTCCACTTTTAATTCAAGCTCCTTTAATCTTACCTGCAGTTCTCTTTCATTAGTTTTTTAGGCTGGTTTTCGCTTTGTTGCCTTAAGAGGCGGCATGAGCTCAAGATCAGTGACCTCTTCATACTCCTAAGTCTTAGTGTCCGTAAATTCCATTATATTAGACGTTGCCCCCTCAACTTCGATATCGTATTGAACGTTTAATCACAGTATCCACAGCAACTGGACTGGTTTTTCTTTTTTTCTTCCGTAAATTTCTAGATTTTTACGTGTAGACTCGCTACAATAATACATACTTTGCACTAAGCAGTCAACAATTTTTTTTGTACACTACAGTATAGCCAGTCATTGCTAACCACACACATGCTTACATAGCTGAATCTACAATTTCCAGAATTGTTAAACATAATACCCACGTAACTAATTTACCATTCTAATACATTCACTCCAGAACTATTGGAATACATACATCTGCCATCAAAAATGTAAAAGGCGGGTTCCAAGGAAGCACAAGCATTAAATAATGGTCCAACAACTCTATGTGAAACTAAATGTGAAAAGTACAATCCAATGTTGCTTGCATTACCAAGCCCAGCCACTAAATTTAGTGCTTTAAGACTAACTCTGTCATTGTTTTAAAAGGGCTAGAGATAAAGAATTTGATATGATTCAGCATGTGTACTTTATCCAAGGGCGTAGAACTGGTACATGCTCAGCTGGCCGTGGGAAGAGAAACAATATAAATGTGCCTGTAGACAATCTCTTGTATCAAATGTACATTATGCTGAGATGACTCTTCTGACTAACTGTCACTACAGATAGAGCCTGATGTGCACTGAGAATAAACTTAGCTAATAACACAGTCGTGTCCATATTGCCTTGCAGAAAATTACCCACAATAACTTGTAAAGAGGGCGTCAATTCGTACGGGAATTTATGTTGCCTTTGCTGTCGTCTGCTACAAATTATACTTCTGTGCATGTCTGTATTTCATTCTCAATGAGAAGTATTATAACACAGTCGTACCCATAATGCCTTGCAGAAAATTAATCACAATGATTTGTAAAGAGGGCGTCAATTCGTACGGGAATTTCCGTTGCCTTTGCTGTCGCCTGCTATAAATTATACTTCTCATTGAAAATGAAATACATTTACATGCACAAAACAACTGGACTCCCTGTTTGTCAAAGTTTGCAGTTATTACATTGAATTCAGCATTTTGATTTTTTATTCATAAAATGGATGGATGTATCTACTCGACCATGTTGAGACGGACATCATTTACACAATGCTCTATTTTTCTGTCATGTGGCTAACTCAACTTGTCACGTTCATGACAAGAACCAATCTTTCCACACCTTCTTATATTTCACTTTCGTCTTATTAGCACGTGCATGTTCCATTCATCACTATATTACTTTTAATTTATTCTTTAAGTTATATTCTAATTAGTTCTTACCTTTGAGAGAGAGAGAGAGAGAGAGAGAGAGAGAGAGAGAGAGAGAGAGAGAGAGAGAGAATTATTTACCTGATAGTTCTGACCGTTCACCGTGGTGCCATTCATATGAGACTTGCCTTCAAAAGGAACGGTGGTAGGACGCTTTTCCTGTTTGGGGGGTGGTGTCGACGGTCCGGATCCCATTGTGACGAAATTATTTTTTTTCTTTAACTCACGTTGTAACTTTCATGACGATCGGTCTAGAAAAGTATGAAAAAATTATTGCATTGTATTTAATTTCAATTTATTTATTCAAGATTATTTAATTTTTGTATCATATTTTGGGTTTGTTTTTAGCGTTATTAATGTTTTCTAGTTACACAAAATTATTCATTTACTTCTAATTTAATGAAATATTGCGGTCTTAAAAAGTACCAGTTAAGATGGGAAACACATATATCACCCTTCTTTATAATCGATAAGTTTGTAAATGAATTGCTACATTGTATCAGCACAAAAGTAAAAGGTGACATGAAAGCGTATGACTTGAAGAAGACGTTTTGATTTACGCCGTAAACCGGCTCAAAGGTAGTACAAAAAAGAAATAATTTTTTTTTTTTTTTTAGAGTTGTTGCAGATAATTTTGGCTACATCTGTTGAAAAAAAAAGTCATCATTAAAAACCTAATTCAGTTGAAAGAACTTGTGATAAATGCGTATCGGTAATGTCCACAACAACCTTGTCCATTACATAGCCTTCTATATAAAATATGCCCGGAACAATGAAATAGCCCTACCTTGTCACATTTTGTTAATAAATACCTGAAACTTCTTTGTTCTGTTTCAGCATCATCATAGTTTATGGCGAAATGGTTTTTGGTTGGACGTTCGAAGACCCAATATAAAATGCTATAAAAGGTTCCATAAATCCTGTGTTTTATGCCCTACCATAATATGAGGACGGATATAGTATTCATCCCAGTTAAGTTTCGGCTTTAGATACGTTTCTCGTGCACTGTTGGCAGAGGCGGTGGCCCAGTAGTTAACGCGCCGATACTAGCGACTAGAAGGATGCTTGTTAGAAAAATGGCCAGACCAGGCAGGTGTTTTCTCACCTTTGTGGGGTGTCACTGAGCAAGGTATTGTACTGACATTGCCTCTGCACAATATAACCATTAATACGTTGATGTGCCGTTAAACACCAACCAACCAAACCAGCTGCGATTTGGCGACTATAACATCCTCCTGCCAAAAGAAGGTTACGGTGACCTACATTTCAGGCATTGCCTTCTTTGGTTATGTTTCGTGTGTTTCTCGTGCAATAATGATCGCAGGGTCATATATGTTTCTGCTTGAAGGTTTCTCTCTGACATCTGCATCCTCACTCCAAAAGAAGGTCGCTGTAGAGTTGTGAAATAGAATAATCGTACAGTGCTTCTAAACAAGGCTATGGGAAGAAATGACCCAACAACACCTTTACACTGACAAAATTGAAGAGTCTTCAAGTTTCATGAAACTGATCCCATGGGCGCTGTATCTCAAAGTCATTGGAAATATTGTGCATTATTTCGAAGGCTGGTGATGAATGCTTGCTAGAATCTTATGGAATCGTCCATCACAAAAACAATTATGGCCATTAAAACGCAGAAAAAGAAGACACACGTTGTCTATGAATCCAGGGGGTATACATCAGTTACAACATAATCAAGACATTAAAAATCCAATTCAAATTTAACATACCCATTCATCATCACAATGTTTTGTTATTGAAGTTTTGTCATGACAATCCGAGCTATAAACAGTTCTTTTAATGATGTATATCAAAAGTTGTCTGTAACCGTAAACATTTCACGTAGAAATTAGCCACAGTTGTACAGGAGATTATTGTATGTATGTATGTATGTATGTATGTATGTATGTATGTATGTATGTATGTATGTATGTAACTATTTGAACGACAAAAGAGCAAAGTTGTTGTAATAAGTGAATTATATATATATATATATATATATATATATATATATATATATATATATATATATATATATATATATATATATATATATATATATATATATAGTTTTCACAGATTAAACAACTGAAGACATATCTGGTTATGTAAAAATGAGCCATGAATTATGTAGAGGAAGTAAACACAAAAAAGCAACAGCAACAACCAACAAAACCTCGAAAACATTTGTAAATTGCCACTATACCATTTTGTTGGCTTGTGTCATAGTTCAACCTCGTTGTTCAAATGCATATCAATTAATTCTTTTACAGAGCGTTGGAAATCTAAATTATTATACAGTGTCATTATTTTATATCAAGGAGCCACAATGGTCCAGTTGTTAGCCTGCCAAACTCGCGACTGACAGGGTGCGGGTTCGAAATCCACCATCGGATTAGCCCGGGTCGGCTACAGTGGTGTGTCCTTGGGCAAGGCTTTTGACTCCAATTGCCTGGGAAATAAATAACCAACTTGTATTGATGTGCCTTAAAACACCAAACCAAGCCAAACTTCATTTATATCAAAGATCAATTGAAATTTTCATGCGCTATTAACCTTCAATGACGCAACCTATTCAGATGAATATTTTTTGTACTCTTTTCCAGAAATTGAGAAACTAATTTTTGGTTTCTCGGACCAGATCAAAACAACATACCAAGATCTGGAATTTCTAAAGATTTATGTTTGATCAGGACCAGTGTTATGCATATATGTGACTAGGTTTTCTTACTTTACACAGGTAGAAAATTTTTATTTCTTTTTTTACAGTTTTGGGCATGGACGTTTAATCGGCACTATATGGCCATGATGATGCCAACTTGCCGTTAAACCCTATACATATATACATACATACATACCCATTTTAGTATAAATTTCCCTGAATGTTCGGAAGCAACTGGTCTACTTCGAAAACCCCAAATGCCTGAACATATTCATAAACATATACATTCCATTTCGAGTCCATCTTGGTTTGATGTAAAAGTAACCGAAGAGAATTTTCTGATGTCGACATGTATACAGCAGAATGAGTCAGAAGAAACTAGAAAACTTTTCGTCAAGATATGCTCATCGTATAAGGCACGTATTAAAAAATGTCGGGGAAGATTTACAGATGGTCCGACTAACAAACTACTAGAAGCTCGTAAGAGGGTTGTGTTACTAAACAAATACCTGCTATATCAACAAATGAATTGTAAGATTTTTTAAGTGTGTCAGTATGCCTGATGACCCCCTTTTTAGTACAGATGATGAAGAAATAGATTTCTATAATGGTTATGTATAGGGTGACTTACATATTGCATTTGATGGATTAAATATTGCTATTTCGATAGGAGAATTGAAAAGAGCAATTCAATAGTTAGAGAATAGTAAAAGCAGTGGCCCTGATAATCTATTTAATGAATTTTTGGTATATGGCAAGGATGTGCTCAAGTCATATCTACTCTATATTTTTAATGTTATTTTCAATATTGGTTGCTTCCCGGACATTTGGTCTGAGGGTATAGTTATACATATTCATTGTAAATGTACGTAGAAAGGTAGCACACTTATGAATGTTACAGGTAAAGTGTTTACTAGGATTTTAAATAATAGACTTGTTAATTGGGAGGAGGATCACCAGGTATTTATCGAAGCTCAGGCTAGGAGGATCACCAGGTATTTGTCGAAGCTCAGATCACCAGGTATTTGTCGAAGCTCAGGCTAGAGCTCAGATCACCATGTATTTGTCGAAGCTCAGGCTATTTAGGAAACATATGTCCACAACTGATAACATTTTTACATTACATGGATTGACAACTCATTATATTAATTCAGGTAAAAAAAATGGTTTGTGCTTTTGTTGATTTTGCTAAAGCGTCTGATTGTTGTAAGGGATATTTTATGGTGTAAACTATTTAAGCTAGGAATAATAGGTAAAATATTTAATCTTGTACAATCAATGTTTGTAAATGTCAGAAGCAGAGTGAGGTTCAATAATAGCTTTTAAGAAGAATCTGGCGTGCGTCAATGGGAATGCTTATCGCCTTTTTCATTTTCCATGTTTGTTAATGACATTAAAGACGAATTTATTAACAGTGGTGTTTAAGGCGCTGATATAGGTATGATACAACTGTTTATGACTTTATACGCAGATGATCTAGTTATATTTTGTGAGTCAAAACAAGGTCTGCAAAAGGGACAAAGTGCTTTGAGTACATATTGTGGCAAGTGCTGCCCTAAATTCAATACAAAGGAAACAAAAATTACGGTTCTCCGTAAAGGAGGAAGAATAGCAGATGATAATATATTCTCCTAAAAAAGTTTAGAGTTGTATTTCTTGAGATTTATTTACAACAGGGTGTTCGTTCAAACTTGCTCAAGAAACTTTAGGCCCACAAGCTTCAATGGCATTATTTGCAAAGGATAAATATTTCTACAAGTTTCGAAATGTGCGTCCAAAGGTAAAATGTGAAATGTTTGACACACTAATTATGGATTAGAAGAATGGGGATTTATTGAAGGATATGTTGTTGAGTGGTTGCACTTAAATTTTGCAAAAATCTACTTAAGGTTAAAAAAAATCTACCCAAAATGATTTTGTGTATGGTGAATCGGGGAGGATACCCCATACTGATCAACATATATTACCATATTCTGAAATACTGGACTAAGCTGATCTCCTCAGATAATAGAAAATATATATCTGTGATATATAAACTTATGCTTACTGACATAGAAAGCCATCCTGGAAAGAAATAAATGAGCATCGTTAGTCGGGGATTTATTAAATAGTATGGGTCTGGGAGAAGTGTGGATAAATTATACTGTTGGGAACATAAAGGTTTTTCTTATCTTTGGTCAAACAATGGACCAGTTTATCCAAAATTGGCAATCTTCAATCAGAAATGTGTCATCACATTTTGGCTGTAAGGAGTATTCAGATATAATAACAGTGACACAATTTAGAAAATCCCTTTCAAAAATAAGAATGTCTGCCCATACTTTATATATTGAATCAGGAAGAAGGACCACAATGTACCCCACTAGATCAAAGGACTTGTATTTTCTTGCAACGTCCTGGAAGATGAGCATCACTTTGTATTATAATGCCAATGTTGTCTGCCGCTAAGAAAGAAGTATATAAACTCTTAATTTTGGACAGACCCGAGTATGCTGTAATTTATTAAATTACTAAATTCCACGAACTCTACTGAGTTTCGAAATCTGGGAATTTATATTCATAGAGCACTAATTGAACGTAATATTATAATGAATGATATTTAAAATTACATAAAATTGCATGATTTAATTAATTCGTTATTAATTATTATTATTATTATTATTCTGTTCTTAAGTTCAGTTACTTTAATCTCATCTCCATTTCACTGTTTAATACATGCATTACTTGCTATCATATTTCATTTATGATGTTCTTAATGATACTACTAAGAAAAGCATTTTATATACTGCTTACATATATTGATAACACTTTTGTGTCTTCTCACGAAAGAGCTTGTTTTGAAGTGCACGCATGTGATTGAACTGACATATTCTGGTGTATTTTATAGGCCACACATTAACGTGTTGCATACTTATTTTTTTATCATGCTCCATGTATAAATGCATGCAGGTATGTATGTTTATGTGCGTGCGTGTGTCTATATATGTATGTATAAGTATGTATGTATATGCCTGGGGGGATATATATATATATATATATATATATATATATATATATATATATATATATATATATATATATATATATATATATATATATATGTGCATGTGTGTATGCATGTATATACGTGTGTGCATGTGTATGGTTATATGTATCTACATATATAACGTGTAAGGCACTCTTCTTGAAACACTAATTTTGATGTTAACACAAAATTGTGAACTCTTTGGTGTCCAAGGTTTTACAAGCCAGTTGAATCAACTGTGCTCCCAACAGAAGTGGTAATGATTGGGAATCTATTTAAACTGGTTCCATTCTATATTTTTTGCTTTCGTTACCAAGTAGCATCTGACTTGAGAAGAGTAACCATTCAGACCGCTATATTCAAGCGTTGACTTTGGGGGGATATCTTTTGTCCACAACTGATATCAAGTTTCATGTTTCTAGAACCGTAATTGGCTGTTAGAAGCATTGTGTTGAATAAAATGAATTTAAGTTTTGCTAATGTTTCATGGAATCTTCGATGCAGTTAAGCAGCAACAAGGCCAAAAATATGGGTAAATAAAACACAGTATTTCTTTTCTCGATATTTTGACATGTGCATATTTTTCTAAGGGACGGATCTAGAAATATTGTTTAAGGAGAGCGTAATCAAGTAGGCAAGGGTCTGTGGGATGGAATCCCTGGTGATGGCCTAGGGGGCGAAGGCGGCGGAAGCTCCTGCATTTTAGGCGTGTCCAAGGCATCATTTTAATCATCTAAGTGTAAGTAAATTTACTCTAGGAAACGTTCCTTTTGTTTTAAGTTCATTTTTTATTTTTTTTTTTTTTTTTTGGGGGGGGGGGGGGGCTAAAGGGGTGCCCCCAGGCTCGGCCCACCCACCATCTCCTGGATCCGACCCTGCTTTTAGCTGTAAAATAATGCCCAAAATCACACTTCATGCTAAGCATGACTCCCTCCAAAAAACTAACATAGTCACAAAACAAAACATTTTTGTCATGATGACCTACTTTTCGTGAGTGTGAATATTAGTCTTCAAAATGAATGCACTTGTCACGTTTTATAATCGTACAATCAGTAGTGTCATAAGAAATGGAGCTAATTCCAAAAGTGTATCGTAAAAGTGGATTTCCGTGACCTAAGCTTGAAAGTGGTTGAAAATTATTTTTATTTTGAATGCATCCGTCACTTTGAATTACTTTACATGCAGCACTTTCAGAGAAATGGAGCTGTGCTTGTCGACTTAACAATAAAATCAATGCGAACAATAACAACATTAATACAAACAACGCATCCGAAAAAGATACATGTAGCTATGTCGCGCCTTTGTTGCCTATGCACGACAAAAATGTTATATATATATAAATTTTAAATCATTATCAAAACAAGTCGTCTGGAATCTAATTCAAATTATTCTTATAAACATTTTCAAATTTGAAAAGTTCTCTGACCTTATTAGTGTGTTGGTGAACATGTATTTATATCATTGCACACAAGAAACTTGCACTTCTTTCACACTGCTTGTATTTACCAAACAACAAAAAAGCTCTAAAATGTTATCCATTTGTCAAAATCATATCAATAAATAATGTTTAGCTCGAGTAGATCGTAAAACGTTAATGGTCGATTGCATTCTTTGATCTTTGGTAAATGCTCTGACCGCATCATTGGTATTTGCTCTTTGATCAATGGTAATTGCTCTGAACGCATCATGGTGTTGTCATGTAAAACTTTTTCTATGATTCAGACCATATTTGGTATGTAGTTCTCGTGATATTATTCTGGGAATCTATAGTTGAGAGAGCATCAAAAAACTATATAGATCCAAACATCATTTTATCCCCATAAACCAATCAGTTTGCGCTTTTTGCGACGAGTAATAAGCTGTCGTTAACAAGGTTTTGAGAGATGAACAATTACGCCGTACCCACATTTCAAAGAAGCATTTGTCCCTTCCTGACAATTGATATATTTGTGTAATAATTGCCTTTGTTCTTCCCTGCATGTACTTGCAACTTTGGCATTCCGTTGAATCATATGCACAGCCATACTAGCTGGCAAGAATGACCTGCGCGTCGCATACCGCCCAGGTCAGCTGCCTCGATGTGTCCTTGGGAAAGGCACTTAGCTCCCATTTCCTCGGCATGATATAGCCAATAATGTGTTAAACGTGCCGCTAAACCACCACCACCACCACCACCACTATCATCAACAACAAAAACAACTGTCCATTGATTACGGAAATATATAAATAAAGACTGTGCATAAGAAATGTTCCTGATGTGACCGTGGAAGGATGAGATCACAAAGCTCAATGAGCATATTCGAGAAGTACAAATTTTCGTGATACTTGTCTTGAACATAAATGCAGGACTTGACTGTATATGCACACATACATAGATACTAAGAAGTTGCTATAACATAGAGTTCCCTGCCCCCCCCCTCCCAATTATGTGTCACATAACGGTGTTACAATATTCACTGCCTATATTATCTAATACCGTCTATACTCAATTATAAGTCGGGTCCAACTGTAAACAATATAGACATGATCTACCGTCGCATAATACGCTGGCAGATTAAGGTCAATGTTGTTTATTCTGCTCATTACTCATAACAAACTGCATAGACCCAGATCTGCCGGCGCATTCTGTCACTGTGGGTCTATGCATTTTGTAGTTGGATCCAACTTAGAAGGGAGTAAATACGGTATTATTTAAAGTGATATGTGAACTCAGAGAGAAAGATTCTGACACGGAAATATGAACAAAGTCAGAGTAAACAAATTGCTTCCATCTACTGGAAACAGAATTCTGGATATGAAAGTTATGAATATCATCTCCGTAGATTAGTATATGGCTTACTGGCACTCGTGTTAGACTCCAATACCTGTTTTTTTAAATTGTAAAAGAAATATCGAAATGAATCATACGGATCTCCAAACTGATTTTAAAAAGCCGTTATTGTTAATAAATATTGGGCAAGCAGGGCTTACCCACCTACCCACCTACCTACCTACCTACATACATACATACACGAATGACAAAAAGCAGATGACATAAAACTCATACCACAAACGGAAGATCCAGTTCGATGAATTATAATGCCTGGTATAGACACACATGTACATTCTTTTACTTCGATAAGTTGAAAATTTGACGATACTATTTAGATCAATTTCAATCTGCAAAATTTGAAATTTCTTATTTCCCTTTATCTCGGGTAAGGCGCATTTCCTATGCCATCGGCCATCCCAATACAGGCAGCTAACTCACCCGTTATCTTTAACGCATATAATAAATATGTTGAAATAGACTTCCCGGGTCTGATACCACATGCGTGGAGTCACAATGGGGATATACCCTTTGTATGCTGCCAGGTATTCAATCTTCCAACAACAAATGTATTGATCAAGAAAGTACCGATACCTTTGTAGAGGTATCGAAATCAAGTACAATTTACTTAAAGACTGAAGTCACAACATTAATGGCTATTGGTAATGTGAATAGGCTTAACAGGGTGGGTGGGTGTGGTATAGCCATATATCACGTATAGTACGTAATAAGCGAAAAGTTATAAATTATTAATTTCAAAAACTGTCATTTAAATGTGCAGGAACAATCTGTTTTGCGGAAAAGATATTTATAAGACCTAAAATAGGCAATTTGATATTGTATTTTACACGCAATAGATCACGGCATTGAGATAGTATTGAGCTATTGCATTGTAATTATCGTGTTGCGTGAAGACTAAGCAAGATGCAACGAGCGTTACATTTTTCATATACACTGAGCCTTGCGTACACTGCATTTGGCAAACATCACGATGCCATGTAATGGGGGCTGCCATTTTGGTCTTATTCCAGTCAACCCGGTCCCATGACTGACAGTCGTATTACACGTATACCTGTAACCCGATGGCTATCAAACTTTCCATATTGAAGTACAGTTGTGGTCGGTACTGTTAATAGCGAAGAAAATTACTAAACATTCCTGAAATACATACTATAAAGTGACTTATATACTTGTTTACATTTTACTTTTTTCCTCTCTTCTTTCACTGCATGTAGTTCCGTAAATATTAATCCGCCGAAGTTTATATCTTTGGGTATTATCAGTCCTTCGTTCATAATACCCGTCTAAAGCTAATGAAAAGTACTTGACATTAGCTACTTATCCTAAATAAACCATATATATATATATATATATATATATATATATATATATATGCATAAATGGGATATATATTGAAGTTGCTTGTAAGTGTGAGAACTAATGTAGTTGTGGTATGTTTTTTCCGTTAGTGTGTGAGAAGGCACTTCCCGTATGGTTCAAATTAAGAAAAATAAATTTTAACAAAATTACAAACTGATCAGGTAAGATATATGAGCAAATTGCATACTTTAGAAGAAGCTACTTCATTCTGTTACGACTGTCAATAATCGTGAATGTTAAACTAAGTATAGCGCAACATGCTTAGTGACGGTGAATATAACTATACATGTATATATCCACATGCTTTTCTACAGTGGATTCTACGGTATGTTGAATAAGTTACGTGCATGTACAGAAATACATGTGAGCGGAGAATATGAAAATATTCCAGACTATTCATCTGGGGGATCATCATAATGTTTGGGTCTGAAAATTGTGTCATTAATATTAGTCATTATTATTATTATTACCAAAATACATGTACAATTGTGTCATTGTCTTCGTCATACAATGCTGCTTATGTCCAGGACAGGCTTCCCAACCTTATTTTAGGAACTCCCGTCAAGGTTGTTCAGGACTGACAAAAATCCAAGTTGTATACAAAATCTACTTCTCCTTGCCACTAAATGGATTATTCATAAGTAGGGGTGAAACGATTCATCGATATATCGATATTTAAACTGAGAATCGATAATGTATCGTATCGTAGGCTGTGTATCGTGAATCGTATCGATACGCGGCACAGGTGTATCGCTTCACCCCTATTCATAAGTGTCAGTGACATTTCTTTATCACTGTATACAGACTCCATATTGCTGTACACTGATCAAAGTCTTTGAACAAAAAGAATGTACGGAATTGTTTTTATTATAAGTTATTCTTTCACACACGCACTGAACTGAAAGAAATGGGACATCACTATTACCATAATTTTTAGCCATTTCTTCACAATCAGAGTACCGTCCCCCATCCACCTGCACTGAATTGTACATTACAAATAGCCCTTAACATAACCCCAACGGAGCTTTTTCAAATTAAAATGCAAACCATACAACACATATCATATGTTAAGACTTCGTGTATATTAAGAATTGTCTAATTTTATACGTAAAATACTAAGACTCATACATCACTAAAACTTTACAAATTACATTACATACATAGAAACAGAATAAACAATATAGAGACAATACAACATATGTACCATTATATACTACAAGCATATAATCTGGAATTAATTAAATAAATTATACTGCGCACAACATATCTTAGTTGTATGACATTACAACAATATACCTAAAAAAACAAAAACAAAAAAACCATAAAAAAACATAACTTACGGAAGCAACAGTATCATCGTTTTTAACTTAGAAAGGTTATTAACATGGCATATTGTTGATATATCATAAATCTACTTGAAGCATACAACATAATATGGCGTACATATAGCATACTAAAATTTACTTGAATCAGAAACCACGATATAATAAAAGAACAGTGTACAAGCAACTACATGCATGCACAACAGCTATAGGATAGAATATTTCAACCAAGCTGTGATAATGACTTACAAGCATTTCTTCTCTGAACCCGAGAGAGAGAGAGAGAGAGAGTTTTGCACGAGAGCATCTAAAAGAACGAATACCATACTTTGATGTTCTTACTCTGGGATGGTCTGTTGTATTTCTATATCTAAAGAAGTAAGACATTTGCTTAATATAAATTATGTAAATAACTTGAATATTTTTTTTTTTTTTTTTTGTAGTCTTAAAAACCCCAAGTGTAATTGACTTTAACCGTCTTATTCTTAGAGATGGTAAATTTGATCTTGTTAGCATATCTTCACATGAAATTGTATGGTCATCATAAATGAAACTATGAGTTCTGTCCTGGATTTTCTCAATTTGTGAGGATTTATCTCCACACAAAAATGCCATACAGGATTTATCTCCCCACAAAAATGCCATACAGGATTTATCTCCCCACAAAATGCCATACAGGATTTATCTCCCCACAAAAATGCCATACTAAAGGACAATGGAGTATGAATTAATAAAGTTGTTTTGATGCCTACTTACATAATTCTGACATGTAAGCAAGCAATCTAAGTTGAAAATCCACTGTAATTTCCACGAGTTTAACTTCTGTTTCACATTTTATGTTAATTCTTTGAAGGTCAAAAGAAATTTTGATTATGTGTCTTGAAGCCAATAGCTAAGGTTTGAAGCTTCTCTGTGTTGGCCTTTTTTGGTTATCTGGTATCCAAGTGTTGTTGCAACGGTATCCAGTGATCGTTGCAACGCTAAATTTTGTTGATGCAGCAATAATTTTTGCCGTCGCAATGATAAATATCACCACTGCAACGGTATTTTTTTTATACTTATGTCGTTGCAACAGTTTTCATATTTGTTGCAACAATATTTCGATACTGGTGTTATGGTATTTTTTGTTGTTGCAACGGTATATGTTAGCGTTAGTAGAATATATTTTATCGCTTTAACAGTAATGTTACCGTTGTAATGGTAATTTGCATCATCGCAGCGCTAAATTTATATTTTATCGTTGTAATGGTAATCTTGCCGTTGTAACGATAAAATAAACCGTTGTAAAAGCACAAATATTATTGCAATGGTAAAATAAACCGTTGCAATAACAAAAAATACCTTTGCAAATATACAATAAACCGTTGCAATAACAAAAAATACCTTTGCAACGATACAAGAAACCGTTGCAACAATACAATAAACCGTTGCAACGATACAATAAATCGTTGCAACGACAAAAGATACTGTCGTACAGGTATTTGAATATCGTTGCAACTGTAGGCGAATCTCTTTCCAACGGTATATATATATACCGTTGCAACGACACCAGTGTTAAAAATACCGTTGCAACGGTAAACGTTATCGTTGCAAAGGCAAACAGTGCCATTGCACCAATGAAATTTAGCGTTGCAATGATATTTGGATACCGCTGGAACGTTATCGGTAGTTGTGTCCCTTTTCGAACACCACAGGATATTGCTAACTATTGCTACAGGAGTGTATAGGTAAATTCATATAAGAAATATGTATGCACGTAAAATATTTCGATTATGGGATTGCCTGCAAAGTGATTGCTGTTTTACTTTAGAGGGGAGGTATACAGTTTTCTTACTACCTCTGCAAAAATATTGGCATATATCCTCACTGAGGAAAACGGCAAACGGCAATCCCAGCAACGAGCCATATATACCCAACCATCCACCATTAAACTACCACCAACCAACTAAAAGAAGATGAAAATAAATAAATAATCAAAGAAAAATCAACTACCATAAACACTTAGAGGAGGGAAAGGCCCTTTTGTGATGGATATAGTAGGAGAACTTTATGTAAATACAGCTACTGCCACATATCTTTGTGCATTGTTCCATGGTGCAATTGTAAAGAATGGTCTTGTTTGCAAAACTGACTTTTCTGAATATACGGATATCTTATTTATTTGCTAATGTGTTGCCTACATTAACGCAGGCTTACTGAATTAATTTTAAACACACTCACACAACAATTTACTTGGCATTTATAACACATTCCATATAAAATTCAAAAGAAATATACTTTTACACGACCTCCTGCACTATGCCAACATATACATAAAATTATGAATGAGCTAATCTCTTTTAAGCAATTTTCTTATACCTGAGTAGACTTCATTGTTGTGTTATAACAAAGAAGGACATATGACTTGATAACCTTTTAAGAAAATGCATTCATCACACAAATGTGAACCACTGATACAAAGCAACGCACAAAGTCGAACACAAATCTAAAGAATCTAAATTAAAAGAATCTTTTAATATGAAATCAACCAGGAGCAAACATTTAGAAACCACACTTTTTTCAATTCATTTTTTTAAAATATTTTTATTTTTACCAATGATAGTGATTAATTGACTTTTGAAGGTGATGGCTTCTGGATGCAATAATTACAGCCACGTAAGCATGGTCGGCAACTCAGATTTCAATTAAAACTCATTAACAATTACAATTTGAAATTGATAACAAAATTAAAGGTCCAGCGATACTTTTCTTTCACGCTTTTCACAAGAGCATAATAGCCAAGTGCTGGCATTTTGAAAACAAGAAAGTCACAACATCTGTTTAAAGTGTGACTACGAAGAAGCATCATCATGCTATTAGTACCTTACGCATGTTCCAATAATAATTTTAGAGGAATGTTGCCTGCGTGTTGTTTTTTTTTATAATAATTTTTTTTTTTTTTTTAAATACATGATGTTTCAGAATTAAAGAAAATGAAAGGATAAACAATAATGTACTTGAATCGCATGAAATTATTTTTTGGAAATGTCTTGAAAGGATCTCTCGAATACTTCTACGCTTTTAATGAACACTAGATATTATACATTTTTTAGCATTTGCCGTTGTCCTATTTATTTAAACTGTTCTATTTATTTATTAATTAATTTATTTATTTATTTACATTGTTCTATTTATTTATTTACATTGTTCTATTTATTTATTGAACAACGTCAATTATCCAAAGAAAAAGTATTCTGAGTATCATGTTGCTCGAATAATCATGTTCAATTATTCCTTTCACAAAATACAGTTTTCTTGCATAGGCTTTGTTATATAAACCTACATCCCTTAAACTATATATGTATATATGTATTTGTGTATGTACACAATTTAATGATTTATATGTCAAGTTAAAATTCAATGTTTTAAAACTATAGGTACAATAGTACTGAGGCAATATTTTGTCTTCTTCAATTCTATGTACTCTACAAGCTGTCTGGTTAATATACCACTGAATTCAATATTTTCTTGTTGTTTACAAATACTTGGCTATTTTTAATCATGCTGCTCTTTTTGAACAATGAAAATAATTGTTAGTTTTAAGCCAAGTGAAATAACTGAAAGGACTGAGTGAAAAATAACTACCATTATCATCGAACAACCCCACAAAGTTTTAGTGTTCCACACCTAAACACAACAAAAGGAAAGTTATTTAGGTCAAAAGAATGTAGTAATATGCTGTACTGTTCAATCACGTCGTGATGAGTGGTTAGCGTTAATAAGGATTCACTATTTGTTGACCAAGTAGACTCTTCTCTCCTTATTCACTTCCAACATGCACATACAGGAAGAAAAGAGGCCACAGAAAATATGCATTCAATCCACTTTATGGCTATTAACTGATTACAAAATTCAAGAATGAAGTCATTTGACAAGTACTGTGCCATTCGTGCTACCGTTAACTAAATTTTTTAGATTTCTTTATTTCTCTAAGTCTGGGTTTTCATTTATACACAAGCATTGTTTATCTTGATTTTGTGTAAAGTTATTTTATTGCGATATGTACATTATATAAGGTTAGGCTACAAGTTCTCACAGCTTAATTAAAAGTCCTTCTACAAGTTCTCACAGCTTAATTGAAAGTCCTTCTACAAGTTCTCACAGCTTAATTGAAAGTCCTTCTACAAGTTCTCACAGCTTAATTGAAAGTCCTTCTACAAGTTCTCACGGCTTAATTTAAAGTCCTTCTCCTAGTATGCAAATAAATACATATTTTAAAGTAAAAGGCGACATTGTTATAACTACATGCAATAAAAATGTATCAGTTGGGTTGCCCTTGCTTATTCAGTTAAAGAGTTATCGCTTTACCAAGAATTATGGCCGAATGATACACTGAAGACAAGCACTTTATTTTAGTGAATTACTTGATTGATTTTCCGAGTGAAATAATTGTGATATTTCACTGCACTGGCCGTCAATAGAGATTGATAACATTATAACTAGGAAATTTCATGTATTTTGTAATACGCTTACGTAGTGTAAGGGTTATAACGGCTGCTTCGCATCAAAGCGAACCGTGTTCAAACCCAACAATGCGGATTTTTTTTTTTTTTTTTTCGTTTTCTTTTTATCTGCTGTTTTACCTTGAATTGGGAAGGAGCATTATGTAACTACTGATATTTTATGTGCAAATATACACAAAACAGAGCAGAACATAAACCGTAAACTGCTGACATTAAAGAGCGGGATGCAGTAAGAAATCAGCTAATTCAGTGTGTTATACAAGTTGCTAGACAATACGCTTGAGCATAAAAAGAATATTTGCTTGCTCCGAGCGAATAACGGATATATTTCATCTCGTGGGTGAAAAACTTAAGTGTTTTCACTCGTAGCTTCGCCACTCGTGAAAATACTGAGTTTTTCACCCACTCGATGAAATATACCCATTATTCACTCGTTTCAAGTAAATATCCTCTCTGTAATATGGTTTTTACAAGTTCTTAACTAAGTACATTTACAATATATGAGAACACTAAATTACAAGGTGCAAAAATGAGAAAAACAAACTGATCACAATTACTGATATTTACTCATAGTCATAAAGTGGCATCCAATGAAAACATTTAGTTTGTTTTAATATTTATTTCTATAACATTTTCGTAACTATTCAAATAAACATATAAAAGGAAAGTTTGTAGTAAGCTGTGGATAATAACTTGTAGATTACCATGTACTAAATTTGCTTTTAAGCAAATCCTATGAAATATGTCTATATCTAAACTTGTATCAGATATATTTGTTTATTTGTCAAGATTTTATCATATGAAGTTACTTGTATCAGATATATTTGTCAAGATTTTATCATATGAAGTTACTTGTATCAGATATATTTGGCAAGATTTTATCATATGAAGTTCAAAAGAATATTGTCGAAGAAGCTGTAGAGATGATTAACTTTATTGACAAAAACGTTAAAGTAAGTCATAAAGTGGCAGCCAATGTCTCAGACTTAGAAAAAATGTTGTGTTGGGTGTCTGTGTTGATATTTTGTCCCAAATCACATCCCCTGAAAATGGGCAATACTTCGAAGTCTCTTAAGAAAATATAAAACTCTTTAGTTAAGCCTCTCCTCTTTGGTAAATAGACAAGATATATATATATATATATATATATATATATATATATATATATATATATATATATATATATATATATATATATATATATACATATATATATAAATAAAGGAAGAGACTATAAACAACAAATACCATACGGGAAACGCAGCTTTTATGAGCGAAACGTGGTTGTTATTTGTCCAATTGATTACAGACGGGGATACCGTATTAAGAATAACTGTAAAAAAGATATCAAATATCAGGTGTTCTTATTTTGTCTTTTTATCTTTATTTATTGTATTAAGTACCTATTATATTCGTGAATTCTAAAATAACAATAGGTAGCCCTGATTTACGTAATTGATCATTAATGGACTTCTATAAACAATAGGTAGCCCTGATTTACGTAATTGATCATTAATGGACTTCCATAACTTTTCATATTGTATTTTTATGTTGTTTGTATGTCGCTTGCTTTAGGTATGATGTTTCGATTGATTAAGGTATACATACATACATACATACATACATACATACATACATACATACATACATACACGTATATACATACATGCATACATGCATACATGCATACATACATACATACACGTATATACATACATACATACATATATACATACATACATACATACATACATACATACATACATACATACATACATACATGTGTATGTAAATCGAGAGAGATAGATAGGTGTTTTTGATAGATCTGCCACATATTCAGATAGAAATAAATATATCACAGATGGCACAAAAAAGGAAAATATCAGAATATATTAAAACTAAAGAGAAAAAAGTTTGCTGATTTCACCATCTGAGATGAAGTATTGAAAAGAATAAGAATTATACCTAACATTGTAATTTTCATCCCCAAAAGTAGCTACATTGGCTGCTTTACAGCAATTTGAACTTAACTCTATTTATCAAAATGGTAGGGTGAGTGATATTTTACGTAAAGATGCAGACTCCCTGGGCATCAAACTCTGGTAACAAAACATCTTTTGGTTGAATACCAGCTAGCAAACTAAGTAACTATATAACTAACTGATCAACCGACTGACTGACTACGATAACTATCTGACTGACTAACTGACTGACAGACTGACTAAGTGATTGTCTGACTGCCCGAAAAACGTCATAAATATCTAACTAACGAACAAATTACTAGTAAGAAACTAACCTCATATCTGGAAGACAGATTGATCAGGTTTAAAATCCTTTCCAGTTTCTACTCCAAGCTAAGTGATAAAAATCTCCGACTATGTATTATAATATGTTAATACATTTTGATTTACCTGACTCAAATTTTAGGCATAATAATGAGTGAAGTGAGTTATTCGTTTTCATTTAACTGAGGCACGAGTAATTATTGTATACTCTCATTTTGTCCCATATACTTATAAAGGAAGCTCTCAAGCTTTTTGGCAACTGCCAAAACTATTCGTCCACCTGAGATATCAGACAGCACACATACAATAACCTATAATTGTTATTTACCCCCCCCCCCACTGACTAGTTTCTTGCATTTTCAGTGGTCAAAGTGCGTCACGTGACCTATGAGTCCATACTGGATCAGTAGGAAAAATACCTGGTCAGTGTGACGTGACGTCACAAATGACGTCATTTTGTCATGCAGTCACTCAATGTTTCTCGGCCATGCTTCTACATAAAAATGATATGAGATAATGAGTAAGAGTTCGCTAAGGTCATCGGTGCGGTAAATTCATTGCACGGTTTGTTAGTGACCCGCTATGGAATGATGCCAAGTCAGTAGAAACCTTACCTGGGCTTGACGCAAGCGCCTCGCCCGATAAGTTTCCTATTGACTCGGGTATCATTCCATACCCGGTCAAAAAAAACGAAAAAAAAAAAAAACTTGTAACTTATAATACTCTAATTTTGTCTCATAGTCTTAACACAGTAGGTAGCTGAACAATATTTTACCTGACATGTTAACGTCCTGCGACATACGTCGTCGATTAGGACGCGCGTCACGAGATGATGACGTCATACTTTTACATTGCCGGATATACTAATGAGCGTCACGAATGAAATTATACATAATGTTTGGTAATGAATGAAAGAAAGCATATTTATTTGAATATTTATACTTTTTTTCTAAAAGCAAAGTTAAGAGAACTGGTAACCGAGGTTACATATAAATCAGAGTAGATAATAAACAAATTGGATCTATTGTAAGTGTACTGTCTGGGATCTCGGGTAGTCTAGTCGATTCACTAGCTCGTTAGGGGAACGTGACAAAACAACCGTCAATACGAGATAACACATGGTACAATAACCTATAAACTTATCTTATGTCGTTGAGAACAATATGCGCTGTGACTTTTGAAGTGCTTAAATAAAAATAAGGCGCTTATGTTGAGTTAGTCAATGCTAATAAACGGCACTGATTCAAAACGCAACGTACGAATAAAAACCCGTGTGTATCTTTTAAATCTTATCTGGAAATAGTAGCTAAATAATGTGTGCCGTGACCCAATGTACCTGTACGTTTCCACGATCACACGATCATAATGAAATCGACATCCATTCACACGAAAATCCTATCCGCACGATATTGTGAACATCATACAGGTAGCTAGTAGACTACAAAGATCTATTTGATCCAATCAAGTCATTTAGAAACAAATTAGTTTTATCAGGGTTGCCGCACACATAACCTGATAGCCAAAAGACTAACAATGAACAAAATACATATATCATCCTGATAAAAAAAATTGCAACTTACCGATTAAAACTGTTAAGATGACAGTGAATTCTATCATTCCAATATACCCTGGCAAAAACCTTCAAACACGCATTCAAAGGCTTGCCGATCCTGTATGCGGTGTTAACAAACTGTACAGCCTATCCGGAGAGCGTTCTATAGGGATTGTATTGGTGTGCTGTTTAAATACCACGATACGTAGTCCGTTTGGTAATTCGATCGATATGCACAGGGGTACACAACAATGTAACCACTAACTCGTGAAAATCAGTTATCCTTTTTTTATTGCTTTTTCTTTATACCATAGAGGGAGAATTTAACATGCGAATTTGAGAGCCAGTTGAAATTCACCAACCTTAATCGACAACTTGTCATAAGTATGCCAGTTCTAATGACTGAACATTAATGAGTAATTCATTTTCCTTTTCATTGCCATCTGTTCGTTAACGATGTAAAAGTCGAGACGATTTTGAATTGCTAAAATTTAACTTACATTAATTCGCCAAAGTCTTAAATTTCTTATGGGCAGTGAACAATTGCCAAAGATAGTCCTCCATGTTATAAATAAACGCCAATTAATGTTCATACGTCAATAACGACGAAATGCCTTTTATGTCCATGTGTGGTTCATACATAGCAAAAATGGTTAATTCAACAGGAAATCAGTAATATATTCATATTTAATTCCTTCTAATTATTGTGTCATACTTTTTGTTATGCTCTATTTTTGCGGAATTTCTACAAGCATGAATATATGACTGACTCCCTGTTGAATTAACACAAACACACACACACACACACACATATATATATATATATATATATATATATATATATATATATATATATATATATATATATATATATATAAAATGTGCTTGTCGCTTGGGTTTAATTTCTAATACAAGTACACTTACATATAGGAAGTTGCTTCCTGTTTCAGGACTGTAGCAATCCTTGAACAATAACCTTGTATTGGTTGCAATATAGTGACGACATGTTTATAGAAAATTGCCCAATAGCAAACGAAGTTCCAGTATAAATTATAATTGTTTAAACTTTGGTACATTTGGTCTGATATAGAAGTGTTTGGGTAGTAGTTGCTTTCTTTATTCTCTGAAATAGCTATATTCAAGGAGATAATGAAATTCATCATCCACGCAGTTTTGCATGCAAAGTTTGCACAATCTTTCATGTCTATGCAAATTTTCCCATCTGCCCTTCTCTATAGGTAAACAATGATTACATGTTCGAATTTTTGTTATATTTGCCTTATATTTTTGATAAGTCTTTTAATAAATAATGTTCTAATTTTAATTCCGTTTTAAAAGTTCTATATGTATCATCTTTTGTCGAGTTAGTAATGGATGATTCCCATGTCTGTATAAACTCATCATGAAGTCTTTCCTTAAAGATTGTATCTAACCAGGATTTATTAGGAATATTTTATTAACCCAAGTAAATTGAAACTCAGTTTCCGATAAGATGTTATGAATGCTTTCTATCCATTTACTTCTGCCTGGACTATTATTATAATCCTGCAATAGTCTCAGATACATGATAAAAGATAGCTTGGTTTGTTTACCATTAATGAGATTTACCTAATAGCCAATCATTCTCCTTTTTAAATGTAAATGTAGAGGGGTTCAACCAAGCTCACCTTAAAGTATATACGTGGGGGTGGATTTTTTAAAAACCTTTTAGCACATATTTTAGAAAGTCTAAATGAACCCGTTCCATCATATCTAATGTTTCAAAACCCCAGATCTCAGCTGCATATGTGAGAATTGGAACTATTGTCATATCAGAAAGTTTAAGCTGACAGTCAATAGGCAAATTAAGATTTAATATTCTTTTCTTAAGAAGGTACATAGCTTTCCTGGCTTAACTAATTAGATTCTTAATTCCCAATAAATATCTGACATTCTTCGTTAGGATCAGTCCTAAATGTTTATAATTTCTGACAATTTCAAGTTCCGAATCTCCGAATCTGAACTTCACAATTTGTCTATTTCTGCAGTTCACAAAAATCATAAATTTCGTTTTGCTTGTGTTAATGATAAGTTTATATTTTTTGCAGTAATTAAAGAATACATCAAGATTATTTTGTATATCTTTTGGATTATCGTCTGCGTAGAGTAAAACAAACAGTTCTTAATACCTTACTATATCTCCATCAAGTAAATCAACTGTAATGTCATTACAATTCGAGCTCAAAAAGTTATTCTCGATGTCATTTACATACAGGGCAAATAATACAGGAGAAAGATTTTCGCCTTGTCTAACTCCTTTATTGCAAGTAAATAGCCCTGATTTCTTTCCATTGTGGAAGATACAAGACTTTACATCCATATTCATTCGTTATCACCTTGAATATTTTTCCATTTATAGCTGTGTTAATCAATTTTCTACATCTGCCAACTCTCTATACCCTGTCGAAAACCTGAGAAAAATCCACAAACTATTTTGTACCATTTGAATTTGAACCCGATGGCGGTCAGAACAAAACTAATTGCTGTGCACGACACCTTTTTAGACCATTTGTGTGCATTACACAGTTGTAAAACTCTGCAGAAACTGTGCATACCCAAGATTATGACACAATACATATGAACTAAAATATTAAATATTGCTATTCAAGACTAAAATTTAATGCTGAATTATAGTATTCCACTTCTAATTACAAATATGCGACCAAACACTCAAATCCTTGCTTAAGACAAGTAACAGTACACTGGCTTCCAACCTAGGCTTGTGGTGCGGGAAAAACTCAACATACAGAATACTGAAGTGTCATCTTTACAGGAGACGGTAAGCAGACTATTTTAACTTAATGTTAAATATAATATAGTCCACGTAAAAAATCTTGACATAAATTGTTTCTTATTGCTTAACTACGACTATTACATATCGCAAGGTCAAAACCCTAGGTATCTCCAGTACACAAACTGCCTCCAAAACAAAGATGGCAGACATCGTACAATACATGAATGGCATCGAACATAGCAAAAATACATATCGTTTGTCAACTATTCAGAAGAGTAAAAATGGGAAAAACATTATACTGAACATTGTGTCCTATAAATTTGTGGGAATAACTATTACATGTGCAATTTACAATATTCAAACAATGTAAACAAATGATGTGAAAAAGGTAAAAAGATGGCTTACATATACACATGCGACAAGGAAATGGCAAAGATCAATAAATCCCAAAAGGAACAATTTTGAATTTATGTAATGATTTTTCGTTCTATTGCTTACCTGGCTATCTGGTTTGAACTGGTCTACAAGCCATTAGAGAGCTAGACTAGCCACGAAAAACTAATTTTCGTATTTAGAAACTGTTACCGTTTTTGAAAGGCAGGTTTTGATGCACTGATGCTCATAAATACCTTACTGAAAAAAGAAATGGTCAGGTGTGTTTATTTACAGTTGTTTTTGATGTAATTACAACGAATGTAAATCAACGAGGATACATGACGCACGACGGACACAAAATCCATGCCTTAAGTCAACATGGTCTCCAGGACTGGTTTAGCTCAATATTAACCGACGGCCTAGGAACATTGTACACCTCATGTGTGTAATATATATCATATTCTGCATGATAAAAGATTTCAAGTAATGTACAGGATGTACCTTAATATATTACCATAAAGCATTACATTCAACCAGAGTGTCAGTGTAAGACTTGTACAAAACAAAGAAACAAACCATCCAACCAAAGAAACAAACAAGATCTGTGTTTGTTAAACACGTACTCCCCAATCAGTCAAAAAGTCCAAGATCCCAAAAATATAATTTAATATTTTAAAAAACTAATTAGGATATCTACATATGCATGTAAAAAAAAGCATACCAGATTCCATTTTCCAAGATCAAGCAGTTTTTGCGTGATTATGATATACAAGTTTTCATCAAATATTATCGGCTTAAAAGCGCATATGACTGTTTAAAGTCCAATAATTGCTTAAATGCACATACCATCCATTTAGGGCATTAAAATCTGCACAGGACAATATACTTCCCAAATTTAATTTCTCCAAAGCAAGTGATTTTCTTTTGTTGGCGTAATCATGCCAGCAAGCTAGGTCAATGCGCACGGATGTACAGAAGGACGGAAGCAAATAACCCGGCTGAACTAGCAGTGGGAGTATAACAGGTTACATGAATAACTAACATATGCATATGTCCTTATGCACCATTGAAGTTGGTATGAAATCGAATTACTCAAACGAAGCAGTGTAGCATTCAAAATGTACATTTTCTAAACATGGATGTAAGATTAATCTTTAACGGTCCGCTGCTTATGTTTACGTGTGTGTGTTCATTATGGCATTCATTTCATCCGATTCTTGATCTTGACAGTCAATCAATCACATACACCCAACGTACACGCAGATGACAGTCTTACAACGTTGGATGAACATGGACGTGTTGAATATGAACTATTTTACATGCAGACGTCTCTGGCTCAGATGCCAGTCTAAAACCACAAAAGAAGCAAGATCTTTTTAATATACCAGTGTATAAAAATGACAAAAAAATAAACTACTGTTGATTATTTCTCGGAACTCTCCAGCATCGAAGCAAAAATGTTAACAACAGATTTATCTGCAAAAGAACACATTTCTCCTGTTTTAAAAGCTTCGCGAAGTTTCTGGATGTCCCGACACTGGCGTGTTCTCTTAGGATGTCAATTGTGAACATACTCTTTTTGTGGCTTCTCGCGCCTTATCTTGTCTTCTGTCAACATATTTTATACAGACGTTTCAGTGCAAACGTGTCTCCAACAAACACTGAGTAGGCAACAACGATGGGTGCTGTATATCAGAAATGTCAGGCCAACATGACGCCAAAAAATTTGTTTTGACGAATAGCAGTAAAGTCTCAGAGCAACTAATAGAGGTCGATTAAGAACACCGCTTGCGACACTAATAAGACAACGAAGCGTTACAACTGTCGATCAGGCTATTTCAGAGTGCTTTACATCAAATTGTCTGACACAAGTTTCCAAAGACCCATACTTATGTTAATATATCGACAAAAAAACACTGAATGTGTCCTTTAATATATCTAGAAAAAGCTAAATACAAGTTCCGCCATATTGTTGAAATTAAAATATTTGCAAGCACATTATGTTTGCTAAAATGTTTGTAATAAATTCCCACCTTTAACAATAGAATTGGTTGAGATAATTTTCCCTATTCTTAAGGTACAGTAAAACTTCGATAGCTAGAATAAAAATTTTAATATCAATAATATCTCCGCAATACTCGGTTGACCTTGGGTATCATTTGTGATGACGTTTTGTGATACTATTCGCCATCGTTACATGGAACGCATTTCAAGTTTTATATAATTGTCGCTACCTGCAATTTATCCTTGTTCAACAGTTCCTAGCATTGTCATACAATATAAGTAGAAAAACTCAACAAATATTAAGTTATGTGTTCCATAAATTATGGACAGGAATCGGTATGGAGGACCTTTTTCAGAGCTTTAAGAATGTAAGGATGTTGTCTCGAAGAAATACGAATTTAATAACGTAACTACCAAAGGTGGAATATTTAACATAATATTCAAAATTTTAAAAAATATTCTCGGAGAAAAGGCCTTTTATTATCATCTATCCATTTTGTATTGTGAACCAAAGACCATGAGAAACATAGGGCGCTAATTAAGAACAAAATAAAAATTAGCAAATGTGCCGATGATAACCAGGCCAATTCAATACACGGCCAATTCAATACAGCTATCAATCTACCAAATTCGAATTATCACCAGTTAAGTGTTTCCGAGTTTAATTACGTTTGCGTAGTAAATGTGTCCATAGTAAATACTTCTATGGGGAACTAGTTAGACATACACCATGGACATTTCAAAAAATATATTTTAAAAATCGATGAAACAAATGAAGAGGAATATAAACTTGAACATGTACAAATATTTTAAATACAAATGTACACACATTTGTTTAATGTAAATCAACCATATCTTTTCCTTTTTTAAGTTACTGTTTAGGTATTTTAGACGAATTTGGAAATAAAAAATACATTTTAGCATTACAAAGGTCTGATGAAGTTATAAACTATCTGTTAATTATACAATTGTAAATTGGATCATAGCAATGATTTGGTATTGAGAAGATGAAAATATCTACTCGTTCCAACCGAAAATGTAACCCACTTTAGTAGTAGTAAAGTAGCAGTTTTGAAAAGTCATGGGAAACCTTTAGACTTTTGCTTTGGACTGCTCCCAGCCCACCCATAGGTCGGGCCCAATCTTTTAGGAGCTTGTACTAAAATTCAATTTAAAGAATTGGTATGATATGTATAAAGCTTAGGATATACTCCAGCCATTTATGAAACCTTCCAAAGAGGAAAGATGAGTACAAATCAAATCGGAAAGAGCTTATTTCTGACTTTACTTCTTGCATTACCGGCTTTAGTGACGGCACGCCGCTGGGCGCAATGGCCGCGTACTAAACAACAAATGCGCGAAAAACGCGTCGCCGAAGCGGTGGAGCAGTGGCGTCGCGAGGGAGGTGGAAAGGGGGGGGGGGGCAATTGCCACCGGGCGCCAGGCAAAGAGGTGCCGACGGGGGATATATATTTTTTTTGGCAGCTTAAATTTTCATAGTATTTCGCCTTCACCTTATTGTAACGGGGGCAATTCTTCACAAAACATATGGGGGGGGGGGTCGGCAACTGACATAAAAACGGTTCTCTGTAGCAATGTAGGGGTGCCACAAAAGAGCAATGGCTCTGTGGTCCGCAATGGTGTTTAGCTTGGTTTTGGCTAAGACGCAGATTGCATCATGCTTTACAGCTTGAACGGATAGCCACATGCTTACAAACGTTCCGCTGATGGAAACCAGGCCGCAGCCTAAAGCGGTGACCTCAAGGGAAATTGCAGTGAGGTCGGCAATGATTGTTGTCAATATTCCACTCTCCGCTATCTCGGTGCCGACAGACACGGAGGTCAGTGTTGTGCCAATGCCATCCACCGCGTTTATCGCACGCCTGTACTTTTTGTACAGGGCGCGCCGCTTCTCGGCCTCAGTCTGTAAGAACGCTTCAAGCTCGCAGATTTCTTTTAGGAAAAAAGTTTGAGGATCCTGGAACATTGGGTGCATTGACATTATAATTCCTATATGAGGAGCTTGATATGAAAATTTAAACGACCCCTGGATGGTGGTTAGCCCCTATGCGGGCACGCGCTCCTAAACTGTCGCCGTCGTGTAATGGCAAGACGGCGATGATGTGAAAGAAAACGTCAGTTTCCTTAATATCTGTAGATCCGGAAATGGCACGGTATTTAACACGCTCGCCAAAATCTCGAGTGATTGCTTGGGTTTTTTTTTTTTTTTTTTTTTTTTTTTGTGGGGGGGTTTGCCGATCACTGTAATGCCACAAAATATATCTTTTTCGAAGATCACACATTTGTTTAGTCTGGTGAGCTGAGTGATAGGGGGTGATACATACCCCTAAGGAAAGGTTATCGTCGAGGCCGTTTTGGCAAATACTACATTGTCATTGTAGTAGCAATCGAGTTCTAGACCCCCAGAGGACAGTACTTTTGGCATTTCTTCCGACAGTGAAAGCTCAATTACTTCCAGCTGACCGCGAGTTGGCTTAGGGTACTCTGGGTGGTCACAGTGCTCAATGTCTATCTGCTTTGCATCCTCGTTCCATCTTAACGTGAACCGGTGTGTGACAACCCCATATTGGTGCAGATACTCTTCTACCAGAAGTTTGTATTGTCTGTCGATGTCAATCTGTTTTGCGAGCTATGCCAGTACTCCATCGTCGTCCGCTACCGTGGAATCGTCAGACTGCGCGAATGATTCGTGTTCCTTCCCTATGTCTCGTTGCTCCTCTATGGCTTGCTCTTGAGCATGTTGCTTTTAAGCAAACTACGCGAGCTGTAATGGCTGCTTAAGATCAAGCCAAAGATGCTTAGAGTGGTTGAAAATCCCGTCGGCTGTGCGTTGACGTTGATACCCTCGCACCTAATGGTGTCTCCGGCGGCAAACCGAGACGCAAAGCTAGTCGAAAGGCTTTTGTGTGAGACTTTAGCTGGAACGGCAGTACTACCATTATGTGTCATTAAAGGCCCCATTTACATTCTGTCACCGCGACTCCCGTGGAGAATAATGAAGTAAAAACTGCACCCCCCCCCCCTTCCCTGGACGGTGATAATGTCGTTATCGTTGCTGATTGTAAAACCACCAATGTTTTGAAAGTCTTGCGTTTAATCCCAGCGATACAAACCAGACGCATTTATTGCCGTAACCCCACCAACGACGTGAATCTGTTGGTCGTTAAATATACGGCTTTTAAGGCGGCACCGGCCGTTCTAAAAACAACCTCGCGTTTGGGGATTTCAGCCTCTGGGGAAAACGTGGGTGATGGCCCCGAGGCGACCGCAGCGTGGGTACTAAAGAAGCTAATAGTTTGGGTCAGTGAGTTAGATGTTGACCCGCCCGGTTGCCGCGTTTTAGTCTGCAGTCATTCCAGGAATTGGAAGCCTGAATTACATTTTTAGTGTGTTTATGTTGTAGTATCCACCAGGAACGGTGATAGTTGTTACCAAGCTCACCTGAAATGTTGAACCATCTCCAGGAACGCTACGCGTGTACTTGGGTCAGTGCATATTACCTGTTGTAGAGCCACGGGTCTAACTAGAGGATTGGTCAATACAACATACATTGTTAGCACTCGTTTAAGCACTAGTGCGGAGCGATGATATTGCTACAAATACATCGCTTTAAAAAGGGAGGTGAAATATCGTCGTTGGTGTGTTGAACTATAGCAACGCGGAGGGCGATTTATTTTGGACTAAAATTTTATTGACATAGCTTTGACATAGCTGATAAGTACGTGCTGCCTTTCGTCGAGTGGAAGAACATCGTAGACAATTGATTCCCTGGAACCGTAGTCGGCGAGATACAGTTGGGCAAAATCAAGTGAACTTTGGTGAGCGACCATCGGTTGTGACATCAGCGTTCGAGATCACCTGTTGTCCGTTGTTCCGAGAGAAATAAGATGTCAAGCAGCTTTTAGCGATTCCATGTATACTACCATGTGAGAAGGATTCTCACTCGTCTGCGGTGTGTCTTTCCGGGGCAAACATGGTGGAACGCGCTTGAAAACAGAAAGGACATGGTTGCCTACGAACGCTTTTGCAACGAGTTTAAGTTGGGGAAAAAATTGGACTGGCGGAAAAAGCACACCGAAAACCAAGGTCTGGGTACAATGTACAACAACAGTGTCAACACGGGCTACCAGCCAATTCGTGATGGTGTATGAGATTCCTACGTATATGCGTTTGATCATTCAAGCAAGTACAAAGTTGACTATTTCACAGCGAAGCTAACCACGGTTTTGTGCATTTTTAACCTAGACAAATCGCAAGGCTTTAGCCAAGCCGGGGGAGAGCATCTCAATGAAAGCGTTCTAGTGTATGAATGGGCAATCCTGGGCTCACAAACCGAAATCCTTACCTCGATAGTGGGCCAGGAAAAGCCTTTAATGTGCAAAAACCGTTTCTTGCTAGCGTAGAATATATGGCCGGCCGAGCATAGAACGCTTCCGATTTGTTAATGCTGAGTCTTCCTACAACTTGACAAGGCGCAATACCAGCAGTTGAAAGAGGCTCTAAAATTAATGGCGGGTCTATCAAGGATGCGGAGCTGCCGGGGATCTATGTTGGTGCATTCTACCTAAACCGGTTTGCCCTTGTCATCGATAAGAGGTCGACGACAGACAGCACGCTCCACGGGTCAGGAAGGCGCATTGAGAACGCGAGCGAAGGCATAACGCTGCAAACGAAAAGACTTCTCAGGCCGCATGCTTTTTGAACGCGTACATATATATCGTCATGGACGCGCAGCTCAACATGCAAAATTGACAGTTTCTGTCAGCCGCCTGCTAGCCCGCCGTTCCGGCAGGCAGGCGGCGCAAACGCGGGAAACCTGCATAACGGCATTTTGAGAAAAAAAGCAGTCAAAAACGAGTCTTTTGATAACTTACAGCCACACTGCGCCATGATCGTCGGGTCCTGCGGCTGTGGCAAGAGCGTGCTTGACTGCAAACTGCTCGAAACAGCACTTAGATACCACTTTGATTTCATAGTCATCATTTGTCCTACTATACGCCTCAACAAGGCGTACTCTAGGCCGTGGCCATCGCCAAAAAAGACTCGGGAGTATTTTTGGTCAAGCCAGGAGGGTTTTGATCTGAATTTCCTGCTTTGCGTGCTCACTAAAATGTTCGAGGAATCAATCACTCTATTTCTGCTCGACGATTATGCCTTTCATTTTGGCGTCTGGCATAAGGAAACCGTCCTCACTAAGCTTGCCTATGTCAGCCGCATGCCGCATTTTGGGACAAACTGAGAGAAAACGATATCACTGAGGCCTCGCGTTGGGTGGAGCCCTATAAGTTTCTTAAAAAGGAAGGTTTCGGCAAGATCCTTCTGCGCACTAATCCACCAGTGTCTTATTAGTTTGTCGGCTCTTGTGCGGTCTGCTGCGGTGGCGTGTGATGTGGTGTCTATTTATTTTTGCGTCGCCAGCCACGCAGAAACGCTTGTGGCATTAGGCTACGTACTACTTAGAGTGAGGCGATCGGTGAACCATACCGAAAACATAAGAGCCATGGCAGAAGCTGTGAGTGACCTTGATCTTGAGGACCTACTACATGGGTTTGCAGCCAAGCCGGAAGACTCAATGACGGCTCGCACAGATGGTGCTGGAACAGCAGCAGCAAAACTGTCCGGACGATAGGAAAGACATGTCAGCGTGACCTTCTGTCTGAACTAGTGGCTTTCGGAGCGGCGAAAGAATACTATGGCCGGCACCTTACCTTTGACGATATTAAGGCGTTGAGTTATGAAGAGGTAGCAAAAACCTACGCCATATGCGAGGCTAAACTGTGTGCCAGGATGACTACTTCGCTGGTGTAGGCCGTGCTTGGCCTGTACACAGCAGTTGGGAGCTATCTTCTGCCAATAGACAACCGCGAGCAAAAGGCAGTCATAGAATAACAAATGATGAATGGGACAGCGGAACCGTCCGCTCAACCAGCACAAGTGCAAACCGAACCATCAGCGTTACCCGCACAAGTGCAAACGGATCGAAGTCGGAACCGTCAGAGATACCTGTACAAGTGCATACAAAAATGATGCAGGTCACTTAGGTTAAAATCACAGGAAGAGTTGCCGCTGGTAAAAGACTTGCTGCTATGATGAAATAACGCCGGACTGAGAAAAACGCCGACCCTCACGCTGCACCGCTGGAACAGCACACAAGGGAATATGAGTACAGGCAAGCGCAGCAAAAGAGTAAGATAGCGTGATGCCATCTTATGTTCCCTTGGTCGGTCTAGCTTTGGCAGCTGGCCTTGCGTGCGCCTTATGCTACGGCTCGCTGCAGCAGCAGGGGCGGTGAGAGGCAAGCCCCACAACAAACACCATGGAGCAATACTTGGCAGCCTTGATGTTGGATATACGATGATTGCCGAACGCTTTAAAAATTAAACCGGCCTACCTTGGCCGCGTTGATTTCGAAGACACAGCAAAGGCAATTACCATCACAGCACTGAGACTGTGGACACAGAACATGCTAATTAATCAGGGCATCATTCCTGAAAAAATGATCACGGCTACCTAATGGCCTCTGCTGCTCTCATGGTCGGCGGGGCAGCTTGGAATTTTCTGTAGTCTTATCGTGGCGAATGCGTTCCTGGTCAGCAATTGTTAAAACCCTAGTATTCTCTGGCTGAAACGTCCTCTTTAATCAGATAGGTAAAAAAAAGGGGCCGACCAGGAACGCATTCGCCACCACATGGCTACAGAAGAACTCTATGGCCGAGTACCAACGTAAGCATCTTGATTACCTCAATGAAAAAAAAGCAAGACGAACAGGTGGCTGCACAGGCTTACCAAGACGTCGAAGAATCTGCGCTCGCGTACGAACTGGTGACTGGTGGAGAAACAGATGACGGCAGCGCAAGCGGGATCGGTTACGAGCCAAGTTTCTTTTACACGCCCTCGCCTGAGCAGAAACAAATACGAGTGATATTAATCATCGGGGGTTTCGCCGTCGTAGGCTACATGCCCCTAAAAATATTTATAACAGCGTAGTGGACGAGTTCGGGCAATTTTTGATCTGGCAAACTGGAGCGGCTCGTTTGCATACCGTTAATAACGGACACAGCTGTGAAACGCCATGGATACTAAGCTCACGACAATATGCTACAGCCCGCGAGGCTACTGGAAGGGTGTGTCGGCTATCTAAAAGATGGCAGAAGCCGCTAAAATCTCAAAAGATGTTGCCAGGGAATGGCTCAAGAAGCAGGCCATGTGACAAATTTACCTACCGACACCGCTCAAAATTCCTCGACCGCGGTTTCATGTTCCAGCCCCTAACGAGCTGCACCAGCCCGACCTCTTGTTTCTGTCGCAAGACAATGTTTGGCACGACAAGCGTCGTACAAGTGTACGCTGAGCGTGGTTGATGTATCCAGTCGTTAGAAGGAGGCCGAGCTCTTGGCCACAAAGGAGGCTTCCAAAGTCGCTGATGCGTTGGCACGTATCTACAAGCAGGGGGAACTAAATTGGCCCAAATATCTGCAGGGTGACCCCGGCCGGAGTTTATGGGCGCTGTGTTGCAACACTCGACCAAGCGCAACGTACAGGTGAGGCGTGGCGAGGCGTGCGCAGGTATAGGGGAGAGGTTGAACCGTACTCTATCCGAGCGGCTGTTTGGTCACCAGTACGTCCAGGGAAATGTTGTTTGTCGGCACGACAGGAACCGCGGAGAGCGAGACAGCAAAGCGTAGCACTGTGTGCCGTTGTGGCAGCCCTAAACGGGGAGGTAACGCGGGTCACAAGTAAAAAACCTATTGATGCCATTCGTGCAACGTCCACGCTGTCAGCGACGTGTGCAGGGTGTGTGACGCGGTCAGTTGGTCTGGAAGAGCACTACCTGCCCTTAAAACCAAGGTGCGGTACTTATATGCACCTGTAGAGCTGAAAGAAGGACAACGTCGTGCGACCGACCATGTGTGGTCTCTCGGGTGTACACCCGGGCTGACAGATTTGGCATCCCAGGTCAGCCATCTATATACCATCTTTCGGGTAGTGGTTCTACGCGTAGAAGCTTCGTTCGCGAGGTATTACAGATTGTGCCTATAGGTACTCAGCTATCACCTAGGGGCATTCTTAACCCAGGCTAAAGAGTTCGTTGATGCAGTCGACGGCTCTGGCTAGCTGATCTTTGGCCTTGGCCACGATTCAGCAATGGATATATGCCCCCGTGTGGACTCCATCCGGCGCGATTCACTTTTTTTGTGTCCATCGGGCTCAGGTTCGTCTTGTTTATGTGGTGCACCCCCATCTTGTGGTGGCCGCTTCGTATGGCGATCATCTGATTTGTAAAGACCTCCCGTTGGTAAGGGCCTTTATATACAATTCGTGCCGCAGGTCGCGCTTCACAACAACCTTTGAAACACTCATGACTTTTCTGACATCCTTCGGTATATCCTTTCCTCCTCAACTATTTTTTTTTGGATCGCCTCCTGATCCGTTAGCTCCTGATTGGTACCCGGTACGCCAGCTTGGGATCTCAATGCTGTTAATCGTCGGGCGGAGCCTGACATATTTTGCGATCGACGTCCCACTGCATTCATCATTAAACTTTCCGACAACCTTTTTGTTGACGCTGCTGTACAGCAGATGACCTGGTCTTCCGCTTCCACGCTGATGAGCAGGCTATCGGTGTCCCTGTACAACAGACTCGCCCTTTCGCCATACCTGGCTTTCACGCGGTCGTAATAAAAGTCGTGCATCAGGTGCTTCGAAAGATCGAGTATCGACATCCCGTGTAAATCGAGCGGCTCAGCCTGAGGTGGTCTTTTGTGCTGTGGACAGCTACACGGTTTCTGATGAATATTTTTCGCGTCTTAAGCGCAGTGTCGGCAGTAAGGCGGCTCAGATTGTCTTCTTCGCCTTCGTGCCTAACCAGGTCAACTATAATTCTCTTCCGCAGGTTCTCCTTGGTCTTTCAAAAGACGAAGTTGTTCATCAGCTTGAAGAAATCATTTTCAAACTCAGATTTTGCTTTGGTCCTTAGATCTGTGATCATATACTGTGAAACACTTTAAATTCGTTGGGTTCCAATTTTCGTGGTTTTAGTGGGTGCGCTAGACCTCGAATTTAAAGTCACAACAAAATATCAACCATGCCAACATCCCACCTCCCGCCGTCATATGCAGTTGAAAGGCATCACCTGTTTCTTTATTTGTTTTAATACTACGGCTATCTATAGAGCTGAGAATGTGAAATATACATTAGGATAAGCACATGAATGACGAGGAACACTGCAACTGATTGACTACAATTTAATTTGAATGCAAAATTTCATGAGCATAAAAACTCGAGTAAGGTTGTAATGACAACCTGATGTGTAATAATAAATGCAGATTTACTCACTGCCCCTGTCCTTCTTTATTTCCCAAAGCACATATTATTCCCATTTATATATACATTTTTGCACATATCAACTGACTGCTAATAAACAATCAGCAGATTAGTCCCGCTTTCTCAAAGCCCATTTTAATCAGGTCTCTCCAAAAAGCTGCTTTGTCATTTGTGCCGATATGCCACTTTGCGTGAATACCACTATTGTCATCGTAAGTAATTAATGTGCAGGTAGATGTTTTCAGGTCAACCGAGACCTGATCTGAATGTACATGTCCACTGTCCGTATCTTTGCAGTTCATGTTTAGCGTATTTTGTAACGATTCCTTCATCACCAGCAATCACAATACGCGCATTGGTAACACTGCCATTCATCCGAACTTTACGGATCCAATTGTGGACCACAAGGCCAAGATCACCCAGCAACAAGGGGTTCCCACGGGGCGATTTTGGCAGGATTGTTTCGAAACAAAAGAAGTTTACAGTCATTGGCATTGTTCAAGCGCCTAATCCGTAATTGTTGAGAACTTTAAGAATACATGAGACCCTAATTACTTAAGATTACAATAGTGGTATTAAATGTGTTAGTTAAGAGATGTGTGGAAAAAGAAGTAGGCATTTTCTTTAAGATCTCCGCATTTACTCCATATGTTAGCAATGAATAAGTTAATTAATGAACTTAATAACTGCAGTACGGATTAAACCTGTTTGCTTCCAAATTCGCGGAAATGAATGTCGGTATAATCTTGAACATAAACATATTCATCGTTGTTTTGTTTTTTTATTTCTTTTTTCTTTTTTCTTTTTATTCTTTTTTTTTTTCAAATGATAGATCCACGAAATTAGGTACCTACGAATATGCACTTCTGACGTTAACCACGAAATTTGAAACCCATGAGAATAAAGTTTTTCACAGTATATGCACGGCGCCATTGACGGACTCTAATGCCCTGTGAACTTTCGTGACACGCATTCAGAGCCTAGTATAAAGGTGTAGGTTTCGATAGTGGATTACATAGCGGACCTTTTCGACAGGCTGTGAACTAGCTACGTGCACTTAGTGATCTTACCCCCCCCCTCCCCCCAGTTCATTCACTATAGCACTAAAGCATACTGTTAGTTTGCTCAGCTAGCTCTTTGGAACGCACAGTGCCTCTGGGGCCAGCAGGTTGTCGCTGTCATTTCACTCTCCAGGTTAATCGAGGTCTACTTCGACAACGTATCTCTTGGGCGAATCCGCAGTTACTGATTCGAGATATATCGGGTCGACCACCTTAAAACCACCATTTGGCAGACTCTGCATCATGATCCAACCATAGAGGCCGTTGATATAATGTAGATTATCCAGCTGTTTGACTTTTCACTGTCGGAGTCTTGGCATGTCGGGTTATTCGCTTTCGCGTGACGCCTGATCACCATCGAAATGTTGCCACGGATGTCCTTCTCAGCAAACAGGTGCATGTCGATGTCTGTAAACAGCTCGAGCTTAACACCAGTCTTTTTCAGGAGGGCGTCCCTGCTCATTCCCGGAGACGCAGTAATGGGTCGTATTTTTCAGCGAAGTGTTCCGAAACGCCTCAAACACGTCAGCAAGCAGAATAACATCGGTCTTCAGGTGGAGATCGTGGTAGTTTCTGAGGTTCTGGTATTCAAACATCTTCCACACACTCTTCGCGTGCACGTAATCTTTTTTGGTTATGCCGACACGGCTGAGCTTGCTGTAGAAGGTTTCTATAGGCGGAAGATGTTTTTCTTCGAATCACTCCCAGCTGCTCGTGTATTATTACAGGTAGACTTCCAATTTGGCAAGAAGGTCCAGTACTGTTCCAGCAAACTTTGCTGAGGCGCGAAACGCCTCCTTGCCCGCCTTGGCCAGGTTATCGGCCAGCTTATCGAGGCTGCTGTTTATAAAGTGAATGCTGTCTACAAACTGCAGCTGCCCCAGTGAGAACGCCCTGTATTTTTCCATGTTGTTTGTGATGGCTGTTCCGACAGCCTGCAGGTAATGAATCACACCTGGCACCTTCGCTTTTTATGTGTAGATGCACAGCTTGAAGTTACGTGCTTTATGGGCGGGCAGCGATACTTACCAGTAATATGGCAGTGGTTTCTCACTCTGTCCTCCCCCAGCTTTTCGCCACATATATGGCAGTCCTTTGCTTCCTGGAATTTCCAACGGTCTCCCCCCCCCCTTCCGTCAATTATCATCTCTGCTGGGTTCTGGAAGACCTCCCAGACATCCAGTATCTCAAACTCGAGGCTCTGGATTAAAGTGGCGACAGCATCCTCGCCGCGGTATAACACCGGCTCCATGCAGACTCGCTGCGGACGACTATGGAGCAATAGCTACATGGCACCTGGTCAGCAATTTTCTGCGTGTTTCTTTTATTCGTATCACCAGCAGGGCCTTCCACTGGTACATTCGGTGCCTCGAAGTCCGAATATATGATGTATGGAACGCGCATCTGGGGGTGGTGGTTCTGAAATGTTTTTTCCTAGCTCCGGTAAGGTCAGGCGCTGTGGATTTTCGCCTGTACCGCGGCAGTCTTTTGTGTGGGGTTTCAGTAGGTTGGCCCGGCTGAAAATGTGGATACACTGGCGGTATACATGCTTTCTATGTTCGTACTTATTGTGCTTGTATACTAGGCAGTTTATGTTCTTTAACCAGACATAGTGCCTCTTTTCGCCTACAGTAATCAACAACAGGTCGACCTCGTGTGACCTTACTTTTTCGCTACTCGAAGCTGGTTGAAGCACTTTTCCCAGCCAAAGACGCTAAGTGCATTGTCTGGGTTGTGGTGCTCCAACTTGGATATTTTGATTACCTTCACAGAAAAATCAATGCCATCGAAGTTCAGCTCGCTCAGGCGCTGGCGATACTTACCTGGCCGGTCAACATGATTGTCTGCTGGGCATCATGTGCGACAGCATCCTCGCCGCGGCTAAACTTCAGGCCGCCAAGTTCCCTTAGCTTCCTGCTAATGACCATGGTATTAATAAATGCTAAAGCATCTGCTTCGAGCCATTACTTTTCTGGCACGGTGGCACGGTAGTCTTTCACAATCGCGTCGGCTCAACCCGGCCACTCTACAAAGGCTGGCATAACATGCTTGAATGGCGGCGGCGGAACCCTCCTTGGTGCTGGCTGCATGCTGCTGTGCTTATAACAAGTTTTATATAAAACATCCACAATTTTCTAATTTGTTTATATTAGCCGCCCCTGTTTTGCTTGCAGCTAGATACTCACTTTATTAAAATGTCACTTTGCTCTGTTCTCTACTCTCTTCGTGTCTCTTGCCTGATGATTACCACGACAACCCAAACATATCCTGTAATCGGTCCATGTTCCAGTACCTCCAGCATGGGTAGACTCTACATCCTCTTGTAAACTCCACAATACTCACCAACACAGTTTTTCCCACACACCCCTTTACCTCCTGGTTTAAGATAAGCACACTTATTTTCCTCGAAACACCATGTCTATCCATCGGGACGACAAACAATAACCAAGAATTATAACATGTTATCCAGATTTCTTTAAATTAACTGCCCACCCGATGCCCGCCCATATCCATTTAGAAGAGTATACATTAGTTTATAGAATATGACTCGAGGTGAGTACACATGACGCTGGCTTCTGCAGGAAGCACAGAAAAGTGCGGAAAATGTTGTCTTCGTGATTATTGCAAAGTCCACCTGCTTTCACCAAGTGCGGCGTTGAGGCTAAAGCTAAATTTGCCCACTGCAAGCAATGTGGGGCAGTTGCGTTCAAGGTGGGCCTTAAAAAAGATAACTCGTTTGTATACGAGTACAAACGCCTCACGGCCATTCTGGTGAAAAATTCTTCAATTTGAGATACCTTTGAGGAGTTTTTCCTCTGGCCGTTTAACGCTATCTTCGGGCCGTGGGAGAAACAGGTAGCGATGTAGAGGAGTTCGTTTAGGCGCAATGTGACGGGTGGGGCTATATTGCCGAGTGGCGTTGACCCCACTCAGAGCCCACCATGGAAATGCTGCGCTTGTTCCTTCCACAGACCGATGAGGAATGGGAAAAGGAGATCGGAGACGAGGACCTCTACTGTGGCTGCCGGCTGCCTTACCCCATCAACATAGGCTCAATAATACGCAAAATAGTTATAAATGATAAGCCAGCCGCGATGATGTTGCCCTTTACACCTGACTTCCCATCAAATGGAGGAAACAGGTAGCTCCTAAAATATTTTGGGCCCACCCCGGCGGGCGTGCAGAGTGGGGGAGGGGATGGTCCAAAAACAACAGTTTAAGCTCCTAAAAGTTGGGGCGTACCCTGGGGGTTAGGTGGAGCAAACGACAAGAGTATAAGCTCCTATCAAGCTTGGGCCCGGTCCATGAGGTGGGCGATGAGGCCTACCCAAAACAACAGTTTAAAGGTTTCATGTTATTTTTCAACCCCTCCCCTAACCACCCCCACCGCCACCCCTGGTGGAGATGGGGTGTGAAAACTGCCACTTTATTACTACTACCTCTGTCTCGACTTTAGACGAATGCAAATGTTGATGCAAAAGTATTATCTAAGAGGCACTTAGAAATTTTTTTAACCGGACCCACATGTAGCACGTGCAGCCTTGAGAACAATTGGGTTGGACAGTTACCTGTATAGTGCATTCGATCTGTATTATCTTCACTTCCAAGTATGGGAATGTACATAATGATCATGTTCTGCACACATATGGCTCAATGTCCATCGAATTAAAATCTCTTCCATGTAATATAATCCTTTGATATCCCTCTGAATTCAGTGTATAATTAAACGCAGATATCCCTCTGAATTCAGTGTATAATTAAACGCAAAAATTTGTTTTCCAGGTTACACGTGCATGTTTATTTCCAGTTGCACCAGGAGCAACCATGCACGCAACATTTCCATTCGGCCTAAGTCGGGACAAAAATAGGCTAAGTTTTTAAAGTCTTCTTTATACTAGAACTTTGCTACAATTCACTTTGCAATTGTTCCATTAACACAAAAGTTCTTTTTAATGTATTGACAGGAAGGTCGTTTTTTTATCTATTTGTTTTTCTTCTGTAAAACTTCAATAAAAATACGTAAACAGAGCCATTTAAGCAACATGACGAATAATACACCCAAGTAATACTGATAGCCCCACGCATCGGTCATCTGACACTGTTTAACGGCTAAAAGTTTCTTGATTAGTTATAACATAATTCCTAATAATCATGGAATCAAATTGTATGAAAGCTTGTGCTGAACAAAACAAAATGATGCGCTTTGGATACTAGTAGGTTCGCAAAATTAGTAAAATTTAAATCGCAGTCGTTATTCTACAATAACACAGAACAAGACAAGACAAAGCAAAACCATGGTATTGACACTGGATCCAGCCAGAAGAACAACAAGAGCAAATTATAATGATGGCAAAGGCAATCGTGGAAAGGTTATTAGAACACTACCATTATTGGCACCACAGAAAAAGTTAGAACGGTAGTATTGCCCATCCATTTCAGAACTTTAGCCTGAGTATTTTTTATCCACCTCAGCCTTAACTTACTAGCGCTTTGCAATTATTGCTTACGTGTATAATACAATTAAGACAACGGATAGAGTTCCTTTTGCTCCCCAAACAAAAAATGACAGACAAAGGTCTAACACTTTTCAATTTTTCTTATATAAATTGGTTGCAATGCAAAGGAACCCTTACTCGATACATATTTCTATATCCGTATATATACAACTTAATTACCGTATATACTAACTTATAAGTTGGATCCATCTGAAAACTGCATAAACCCAGATCTGCCGTTGCATAATGCAGATCTGGATCTATGCAGTTTTTTCGTGATAATCAGTAAAACAAATAACATAGAACCAGGGTCTATCTATGTTGTTTGCAGTTGGAACCGACTTATAGGCGAGTACATACGGTAGGTACAAATGGTAGTTGTACCATGTGGATGTATTTGCAAAGTAATCGACATCAAGATTTTTGTTGATAGCATGCTAGAAATTATGCCATTTTCTTTTCCTAACTTCAATAAAAAGTAGGTGTAAACTGCCGTTATAAAATGTCCCTGTCAAGAATTGTAAACATTTCTTTTTTATTCGTGGACAACGCTCACATAAATGTAAACAGCACATAAACAGATGAGTCCTGTTATAAAAAGCCAGAAGACCAATATATACAATACTCGATCTACTTATGATTCAAACTGAACAATGTAGATCCAGATCTGCTAGCACAAAATTTGACAGCATATCTAGGTCTGCTCTATTTGCAGTCGGGTGCATTTTATACACGGATATATACCGTATATACTCGAGTAAAAACCGTTACCAACTGCAAACTGTATATACCCGGATCTGCCGTCGCATAATGCGCCGGCAGATCTGGGTCTGTGCAGTTTGTAAGTACAAATCAGTAGAACAAACAACATAGACCTGATCTGCCGGCGCATTATGCGATGGCAGATCAGGGTCTATGTTGTTTGCATTTGGACCTAGCTAATATGCGAGTATATACGGTACGGCGTTTATTAAGATTTACATGTATAAATACGGTGTATACTCAGATCTACACGTATGCATGCGTCGTTTATTAAGGTTTACGCTTATTGATATGGTGATTATCAACGTTCACACAGATACATACGGTGTATATAAAATTTTAATCTCACTGTTGCTATAGGCTATACACGTGCCAATAAATCCTTTCAAATGTATAAGTTACGTACATATTGATCCTTTTGTAATACTTGCATAAAGTAAATTAATATACAGATTACATAGAGATTATGTGCACGTGTTTCAAAAGTGTAACTAGCTACTCTGCCAAGTTTCCCCCAGTTCACACGAGAACGGTACATTCAAATTTCTTTCTCACAGAGCCATCTACCGTTAATTCCTATTGCCGATATAGCGCCCTACGATACAATTCTGCATGCAACTTTAAATTCAAGAAATCAAGTAGACCATATGGTCAGCGCTCTCATGCTATATTCCGGGTGTCTGAGTTTTTTGCAAGACGTGAGCACTTCTTCAAGCCAAGCTATATACCTTTGCTCGCAATGAAAATCCATCTGTCCAAAAGCAACATGGGATTTTCTATCTAAAAAGAGAGCGTTGGGCAGTCTGCAATGGATCCTCCATCTATTAATTTCTATTAATATAATTTCTTGACAAAACTGCAGACACACTTGACTATTATGTTTTGTTGGCACGGCGTTGGCGAAAAAAGCAGAACTTAATATATATATAAAGCTGACCAAAAAAAAAAAAAAAAAAAAGAAATTCATGGAATGACAGGGAAGAAATAAATAATTCTGTTCCTTAGTCCGGACGATCCGGCTACAGAAATGGCCCCTGAGTTTCAAACCAGAAAACTCTAGACTTCATTAGATCTTACTCGAAAGATACCAATTCGGGAGTCTCATCTGCTTCAGCTGGTAAAGGGGTCCAAAGAGGAACTGACACCGAGAAAAAGAAGTAATTAAAGGAACCTAAATGTTGTATACACTCTAGATTCTTGGGAATGCTTTCATCTTGTTCTGGAAGATGCAGGGGTTAGGAATTCTGGGGCTGGGATGTCTACAAGGTTGTTAATAATTTTGTATAAAATTGTATGCTGTTGTTTGATTCCCCTTGTTTCCACTTACTCTCAGCCAAGTTGTTCAATCATCTCACTAACACTACTTCTATTGCGATATCTTTTGGTAGTGGATCTTGCTGCACCACGCTGCACCTTCTCAACTTTGTACGTATCCTAATTTGGACTTCGAACAGTAGCAAAGTACTCCAGATTGGTACGGACGAGCATAAAGTATGCATAAACATTTGTCTGTGGGTTGCTGATGGGTAAATTCCTTTTCAAAACTTCCAACATGCTGTTTATCTTTTTGATTGTTCTGTTTTGCCGGAGAAATTTGATGAAATATCCATGCCCATATATTTATTAGAGCTGGTGACCTCTAGGTTTTGTTCTTTAAGGATGTACGTTAATAGTACTGCGGTCCATTTCTGGTCAGTCTTGGAACATTACACTTCTTGGAATGAACGGACATTCAGTGGCTGCGCGAGGGTTCGAGGCGCATGGGGGCAATGTTCCTTAGTGGCGGGGGGCAACAATATTCTTTTGTGGCGCACCTACTTTGCCACAGAGAACAGTTTTTATGTCAGTTGCCAACCTCAAAACCCCCCTCCCATCTACGCCCGGTTACAGCTGAAAGGCTCCCGACGGCGCCCCCTCGCCCGGGGGCAAATGACCCCCCCCCCCTCTTCGCGCCGCCACTGCAGACTTCCCCGTGTTGCATTCCAATTTTTTAAAAAATTTTATTCATATCATTCTGAAGGGCTCTGCAGTCTCGGGTGGTACGGATCTCTTTGTAAATTACGCAGTCGTCAGCAAACTTGAATATTGGATGAGACGCAGTCTGGTAGATCACTAATGAATATGAGAAAGAGTGGAAACTCTGGTGACTAATGGAACTTTGTCGGAACATGTTCCATCAACAATTACTTCTCGTTTTATATCGGACAAGAAAGACATGATCCATTCGTAATATTGGCTGACTTCCAATCGTCTGGTGCTGCCCTACGTGTAAGTGTTTTCTGGAAGATGGCAGTTAGCGGTGGTGTTATTACATCAGCAAAATTTTGCAGTAGTCGGGATGGTAACATGTCTGGCCCACATGCCTTTTGTGGGTTCATATTTTTCAGTAGTTTATGAACCCCAGTAGTGACGATGGATTCTGGCATTGATGGGTAGATCTGGCCTGCTGGTTTAGGAATGTTTGTTTCATCTTCATGTGTGAATACTGACTCGTATCGTTTATTGAGTATGCTTGCTTCATCCTTTGAGCTATCATATATTTCGCGGCTGAACTACCAATAATTTAATGGCGGAATCTTCATGCATTCGTTTACAAATTTACTTAAATAATTAATTTATTATTTTTATCAGTATTAAGTTGAAGCTATGAATAATATATTGGTTTTACAAATACAAATTCAAATTTGGTTTAACAGTGTAAAGTTCTTTTGGGAAACACTTTCAGATTAATTTGGAAGAAATATGAAAGTCACGAGATAAATACAAATAATCGAATTGTCTTGAGATGTAAGTTTTGACCTCAGTGAAAATTGCCCCCCCCCCCTCTTCAAACTTCCACTGGATGACGTTTTTATTTCACATCTCTCATTTAATTTTATGGAATATTGTATATTTAGAATTTGGATTAGTTGATTTTAACACAGAAAACAATCAACTACAACAAACACAACAACAACAATAACAATAATAATAATAATAATAATAATAATAATATTAACAGCAAAAATCACATGATGATGAAGACGACTTTATTGTTATTATTATTATTATTATTATTATTATTATTAAATTTATGGCTATACAAATATTATTGTAAATATAAATATGATTATAAAATATAAAGGGTCATAATTACGGAGAAGCATCACAAAACGAAAAAAAAAGTGAATTAACCATTTATTTATTACAAGTAGTGTAAGTATGCGAGACTTTGCATAGAAAGACACTTCTGTCTAGAAATAACAAAAGAAAAAATATACACTATGTTTCACATTTAAACACCTTCTCTCTGTTGGTCATTTCAATTTATAGGAAACACATTTTGTCTCAAGAAGACGTTATTGTGGCAAAAGCAGTTTCTAGGTTAGAAAAATATAGCTAAACCAAAGAGAGATGGAACACAGAATATGAGATTTGTTGGACCGTGTTTTCTGGCACCACCTATTGGACTCAGGGGATGTAAATGACCTTGATCTCCCATTATATCAGTTTCAAAATTCATTCGGAAGATATACATCCAGATCAGCATAATTGCGAATTTAGTTTGCATGCATTGTAAGTTTTGTTTTTATTTCTTTGTTTTTAGGGCAAAATAAACATGAAGTACAAAAAACAATTTTCGTTGAGAAAAACATTTAAGAATAGCCGGTAATTATCAAAATATTTACTACATTGATAAGTCTTACCGTCTTTATCGGCCGTTACATTATCCTAGGACGTCAAGTGTAACTCGTATATCATTGTGTCTGAAGCTAAGTAGATTAACAGGCTCTATATTACTGTTGAATAGTCTTGATTCTGTGTTCTACAAACTTGGTAAACAGGCATGCTTTCCTTTAAAAAGTTTATAAGAAACATTTAATACACATTTTATACATATTTACTTCCAAATGGCTGGGCTAAAATATTGTTAGAAACATGAAAGGAGTAATATTGGAATAAATCTATTATTAATATCAAAATATGCTAGATAAATCACGAGGCAACATCAGTCATATAACAAGAGGTTAAAGTGGGTCCGATATTGCTCAAGTGGGTAACTGACATATGTAAGCGTGTGAAAGCTAATGCGTACATGTATGAAACTGTGGAGTGGGAAGAAAGGTTGGAGCACTTAGCTGCCACATTGTCTATTGTAGCCTAAAAAAGTAATATGCGCGTTTCCGCTTTCAAGCTAAAACAATTGGGTTGGTGTTCATTTTTGCAGGCAACACAGTAAACACCTGGTTTGATCAGACAAAGCCCCATTTAAGTTCTAAAGTTTTCTTTAGACTCCCCAAGACACGAATTCACCTTACTTACAGATTCGGGATTTTTATTTTCCAAAGGCTATTGTCATACTATACTTACTATGATGTCCTTTTCCTTACTGAAGTATATCCAGGTAGAATTAAGTTGTTGGATTTTTCAAAATATGTTTACTGTCATTGGAGTTAGTTGAATAGCGATGGTAGTTGAGGAATGCCGAAGCCGGTTAACTTGTCCTCTTTATCAGATTGTTTTTAACATACGGGTATTTTTGGGCTGTTTTTATTTTTTAAGTAAAAGAGTACTTCCTATTGGACTGTCTTTCTCACCTTCTGTACGAAAGGTGTATCATAATAACAGAATGGTCTATCAGGCATATGCAATGTAAATAGAATGGAGTGCCCGACAATATTGGACTGTCTTTCGCACCTTGATCCCATTCGCAACTTCGAGGTCAATCTTATGGATCATACCTCGAATGTGTGCCGATAAGTGCCATTCGAACCATCTCGGCTATTACAAAACAAGGATTGACCAAAAAGTTGCGAATGCATCGAACTATTTTTTCATTCGTAACTCTCGGTCAATCCAATCACTGAAATAGCCGAGGTGATCTGAATAGACAGCCGTTTCTTTTTGAGAGGAAATTTCTGGCGAACAAAATGTACGATTTTTCTGTAAATTACTGCGCCGACATACATCCGAGGCATATTTTTGTCTTGCAGAAATAGCCGAGGTGGTCCTAATTACCTTGACGCAAGGCAAAGTTATGCTATAATAGCAGAATAGTGTACCAGTATCTCACGAAATTAAAAAGTGTACACCACAAAAAAGCTATTGTTATCGATGATATGTCCGTTTTCCCCTTCCTATGCAAGCAGGGAGGGGCTGGGGAGGAGATGGAGGGAATCGTCGGAAACGTAACAAGCAGTTTAAAAGCAAAATGCAAACTCTAAAACGAAACTAGCAATAATTTACTTCAAATAAATTGATCTTATTTGCTCCATGTGCATCCTTGCTCAATCACGGATTTTATAGTGTTTGCGTAAATACATCTGACATTTTATAGGGTCGGCTCAAAATAGACTTGTGGAAATTTTCATTATTAATGTTACAGCTAAACTTGATCGCAATACTTCAAGGAGCACTGTTTTATAAATTTGACTTTTATTTATTTTTTTTAAAATTTTTTCTCTCAGTCCGATATAAAATGTCCAAACATCGTGAAATTAATCAATGTAAAAAGGACAAAAATCGCGTTTAAAGAATGTCAGGTTTAGACGTACGTAGGGGTTTCTCAGTCTAATAATAGAGAATGACTACGAGTAATATGGTCACACGACAACTCGCTGTGTATTCTGAGACGCGAATGGCAGGTAGACCTCGAGATGCTTTCACGTTAATTGACCAGACTAAAAAACGAAAGATAACTTCGCCCACCAATCACGTGGTCACGCTCAAATGAAACCTCCGCCAAGATACTCGACAAATGGTGCGACACTATCTGGACTTTCTTTGCCAATAGATGACTATTTACTGCTGTCGCTGAATGAATGAAATCGTTTTAATGCACAGTAATGTATTATCCAAGGAGTAAAGCAGTTTTGATTCCGCAATGTTAGAGCAATGGATAAAGCAAGTTATTTGTTGTGTAATGGGATCGGGGGGAGGGGGGGGGTCATTCAGTCTCTAACCTATCTCTCTCTCTCTCTCTCTCTCTCTCTCTCTCTCTCTCTCTCTCTCTCTCTCTCTCTCAGTTGTTGCCGGACACTCTTAATTGCTGGTAGCTTAGTTTCTAGACACTGTTCAATGTATGGTCATGCATTTTCATGTGTGCATTCACAATTATCACTTATGTTAACACCCATAAAAGTCAATTGTGGTTGCAATCATTTACGTTTCTGGCTAAACTGGCTATGCCAAGTTGGATTATGTACTATACAGTGGCAGCGGGAAAGACATTATTCATCAGAATTTCTTGTTGGTTCATTCTTAGCACAGACCTTCAAATTTGTATCCAATTATAAGTGCGAAAGAAGAGAAAAATGTTTCATTTGCTTCGAATTTATGTTTCATGCAATATTTTACTCGCGGCCTCTTGTGTACTTTTATAAGGTACCAATTCTATTCATGTAGTACATTTTCTTTAAAAACAAATTCGGCCAAATGTGATTAGCCGTATTCGTTTCATTAAAGAAAATCAACCCTTAGTTCAAACGACTTCGGCATTACTCGGCGACCACCTCTCTTAAAACAATCGGATCAGAAATATGGCTTCCACAGTGATACCAAGCTCATCAAATCAGATGTAATATTACCTCATTAATATTCATGGATCTCATTCATTACTGAACTTGTCTGAGAGCTTGATCATATAAGCCCATTTTCCAAGTTTGATCAAAATTGGATCAGAAATATGACTTCCAGAGTGGTAACAAGATCAGCAAATCAATTCATTGACATGGCTTTGCCATGTATATTCCCAAAGGTACCAAAAATGAATAATATAGAAATAACGTGTTTAGGAGTTCCAAAGTTGCTACATGGTTTAAACCCATCAAAAGCTTGTGGTCCAGATGATATACATCCAAAAATACTTAAGGAACTATCATCCGAGTTGGCACCATTACTTACACACCTCTTTTGACAATCTTTGGACATTAGCAACATCCCAAAGGTGATCGCGCAATGGCCAGTAATTACCGCTCAATCTCAATCACCTGTGTTCTTTGCAAAATGCTTAAGTATATTGTCTATTATAACATCATGGAGCACTTGGATAACTTTTCTATCATCTCTGATAAACAACATACTTTCCGGAAATTACACAGCTGCGAAACACAACTGTGTGTTTTTTATGATTGGGCTAAACATTTAAATGAAGGTGACCAAGTAGACAATTGTGTATTAGACTTTAAAAAAAAGCTTTTGACGCTAAATTGTTAAAGAGTAAACTATTTCATTATAGAAATGCAGGCAAAACTCTACCCTGGATAAACTCTTGTTTTTAGGTTTTCGAGGTTAATGTGTGGTGGTAAATGGTTATAATCTGGTCGGTCCAAAGTAGCTTCTGGAGTTCCTCAAGGCACAGTACTGAGACCAGTGCTCTTCTTCTTGCACATCAGTGACATCATGATTAAAACTGACTCAGAAATTCGCTTCTTCGGAGATGATTGTGTATGCTACAGATCAATCAAAACCGAACAGGATGATAAGATATTACAAAATAACATCAATAAACTAGGACAGTGGGTATGAAAATGGGACATGTGATTCCAACCTAAAAAATGCAACATAATGCAAATGACAAGAAAGATATTGCCATAAAACCAGTATGTCATATTCATTAGCAGGTACTACTTTAGAAAACCTCAATCAAATAAAATATCTACTGGTCTCAATCACGTGTGATCTGAAATGGAACCTTCAAATTCAAGAATTATGCACCAAAGCAAATCGTACTTTAGGCCTATTTAAGACGTAACTTCTCATCTTGCCCACAAAATGTGAAAGAATTGGCTCTCAAGGATTTAGTTAGAGTGTGGGATCATCATTCCCAGGTTTTAGACGATGAAATTGAAAAAATCCAAAAGCGAGCAGCCAGGTTTGTTACATCCAATTATAATTATACTCCAGTAAGTATGATCTCAATATTGAATAAGTTGTTTTGGAAACCATTACAAAAATGTAGACTGGAAAATAGATTAATATGTTTCTACAAAGGTCTTAAAAACAAAGCAAAAAATACCCTCCTATAATTTAATCAAACCAAAAAGAACGAATATAAATCAATATGAAATATACTTATATGATACCGTACGCACGAACTGATAGTTACAAATTCAGCTTTTCCCTCAAAACAACCAAAGACTTGAATTCGTTACCACAAATATTAATCACAACTGCCAAATCCTCAAAAAACCAAACTGAAAACTTTTCAAAATTAGTACGGACCCATTTTTTGGCTAAAATAAGTTCTTATTGTAAAGGTTGACGCTGTGCGGTGCAAAAATGTCATTATGATGTAGCAGCGAACTGATCAAGATCAAGATCGAGATTCGGATGCAAGATCACCTCATAAATACGCATGAATCTCACTTACTCAGGGGACAACAATTCCACAGCCCAACTAGCCCAGACAACTAACAAGAGACCCATGCGGACTTGAGATCGTTCACATCGCTGACATCTGCATAACAGCCAAATGCAAAAGCAGTTGGCTAAATAATGTGTATCAGTAGGCTGATTTCTGAATAATTTCTTTCAATGCTGTTGATTGCATACGAGTAGCAACATGAACTACTTGGGGGTCTAACGGGAATTAACATTACGCTATAGGTTTAGATCTGGCGCCACTTGGGGGTCATACGGGAAATCCTATGCTAAAAATGTCCATAGGTTTACCATGCTGAGAGCGTTATGGGGTCATCCAGGAAATTAACATTGAGGCTACAATGTTAGAAGTGGCTGACATCAAATGGGGCTACATTGTTGGAAGTTGTTCACCATAAATGGAACACATACTATCCAACACGCCACGTGTAGTGACCTACTGCCTAGTGGCTATAAACATATACCTGAGATTACATATAAAGCATTATCTATACCTCAGATCATGTTGGAAGTGTAAGTAAATTGCATATATTGTACTGAAGTTACAAATAGCCTGTAAGTCGAATCCAACTGCAAATTGCCCAGACCCAGATCTGCTATTGCATAATGCACTGGCAGATCTGGGTCTATGCAGTATGTAAGGAGTAATCAGTAGAACAAACAACATAGACCCTGATCTGATGGTACAAGATGCAACGGCAGATTAGGGCCTATGTTGTTTGCAGTTGGACTCGACTTATATGCGAGTATATATATAGAATGCAGTAGAAAATATTCTAAATATGAGTGTATAAATGAGGCCACAAATTCCAATTTCAGAAAATCTTATTTACTTGTATTAAAGTAACTGACATTTTTTTCAAACAATGATCATAAAAGTTTGGTAAGTACAATGTGATTATTCTTTAGTAGAAAAATCATAGCATAACAAACAAGAGTCCCTCGAAGCTCTACTGACTGAAAAGAATTTCCAGGAATTCAAGAAAAGACCAGTTCTTCAGTTTTTATTTGCTGAGTGCTGAAATCATCTCTGATATTTTTGAGTGACAAGATTTTCAATCAGCAACTGTGGAAGACATATTAGATGTAAGATCGGCACCATTTTCATTTAGGACACCCTGGACACCATTAGAAGACTTTTGGGGAAGATCCCATGTTGATATGACCATACATTCAGGAGAATCATTGACAGAATTTTCAATATGTTTATTGTTGCAGCCATATTTGAGGTCAGATCGGCACCATTTTCATTCAGGACCAACCAGATATCATAATTAATCTTCTGGTCAAAACTCCATGTCGATATGACTTTCAATTTAGGTGGAGTAGCAATAACAAGATTTTCAAGACGGCTTCCATGGTGGCCATACTGGACATCAGATCGGCACCATTTTCATATAATACCAACTAGATATCATAAGAAGTCTTCTGGCGAAAACCCAAGGTTAATATGACTTTCCATCTAAGAGGATTAGCAATAAGATTTTCAATATGGCCACTGTGATGGCCATATTGGATATCAGATTGGCACAATTTTTATTTCAGATCAACTAGACACCATAATAAGTCCTCTGGTGAAAACCCATGCTGATATGACTTCAATTCAGGAAAAGTAGCAATAACAAGATTTTCAACCAGGCTGCTGCGGTGGCCATATTGTATGTCAGATTGGTACCATTTTCATTTGGGACCAACTAGACATCATAAAAAGTCCTTTAGTGAAAACCCCATGCTGATATGACCATCCATTCAGATGGGGTAGCAATAACAAGATTTTCAAGATAGCCATATTTGATGTCTAGGTGGCACCATTTTTATTTAGGACCAACTAGATATCATACAAAGTCTGTTAGTGAAAGCCTCATGTTGATATGACCATCCTTGCAGGAGGAGTAGCGACAACAAGATTTTCAAGATGGCTGCTTTGGCCTGTAGAGCTAAAAATTAATATTTCTTGGATATAAAATAGACACTTAGAAGAATGGGTTAAAAAATATGGACCTTAAGATTTGGAACAATCAAACCACCATTGACGTCCATTGTAAAAGAGCTATACCTAATGTATCAGTAGCAGTGAAAATCTTGTCTCTCATACATATCTTGGCACTTTTATCAGAACTATAATTAATGGAAACATTATTGAAACTAGCTGATATTTTTTAATGCATGATTACATTAAATCTTATAAGTAATTAATTTACATTTCACCTACAAAATTGTGTTCATGTTCCACACATCACCACAGTGCCTGAAAACTGACCAAATGCAAAACTTCATTAGATGAAAATACAGATGCATGAACAGAGGATTAAAAGAACAAGGATAACCCTATATTCCCTCATGGTGGGCATAAAAAAAACAGAATGTAATCAATGATTATAGCTCACCTCTATGAAGCTTTTAGTAGTCTTCAGTAGTCATTGTAAAATAAGATTTTAGTAGTCTTCAGTAGTCATTGTAAAATAAGATTTTAGTAGTCTTCAGTAGTCATTGTAAAAAAAGATTTTAACAGTTTTCAGTTGTCATTGAAAAATAAGATTTTAGTAGTCTTCAGTTGTCATTGAAAAATAAGATTTTAGTAGTCTTCAGTTGTCATTGAAAAATAAGATTTTAGTAGTCTTCAGTAGTCATTGTAAAATAAGATTTTAGTAGTCTTCAGTTGTCATTGAAAAATAAGCTTTTAGTAGTCTTCAGTTGTCATTGAAAAATAAGATTTTAGTAGTCTTCAATTGTCATTGAAAAATAAGATTTTAGTAGTCTTCAGTGTCATTGAAAATTAAGATTTTAGTAGTCTTCAGTTGTCATTGAAAAATAAGCTTTTAGTAGTCTTCAGTAGTCATTGAAAAATAAGATTTTAGTAGTCTTCAGATGTCATTGAAAAATAAGATTTTAGTAGTCTTCAGTAGTCATTGAAAAATAAGATTTTAGTAGTTTTCAGTAGTCATTGAAAAATAAGATTTTAGTAGTCTTCAATTGTCATTGAAAAATAAGATTGTAGTAGTCTTCAGTAGTCATTGAAAAATAAGATTGTAGTAGTCTTCAGTAGTCATTGAAAAATAAGATTTTAGTAGTCTTCAGTAGTCATTGTAAAATAAGATTTTAGTAGTCTTCAGTAGTCATTGTAAAATAAGTTTTTAGTAGTTTTCAGTAGTCATTGTAAAATAAGCTTTTAGTAGTTTTCAGTAGTCATTGTAAAATAAGTTTTTGGTAGTCTTCAGTAGTCATTGTAAAATAAGTTTTTAGTAGTCTTCAGTAGTCATTGTAAAATAAGATTTTTGTAGTCTTCAGTAGTCAATGTAAAATATTATTTCAGTAGTCATTGTAAAATAAGATTTTAGTAGTCTTAGTAGTCTTCAGTAGTCATTGTAAAATAAGTTGTCTTTGTAAAATAAGCTTTTAGTAGTTTTCAGTAGTCATTGTAAAATAAGTTTTTAGTAGTCTTCAGTAGTCATTGTAAAATAAGATTTTTGTAGTCTTCAGTAGTCAATGTAAAATATTATTTCAGTAGTCATTGTAAAATAAGATTTTAGTAGTCTTAGTAGTCTTCAGTAGTCATTGTAAAATAAGTTGTCTTTGTAAAATAAGCTTTTAGTAGTTTTCAGTAGTCATTGTAAAATAAGATTTCAGTAGTTTTCAGTAGTCATTGTAAAATAAGTTTTTAGTAGTCTTCAGTTGTCATTGTAAAATAAGATTTTTGTAGTCTTCAGTAGTCAATGTAAAATAATATTTCAGTAGTCATTGTAAAATAAGATTTCAGCAGTCTTCAGAAGCCACTGTAAAAAAAGATTTCTGTAGTCTTCACTAGTCATTGTAAAAAAAGTTTTGAGTAGTCTCAGTAGTCATTGTAAAATAAGTTTTTAGTAGTTTTCAGTAGTCATTGTAAAATATTTTCAGATTAAAGTGATCTTGACAATGAAATGTTAAAACGTTCTTTTCTATTTTATGAAAGTAGATGTACTATAATGAATTGATAAAAACCAAATATTTATGTTGTTTTTGTATTGTTCTTTTCTAAATTATTGTTCTTAAAGTCTGCTTTAGAAGCCATTATTAGTGTCCACCCCTAGAATCCAGATTTTACTGGGTCAAAGTCACAGGCTCTGAGTGACCGTGGAGTGACAGCCAGTAGTCCATGCATAGTTCATGTATTAATAATTACCTTGATTAGCCACTACAGATGAGGCTTCATGTAAAAAACATGCAGCATGCAAGTACACTCATCTTATTCCTATAGTCATTAATATGTACAATACAGAGTTAACATATTGAGGGTAACCAGTTACAATATACAATGTATAGTCATTAATACTGAAAATTCACCACTGTATAAAACATTTATTTCTACTTCCAGCTGTTCTGGTTGGAAAGGTCCTTCTGAGTTGGCTGGGATGTATATAGCATTGAAGAATCTATGTGGTCATAAAAACAAATACTTAACCCATTTAAATTGGTAAATCATAAGTTGTGAATCACAGTGACCTTCTTTTCTTGTAAGGGTGTAGTACTAACAGAGATACATCCAATTATCAGTTTCATGACTGGAACATAAACAGCTTCCAATAAATGAACTTTGAACCAAATGTCAACAAAGTCACTGAAGCATGAACTATAGGTCACAGCTTTTTGCAAGTTTCATGATGCTGTGTAGGACAGTATGCATACTGCATGCCAAGAACTCTGTGGTCATGAGCTAAATTCAAAAACTTAACAAATTAATTGAAGCCAGTAAAACATGAAATACAGCTCATGTGGACCTTCTTTTGTTGTAAGGGTGTCGTAATAACAGAGATGCATATCATCATCAATTTCATGATTCTAGCAAATGTTATGCCTGAGAAATGAATATCAAACACATAATTTAACTGAAGTCAGTGAAGCATAAAATATGGTCCATAATGACCTACTACTAAAATGAAAGAATTGCTCATCAAGTTGTATTCCCTCACCAGTTTCATGATTCTAGATAGGACAGTATGTACACAGCATGCAAAAAACCTATGTGGTGAGGCAAGTGAAAAATCTTAGCATTAGCTAGCAAATGAAAAATGTAGGGAGCAGTGACCATTTCTGTAGGGGTGTGATACTAACAGAGATGTATACAATTGTCTTGTTTAATGATTCAAGCTTGAACAGTAAAAACACAAAATTTCACCAGTCACTGATAATGATATGGGTCACAGTAACCTACTTTTAAGATGAGAGTGTAGTTACTCATCAAGCACATCCTCTTGCCAAGTTTCATGATTCCAGGTATAACATTATTATATAGGAAGTAAAAACCTATGTGGTCATCAGCTAAACAAAGAAACCTAACATAAGCTAGTAGCCACATGGGTGTGGTACTAATAGAAATGTATACAATCAACCAGTTTGATGATTCTGACATGAATAGTGGTTGTTACTGAACTCAAGTCAGTAAAGCATAATATATGAGTTACAGTGACCTACTTTTGTGACATGGGTGTACTACTTATCAATATGCATTCCCTCATGATTTTATGTATAACATTACATATACAGGGTATACAGGGTGCCAAGAACTATTTGGTCATGTGCTAAACACAAAAGCTTAACATAAGCCAGTAAAATAATGAAATGTAGGTCACAGTTCCTTTCTTTTGTTAAAAGAGTGTGGAACTAACAGAGATGCTTACAGTCATCTAGTTTAATGATTCTTGCATGAACAGAGCTTGAGAAATAAACTTAAAACACAAAATTTAACCAAAGTCAGTGTAGGGTAAATTATGGGTCACAGTGGCATACTTTTGTGATGAGGTTGTAGTTCTCATCAAGATCCCCTAACCAAGTTTCGTAACTCTAGGTATTACAATATATATATAGAGGGTGCCAAAAACCCATTTGGTGCTGAGCTACATGCAACAAGACTACCATGAATGGCACATTATATGCCACTCCATGTTTAGTAGTCCTCTATTGAGCTAACTGAAATCAGTGAGTAGAAAACACTTTTCTTCTTTCGGTTACAGTGACCTAAACCTTTGACCCTTGCGACCATTTTGCTTCATAGTTACCCCAAGTGTAAGCCATCCACAGATTTTAGTCCAGGTATGTATGTTGAACTAATGTTATCGGGCGCAAACCATATATTTTCTTTTAGTCATTGTGACCTTGGCATTTGACCTTTTGATCCCCACATTGATAGTCTTCTTCCTTACCCCAAATGCAAGCTATTTAGAAAGTGAACGTGTTCATGAACTAATGTTTTTGTGTGGAAACCATGTTTATTCTTTCAGTCATTGTGACCTTGACCTTTAACCTTTTGACTCCAAAATTGATAGCCTTCTCCCTTACTCCAAGTGCAAGCCAATCCACAAAGTTTGGTAACAGCAGATGATGGAGAGACTCATTAGTGTGCATAAACCATTTTTCTTTTTTCAGTTACAGTGACCTTGATCTTTGACCTATTGATCCCAAAAGTTATTGGTTTCAGTCTTAACCAAAGTGCAAGCCATCCAAAAGGTTTGGTAGCTGTAGATGGCAGAGAACTCAAGTTAACGTACAGAAACTATTTTTCTTCTTTCAGTCACAGTGATCTGGAACTTTGAGCTTCTTCCTTAGCCCAAGTGAAAGCCATCCACAAAGTTCGGAAACTGAGGATGGTGGACAATTCGAGTTCTATGAAAACGAAATTGGTAAGTCAGATGGATGGACAGACAGATGGAAAATATTATAACATAATATCCTCAGCCTTATTTAACCAAAGTCAGGACTTAGGAAGAAAGAATGGTTGAGATTAAGTGAGGTTGTACATATGTATATGCTTTTATATGTTCCATTGCTGATGTCAATGTTAGTACAATAGCTCTCTTCTACTTTGTACAGGTCAGCTAAAAATGAGAAAAGTGTTCACAGAACCATAATGCCAACCATATATCTCAGAAACTGACCTAAATGCAAAACTCTGCTGGGTGGATGAACAGGTGTCAAGCAAGACTTGAATTTTAGGGAGAAGTAACTTCTCCTTTTGGACTGAATAGGGAGAAGTGAGAGCTGATCATGGAAAAGTGGGAACAAAGCAATAATGCAATATATATATATATATATATATATATATATATATATATATATATATATATATATATATATATATATATATATATATGTGTGTGTGTGCTTTGGGTTCTCTTATTTTAACTGTGTCCTCTATTTCTCATTATGCACATTTGCATTTAACATAGCTTTTATGCAATAGTTTATCTTCAAGTTTAAAATTTTCTGTGTTGTATATATATCATAACTACATTCTGTAAGTGTATGAATGTATTATATTCATATGCAATGTATTAATACTTGAAATTGTCTATGTTTGGATGGAGAGATATATACATTGATGGCTGGATGGAAGATGGATATATGAACAAAAATAAAACAAACTTTTATTAAAATCATCATCATAATATCATTACACTTCAATTTCATCAATAAATAATTGATAGACAGTTTAGAACTTTTGAAGGTTTATAACTCACAAAGATCTTAAATGTGCTAGAACACATGCAACCTATCACAGCACACATAGATCTTAAATGTGCTAGAACACATGCAACCTATCACAGCACACAAAGATCTTAAATGTGCTGGAACACATGCAAGCTAGCACAGCACACATAGATCTTAAATGTGCTAGAACACATGCAACCTATCACAGCACACAAAGATCTTAAATGTGCTGGAACACATGCAAGCTAGCACAGCACACATAGATCTTAAATGTGCTAGAACACATGCAACCTATCAAAGCACACAAAGATCTTGAATGTGCTAGAACACATGCAACCTATCAAAGCACACAAAGATCTTAAATGTGCTGGAACACATGCAACCTATCAAAGCACACAAAGATCTTAAATGTGCTGGAACACATGCAACCTATCAAAGCACACATAGATCTTAAATGTGCTAGAACACATGCAACCTATCACAGCACACATAGATCTTAAATGTGCTAGAACACATGCAACCTATCACAGCACACAAAGATCTTAAATGTGCTAGATTATATGCAAGCTATCAAAGCACACAAAGATCTTAAATGTGCTGGAACACATGCAACCTATCAAAGCACACAAAGATCTTAAATGTGCTGGAACACATGCAACCTATCAAAGCACACAAAGATCTTAAATGTGCTGGAACACATGCAAGCTATCACAGCACACATAGATCTTAAATGTGCTAGAACACATGCAACCTATCACAGCACACATAGATCTTAAATGTGCTAGAACACATGCAACCTATCACAGCACACAAAGATCTTAAATGTGCTAGATTATATGCAAGCTATCACAGCACACAAAGATCTTAAATGTGCTAGAACACATGCAACCTATCTAAGCACACATAGATCTTAATATGCTAGATTACATGCAAGCTATCACAGCACACAAAGATCTTAAATGTGCTAGAACACATGCAACCTATCACAGCACACAAAGATCTTAAATGTGCTAGATTACATGCAACCTATCACAGCACACACAGATCTTAAATGTGCTAGATCACAAGCAAACTATCACAGCGTAACATTTTATATATCTTTCTTGGTTTTATATTTCCACTTTCCCATGGGTTTGGTTAAGTCAAACTTGTTCATATTTGTCCCATCCTCAGATATTTGCATTAGCATTATTCAAGTTCTTTTTACTAAGTTTTGTGCTGTACTTGCTTTTGATTCTATTCTGACTAGAAAAGTCACATTCACAATGAACAGTTGACACGGGAAGTCAACACTGCAAAGGTTTATGTGCCCTTCTTTATCATTATGACAGCAGAAACTATACATTGTAATTAATTTCAACTGATAGGAGTACCTATATTACATGAATGTAATTACATATAGGTATAAACACTTAATCAATTACTACTTAAACGAGCAATTTTTTTTTATTTATAGTTTCTAAAACTTCACCAGAAAAGTTGAAAACATTTCAAAACTAGTTTGAAACAGCCCCTATAAATGTACATGTACATGACAGTACATGCACAGGTGTCTTCACACCATAGTGTTCATTTACGCAAACCACAGTGGTCACTGATGTTATAGATAAGTAACCTTAACTTTACAAATTCAGGGACCTAATTCAAACTAAATGTAAATCTTACGAACTTTGTCCATTTTTTTGTGAAGTTTTGAAAACTAAAAAAAATGTAAACTGCTTGTTGTAGTGGCAGCTGATTAGCTATTTATACTTACAAAAATTTGATCTAGATACTCCTATCAGTTAAAATTAATTACAATGTATAGTTTCTGCTGTGCTCTTGTGAAGTCATATCGGCAAAATACATGAAGGGCCCATAAACCTAAAGTACCATGGCTATATTTAGAAGTGTGTCCATATATTTCCTGTTGATGATATTTGTACATTCCTTTAATGAGCACTGTTTTAATGGCCAATAAGCTATTAAAACCCATGCCTGTGAATGTGTGAGAGTTTGTTTTGTCTGCACGATTGATATAAACACCTGCAAAGGATGCAATACATTTAGCCTGGGGATACAACATTGTAGCTACTAGGCGAGGGAGTATTTGAAAAGCCATAAACTACTGTCACTCAGAGAACATCTAAAATATAACAGGCTGAAGTCATTTTCATTTTCCTTATAGAAGAAGACAAAGTTTACATTCTGTTGGCAACGTAGTCGCCAACTGTGCCTGGTAGTGTGACTCCTGGATGGATGGACAGCTTGGTAGCGTGACCCCTGGATGGATGGACAGCCTGATAGTGTGACCCCTGGATGGATGGACAGCCTGATAGTGTGACCCCTGGATGGATGGACAGCCAGCCAAGAATAACACTATATGCCCTGGCCAAATTCATGATTTGTCATAAAAACATCAAATACATCTGATATATATTGGATTTTTTAAAAGTTAATTATGGCCACATACTGTGAAGTGCCACACATACAATTACTATAGATATACTGTAGTATCATTTATTTTCGTGGGTCTCAATTTTCATGATGTCTAAAAAAAAAGGATAAAAAGGATAAAAAATAAATTGTGCTTCAGGCAATAGTTCTAGAATATTACAGTCATGTTGTTCATTGGGATTAAGCATGCATGGATAAATTGAGACGTGCTTTCACAAGGATTTAAATTTTTCAACAACAGTTTCACTTGAAAGAAGAATTGATCTCAATAGGTATTAATGTAGTTTTCATATACTAATAACATTTATTATTTTTTCATTACTTTTCAGTAATACTAGTGTTTGAATACCGTATGCTTTTTGTTGTTTCTCTCTATCCTTACTTACGTCATGACATATTGATTTAAGGCAGTGAGTGGAAATTAAAGCTACCAGATACTGTATAGAGACATGTGCACTGAAACAATATAAAATGCATTATAATTCTTTTTCAAAAGGGTTAAAATAACACAAACACATGTAAAAATGTAGTTGGGGGGGGGGAAACTAATTTTAATGATATAATACCTGCATGTTGTTATTGCATTGCTGTTGTTATTGCATTGCTGTTGTTATTTCAATACCCCGACCGAGTGACGAAAATTCATCCTCCCAATTAGTGAGAACCAGAAAGTTCCAGAACACTGGACCGTATATTGTGCACTCTCTGACATGCGCCATTGGCTTCATTCTTTTTGAGGGCGCATCTTAAGTAGTAGGACATCAGAACAGGATGGGAGGAGGAAATTTGGCAATAACAACAGGTAGGTATTACATCATTAAAATTAGTTTTAACCACCCAAAAAACTACATTTTAATCAGTAATAGCCTACCTGTCAGTTTGGTGGGAAGCTGCTGAACCCACAATTGGCGAATAACAAACAACACAAGGAATACTCACCCTCACAGAAGAGCAGATGTCTACTGTGGAATGGAATCTGCCTGGGCAATTTTCTGAGCAACGACAATTGGGCTCAGTGACAAAATGCCTTTGCTTTGGTGAACCAACAAGCAAAGGCAGAAGGAGGAAAAATTAGTGTGAGAGTGCCAAAACACAGCTTTCATCACATCCTCCAAAGAGGAATGTTTTAGATAAGCCCATGAGGTAGCAATGGCACGAACCTAATGGGCTTTAATTTTCATGAAAGACAGGTCCCTATCAGCAAGGGACTGATAAACTCTCTTGATAGTTAATGTAATCCACCTAGAAATGGTGGAAGCTGAAATATCAGCTGAACCTTTAATGGGTATGAAAAGACACTTCCTACCCTTCCTTCTCTTTTTAGAAGCTGCCAAATAAAAACGTAAAACACTAACCGGACATAAAAGTCGATCTTGATCATCCCCAGCACAGATACGGCTGAGACTAGGGATCTCAATCAGGTGTGGTGCAACCGTAGGAAGCTGGATTTTTGTTAAAAGAACCTCATTGACAGAGAAGAGAAACTGACTCATAATTCCCACTGAACCTGATACAGCCCTGTTCTATGGATTGGGCATGAAGTTCACTCCTTCGTCTTGCAGACGCTAAGAGAAGCAAAAAGGTCATCTTGAGGGTGAGGTTCTCAAAGGAAGCTTCACCCAAAGGCTCATAGGGGAGTTTTCTAAGAGACCACAAGACAAAAGAGAGATTTCATTTAGGCATTAGAGAGCGAGACATTGGTCTTTGCAATTCAAAATATCTGATCAGGTCACCCAAATGAGAGTCTGTGCTGATGGCCAGGCCCTTTGAGAATTTAAGAGTGTTGGAAAGGGCTGCTATATAGCCCTTAATAGTAGAGACTGAGCATTGTTTCTCTTTTAAAAGAAAGAGAAGAAAATCAGCTACAGTACTCACAGAGGGACAGCTAGGATTGACACGTTTTCTACTACACCAATCACAAAAGATTCTCCATTTGGCATCATATATCTTGGATATCGAACTTCTCTTGAACTGAATGATACACTTGGCAACTTTGAACAAAAACTTTTCCTTGTGGAGAGATCATTTGAGATGAGCCAAGCATGAAGGTGGAGAATCTGTGGACTGCTGTGCAGGGGAGAGTCCCTGTGTTGCAACATGAGGTCCCTCCTCTGAGGCAAGGTCCGTGGATGGTCCACCAGCAGATCAAAAAGATCATTGAACCACGAGCACTGGGACCACATAGGGGCTATCAAGACTAGCTGGACCATGGAGTGCCTGACTTTGTGAAAGACCTGTGGAAACAACCTGAATGGTGGTTAGGTGTACGCGAACCGATGATCACAGTTCAGGCTGAAAGCGTCCACCGCCCAGGCCCTCTGGTCAGGGACTTGGGAAACGTAAAAAGGGAGCTTGTTGTTCAACCTGGTGGCAAGCAAATTCACCAGAGGAGGTCCCCAAAGCTGGAACAGGGAGTCTGCTATGGATTGGTGGAGCAACCATTCCAAAAGGACTACCTTCCCTTTCCTGGACAGACTGTCCATCAAAATGTTTTTCCTGCCTGGAATGTGGCGAACTCGGATGAAAATTCCTTCCGAAGTTGCCCAGCGAAGGAGGTTTCAAACCCCCATGCAGAGAGAAGGTGCATGTGTGCCTCCTTGTCTCCTGAGGTACGTAACCACTTATGTGTTGTCGGAGGAGACCATCACACAGCGAACTCTATTTGATGGACACACTCCTAAAGGCCCAAGAACACTGCTCTCATTTCTAAATTGTTTATGGAGAGTCGATTCTTCCCAGGACCAAGAACCCTGAAGAATCAGTCCCTCTGGCTCTAGGTGAGTGCCCCACCCTGAATCTGATGCATCTACAAACACATAAGAGTGGGGTTCTGAGTGGTGCATGGGGACTCCAGCCAAAAATGAGTCCTGATTTGTCCACCAATTGAGATGAAAGTGAAAGTCCCAACTCAGAGAAATCAAAGTATTCAGAGGATCCCTGTGCAGTTTCCACGCAGCTAAAAGGAGAAACTGGAGAGGATGTAGGTGCAGCCTGCCTAGGGGAAACAGTTATCCTGCAGCATTCAAGGTACCCAGCAGAGAGAGAAAAAGATGAGCTGTTAATGTAGTCTTTGCTCTCAGCGTCTCCAACAAGGACATGATCTTGTTTACTCTCTCCAGAGGGACATGAACTAACCCTCTGTTTGTGAGGAAATTCATCCCATGTAGACAAAATCTTGAAAAGGAGTTAGTTCTGACTTCTAGGTTTGGTAGAAGACCCAGCCTGGTCACTATGGACCAACATCGAGATAGGTCTAGTCTGAGGGACTCTTGACTGCCATTGTGTATCAACCAATCGTCAAAATACTGGAGAATTGGGATACCTAATGATAACATATGGGTTGCCACTACTCCCATGACCCTGGTAAAAACTCTGGGAGCAGAGGTTAGGCCAAATGGCAGAGCTCAAAATTGGAAGACCTCCCCATTCAGACAAAACTGGAGGTACTTCCTGTGTGGAGGAAAAATAAGGATGTGAAAGTATGCATTCTGAAGATTGATCGAGACTGCCCAATTGCCAGATCTTATGGCATTCCTAACTGAGGTTCTGGTCTCCATCTTGAAAGGTTTCTCCTGCAGAAATCTGTTTAAGGCAGAAAGGTCGATAATTAGAAACTTTCCCCCTTTTTTTGAGACCAGGAAAATTCGGGAGTAGAAGGCCAGCGATTGGTCTTTTAACACCCTTTCTACTGCACCCTTCCGCAGAAGGGAATGAACCTTTTCTTTGAAGAGCCCCAGATTTGACTGGTAAAAGCAAATGGGGGACCTTACAAGGGGTGGGGAATCCCGGAACCGTAGCCATCCGTTAAGATGGAAAGGACCCAGCCATTGACCGTTATGTCTCACCAGGCCTCTAAAAAGATACCTAGTCTGGTATCCACGGGAACAGATGGAAGAGGTATGATTAGCAGGAGAGGGTACGAGTCCCTAGGGCTGTCCCCCCTTGTCCTTAGGAAAGGGGGAAGGCCCTGTGAACTTCTTCCCTTCCTAGGACCTGACTGCCGAGGAGAAGCTCTGAATTGGGGCTGTTGCTTCAACTGGGGCCATGAAGCTTTAAAGAATTGATAGACCCTGTGGGTGATCAGTATGATTTAGCTTCTTGGCTGTTTTCGAAGAGCCAGGAGTGGAAGCGAGAGACCGGTGTTGATGGTCCCTCAAATCCTGCGTCGCCACGGAGGGGATGAGACCTCCAAAGAGAGTCTTTGCCTCGAGAAGAGCAGCCCTCAGAAGGTGCTTACTGTGCTCCAGTAAAACCTTTGAAGTGTCTAGCGCAACAACCTTGCAGAGGTGGAGATACTCTGCTGACAAAGCCATGGACAAGGACAAAGCATGTCTTGATGTTTTAGCCACCGCTGCTAACAGATGGTGGAGAGCCAATGGGGACAAAAACTCCTCTCTATGCAGACTGAATGAGGCTGCTGAAAAAAAAGGTCGGCATGTGAGGCTACAGTTACAAGCAACCTAGCCTTTTGCTCTAGGGATTCCAATGCTTTCACTGGCAGGTGAGCCCCAGTCCCTGAAGAAATACCCACTTGAGCTGCTTCCGCATCCAAGGTGGGTGGTTTAGTACACCAGGATGGAGAATGAACCTTGTAGCTCGAAGAAGCTAACAAGGGCCACAACATAGAAGGGGGAACAGACCAACCCCGATGTTGCCCGGCAAAGTCTTGAGAGAGCTCCTTGATTGTCACAGAGTGTGGGAGTAACAGGAGATCAGGTAGAGAATTTGCCCCAGAAAGTTTCTCCAAGCTGGAAAGAATTTTGGAGTCACCAGGACCCGAAGGTTTGGGGCACAAATCACTGAGTAAGAGGTGGTAAATCTCATTAACTGCTTTATCAAATGAGCAGGTCTCCTCCTCTGCCTCTTTAGCCGACGGTTGGGAAGGGACAGGGGACCCAATAGGAGGGGAAGTCACATTGACCTGCTATGTGTCAAACTCGTTTACATCAACGAGGACAGAGAGAACATACTCGTCTTGTTCCCTCTCTTGGGAGATAGGATTATGCGACCCAATGTCTCTCTGTCTCGTGGAAGACACTGGGGGAGGAGAAACTTTAAGTGGTAACTCCTCTCGCGTAGATAATGGATCGGCATTCACAGTAATCTCCACTGAACGTTTACGGCAACCCTCCAACCGCCTAGGGCATATTGGGGAAGAATATCTATTTCTCATCCTCTTACTGTGCCCAACCTTTAGAGACGACGAAGGACCACTGTCGGCAGCCCCTACATCACTAACATGCAGCCAAGATTCGGAAGCCCAAGGTTGCATGTAGGGAAAAGGCCTAACTCCCCCATGCAGTGGAAAACCCATATCCCATAAGAATTAAGAGGGATCAAAGGAAAGGGGGGATGCTGATCCGATCCCCTTCCTTAACCTGGCGTTGTAAACCCGGTCCCAATCCCCCATGGGATGAAACAGTAAACTTGAGAAAGGGGGGGAATTGTCCTGACTCCTATCTCCATATTGAACGGGCCCCGAAGACCCGTGCCCGGTGCCCGGCAACCTGTCACTGGGCACGGACTCATTAGGCGAATCGAATATGTGAAAGACCCTGTCCCAAACCTGATGGACTTAGATCTGAGCTCTCCCCTCTCCAGGGGGCTAGATACTGTCGCAGACAACATGCCTCGGAGATTGGAAGGGTACTGATCCTTTCTCTCTGAAGGACGTGACTCACTATCAGCCCTCACGGAATTGGGATGGTGCTGCTCCTCCCTCTCAGAAGGGTGTGACTCAATCTCCACCCATTTATATCCTCCCTTGGGAGGGGGCCTTCCACTGACATTGGAAGTCTCCAGAGAGACTTGAGTAAATTTTGTCTGAGACCCGAGGGACCCAGACAAAGTGAACCCAGAAAATTAAGAAGAATAAACCTTCTTCCTCCCCTTGTAAGTCCTATGACTTTCAGCCAGATCCCAAGTCTCATCTGGCCAAAGGCTGCAAAAAGGACAGCCATCTGTCCTTTCACAATGAGTGTGGACAAACAGGTGGGGTGTGTGTCCCAAGGGGCTTTACAGTGGCCACACCTCCCAACAGTTTGTTCAGACATTGTTCCTGAGAGAAAAATGCTGCAAACAAAAAATTATTTGTTTGAATACAAGGAAAGTGTATGCTAATTAGGCAACTCAACTAATTAGGGTTCAGCAATAAGAACCTGACTAGGGAGGTTTTTTTTCTTCTTTATAACAGGGTATATATACAATATTATATCAATTTGCTCCACACAATATAATGTAATGTACTTTAATTAATGCCTCGCTCTTCATGGACCTTACTAACAAAAAAAAGTATAAGGGGAAACTACTCAGTTCCCTGGGTAGCAACAAGAAACAAGGTAACTGGTCAACCAGGCTAAAGCGAGCAAGGGACCTACTGAAATTAGCAAAGAACCAGGGGTTACGATTGCTAAATTATAGAGAAGGCTATCAGAAATAAAAACTGCAAAATGTAGCCTATGTTTGATAACTGGACATGTGAATATAACAGTACGAAGTTGTGTGCGACCTGCTACCACGATATGAAAAAGTACAATTCACTATATAAATACTTTTAATTAATTATATGTGAGGCAATAATTTCAAGAAAAAAAACGGGCAAGCCCAAGACTGCAATAATGCAAGGGTATGGAAATTTATCATAAAAATAACCCACACCTTACTAGAAAACACACACACCAATTGAATAACTAACACACTGTGAAGGGTAAAAAGGACAAAATGATTTGTCAAGGCGTACACCACGTGTATGTAACAAAAGTCTAAAAACTCTCAAGAGAGCTTAACTACACAGTTGATAAAACTCGAACAGGGTATAATCCAACATCTTAGAAGAATAAAGCACAAGAAACAATTTGTAATTCACTTGCTGGAGCCACAAGGCGGCGGCTATCTTCTTCACGTGAAGTGACATGAACAATCCAACATCACAACCAAGAAAAGAATGAAGCCTACGGTGCATGTCAGAGTGTGCACACTATATGGCCCAGTGTTCTGGAATTTTCTGGTTCTCACTAATTGGTAGGGTGAATTTTCGTCACTTGGTTGGGGTATTTTCCCCCCGGAAAGGTACAGCTATGCAATAACAACAGGTAGGCTATTACTGATATTGAAGCTAATTTTTATTACCAGATTACAGAAATGATGCTGATTTATCAAATAGCTTTGTTGATCTCTAGGAATGAAACAAAGTGAAAATAACTGGGGTGCTTCTTTATCATATGTGGCTAGTTTTTCATTGGGTCTTTAAATTCATGGATTGGGGCAATAATTAAATCTACAACAATTGGCACCCCACTCAAATTTGTGATACTAAAGTATATGGGATTTTGCTAATGTTAATTATGACCATATATTGTGAAGTCCTACATTACAAAGTTGCTAGAATTGATAGCTGTCATATGTGGCCGACCAACTAAGAGCAGTTGACCAATCAGGAAGACTGTTGACAAAATCTTGAAGCTCACTGGTCATTTTGTTTTTGCCATGGAGATAGTGTCCAGCAAAAGCCATGTCAATGATCGATTTCTTGCCTTCCAAATTTCTTTTACTCTGAAAAAAAGAGAAATTAAGTTTTTCATTAACTCCAATAAATTCTGATGATACTAATAATTACTATTGTTTTATACCTCAAAATACTTTATTCCTTGTCATCAAATCTCATAAAGGCTTGAGCCTTTCCATGATAGACACTTAAAAGTGCTATCAGTACATGTATACTACTAAGGGGTATTTGTGCTCATAAAATTTGACACGTGTGCTCATTAAATAGGAAACCTTTTACATGGATAAATTATATTTATCTTTGTAACCAGATAGTCACGAATGACTCACGATATGATTTTAATCTAGCAAATCAATCCAATTAAATTAATGAAAGGCACTTTAATGACATTAGTGTCAGTTCCCTTTATGAACTTATTAAATGCAAGTGCTGATTCTTTAATATTTAATTGATTATACAGAGGATTAACTTCCAAGTCTGGTATTGCGTTTGAAGCAAAACAATTACACTAATTAAGGAGCTGTCTCTGTTTGTATTTAAATGACAAAATATATGTTATGATCACTTTAGAAGTAGCTATCAAAGCAAGGTGATATTTACTATGTGGATAAAATAAGTTTACTAAATTTAATTTTTCAAGGAAGTTAATAAGGAAGAGTCAGAGAAGGAAACTTAATGTGAAAGTGGAGGGATAAAATGTAAGATTGCCACTGAGTGAGAGGTAACTATTTCTCCAAAGAGACATAAGCCAAACTCTGTGGCAACAAAAAATGTCAAATATGACACTACTAAGAGACTGAGAAATTTTCAGCCACATTGGGTTGATAGTTATCCCTGGTTTGAATTCACTGACTCTGAAGCAAAAATGTTTTGCAGTTATTGCAAACAATATCCAAAACTGGCACAGGTTGGAAATTCAACCAGAGTATTTGTCAATGGAACTGACAAATTCAGGATTAAACCAATCAAATCTCATGACATTTCTGGACCTAACAAGGCATGTGCAGTTATTGAAAGTCTGAATTCCAGTAAATTCCTTTCCATTCTTGCTGATGGAACTACATATACTGATGCTACCGTATTGGAGCAAGAAATAGTGCATATAAGATACCTGGACAATGAAAAACTGAAAACCTCTGATGTAACAAAATGTATAGTACCAACATAAGTTTTTTGAAAAATTAAATTCTTTTAAGAAATAAATATATCGTACATTATTTGGTTTGGTTCGTTCTTTCTATGGATTAAAGTGCAAAGATCTCATCAAATCTTGACAAGTGATTTAAATTTGGGACAAGTGAAAAGGTAGGTGGGACAAGTGAATTTTCTTAAACCACTTGTCCTGGACAAATGGATAAAAAAAAAAAATCTCAGCCTGGATGATAATTATATTTATGTTATATACCTAGCAATTTTCAGATAATTTAATAAAATCACTAAACTTAACTGAAAAACAATGGAAATCACTTAACATTTCAACCTTTGTAGTACAAACTTCATCCTAAATCATGAACCAAATTACATATTGGTCAGCTGATATGTGCATGAATATCAGTTTATGAATGAAGCATATGAAACAACACTCATTTTCACTCTGATCACTGTTAGTAACATGAATTCTTAGATGCATGGGGGCAGCAGACCCATATGTGATTTATAGTTATTGTGCAGTTCTAAAATTTGGCATCATTGAAGATTTCAACAGCTGAATGACTCTGAAAGATTCTCTCCAAGGTCAGACTAAAAGCGGTGTGAGAGGCTCCAATGGGGATTTGGCATGGGAATGACAGCATTATTTTGACAGTTTGAACTATTGATATCCTTATAAAACTTTCATGTGGTTACAGCTTGAAAAATGTATATCCTCATAAAACTTCCATTTGGTTACAGCTTGAACTATTGATATCCTTATAAAACTTTAATGTGGTTACAGCTTGAACTATTGATATCCTTATAAAACTTTAATGTGGTTACAGCTTGAACTATTGATATCCTTATAAAACTTTAATATGGTTACAGCTTGAACTATTGATATCCTCATAAAATGTTCATGTGGTTACAGCTTGAACAATTGATATCCTCATAAAACTTTCATGTGGTTACAGCTTAAACAATTGATATCATCATAAAACTTTCATGTGGTTACAGCTTGAACTATCGATATTCTTATGAAACTTTTATGTGGTTACAGCCTGAACTATTTATATATGCTTATAAAACTTTCATGTGGTTACAGCTTGAATGTGAGTTGAACATTTGAGGATTTTTTCCCCCCATAAGATTCATGCATATTTTGTAAACATTTAACAAATGTTTGCACATGTACCATGTCTTTTAAATGCTGACAGCAGGTGTGAAGAAATAAATTAAGAGTTGAAAACTTGGATGACACCTCTGCAATTTGATGGTATTGATGGCATATAAGTATTGATGGTATATTAGTATTATTGGTATATTAGTATTGATGGCATATTAGTATTAATGGCATATTAGTATTGATGGCATATTAGTCTTTATGGCATATTAGTACTGATGGCATATTAGTCTTTATGGCATATTAGTACTGATGGAATATTGGTATTGATAGCATATTAGTATTGATGGCATATTAGTATTGATGGTATATTAGTCTTTATGGCATATTAGTATTGATGACATATTAGTATTGATGGTATATTAGTATTGATGGCATATTAGTATTAATGGTATATTAGTCTTTATGGCATATTAGTATTGATGGCATATTAGTATTGATGGTATATTAGTATTAATGGTATATTAGTATTTATGGCATATTAGTATTGATGGCATCTTAGTCTTTATAGCATATTAGTATTGATGGCATATTAGTATTGATGATATATTAGTATTGATGGCATATTAGTATTGATGGCATCTTAGACTTTATGGCATATTAGTATTGATGGCATATTGGTATTGATGCTACATTAGTATTGATGGCATATTAGTATTGATGGTATATTATTATTGATGGCATATTAGTATTAATGGTATATTAGTCTTTATGGCATATTAGTATTGATGGCATATTAGTATTGATGGTATATTAGTCTTTATGGCATATTATTATTGATGGCATATTAGTATTAATGGTATATTAGTATTGATGGTATATTAGTATTGATGGCATATTAGTATTGATGGTATATTAGTATTGATGGCATCTTAGTATTAATGGTATATTAGTCTTTATGGCATATTAGTATTGATGACATATTAGTATTGATGGTATATTAGTATTGATGGCATATTAGTATTAATGGTATATTAGTTTTTATGGCATATTAGTATTGATGACATATTAGTATTGATGGTATATTAGTATTGATGGCATGTTAGTATTGATGGTATATTAGTATTGATGGCATATTAGTATTAATGGTATATTAGTATTGATGGCATATTAGTATTGATGGCATCTTAGTCTTTATTGCATATTAGTATTGATGGCATATTAGTATTGATGATATATTAGTATTGATGGCATATCAGTATTGATGGCATCTTAGACTTTATGGCATATTAGTATTGATGGTATATTGGTATTGATGGCATATTAGTATTGATGGCATATTGGTATTGATGCTACATTAGTATTGATGGCATATTAGTATTGATGGTATATTATTATTGATGGTATTTTAGTCTTTATGGCATATTAGTATTGATGACATATTAGTATTAATGGTATATTAGTCTTTATGGCATATTAGTATTGATGGCATATTAGTATTGATGGTATATTAGTATTGATGGCATCTTAGTATTAATGGTATATTAGTATTGATGGCATATTAGTATTGATGGCATATTAGTATTGATGGCATATTAGTATTGATGGCATCTTAGTCTTTATAGCATATTAGTATTGAGGGCATATTAGTATTGATGATATATTAGTATTGATGGCATATTAGTATTGATGGTATATTGGTATTGATGGCATATTAGTATTGATGGCATATTAGTATTGATGGCATCTTAGTATTGATGGCATCTTAGTCTTTATAGCATATTAGTATTGATGGCATATTAGTATTGATGATATATTAGTATTGATGGCATATTAGTATTGATGGCATCTTAGACTTTATGGCATATTAGTATTGATGGTATATTGGTATTGATGGCATATTAGTATTAATGGCATATTGGTATTGATGCTACATTAGTATTGATGGCATATTAGTATTGATGGTATATTGGTATTGATGGTATATTAGTATTGATGGCATATTGGTATTGATGCTACATTAGTATTGATGGCATATTAGTATTGATGGTATATTGGTATTGATGCTACATTGGTATTGATGGCATATTAGTATTGATGGCATCTTAGTCTTTATAGCATATTAGTATTAATGGCATATTAGTATTGATGATATATTAGTATTGATGGCATATTAGTATTGATGGCACCTTAGACTTTATGGCATATTAGTATTGATGGTATATTGGTATTGATGGCATATTAGTATTAATGGCATATTGGTATTGATGCTACATTAGTATTGATGGCATATTAGTATTGATGGTATATTGGTATTGATGGTATATTAGTATTGATGGCATATTGATATTGATGCTACATTAGTATTGATGGCATATTAGTATTGATGGTATATTGGTATTGATGCTACATTAGTATTGATGGCATATTAGTATTGGTGGCATCTTAGACTTTATGGCATATTAGTATTGATGGTATATTGGTATTGATGGCATACTGGTATTGATGCTACATTAGTACTGATGGCATATTAGTATTGATGGCATATTAGTATTTTATGGCATCTTAGACTTTATGGCATATTAGTATTGATGGTATATTGGTATTGATGGCATATTAGTATTAATGGCATATTGGTATTGATGTTACATTAGTATTGATGGCATATTAGTATTGATGGTATATTGGTATTGATGGTATATTAGTATTGATGGCATATTGGTATTGATGCTACATTAGTATTGATGACATATTAGTATTGATGGTATATTGGTATTGATGCTACATTGGTATTGATGGCATATTAGTATTGATGGCATCTTAGTCTTTATAGCATATTAGTATTAATGGCATATTAGTATTGATGATATATTAGTATTGATGGCATATTAGTATTGATGGCACCTTAGACTTTATGGCATATTAGTATTGATGGTGTATTGGTATTGATGGCATATTAGTATTAATGGCATATTGGTATTGATGCTACATTAGTATTGATGGCATATTAGTATTGATGGTATATTGGTATTGATGGTATATTAGTATTGATGGCATATTGATATTGATGCTACATTAGTATTGATGGCATATTAGTATTGATGGTATATTGGTATTGATGCTACATTAGTATTGATGGCATATTAGTATTGGTGGCATCTTAGACTTTATGGCATATTAGTATTGATGGTATATTGGTATTGATGGCATACTGGTATTGATGCTACATTAGTATTGATGGCATATTAGTATTGATGGTATATTGGTATTGATGGTATATTAGTATTGATGGCATATTGGTATTGAATTGATGGTATATTAGTATTGATGGCATGTTAGTACTGATGGTATATTATTATTGATGGTATATTAGTCTTTATGGCATATTAGTATTGATGGCATCTTAGTCTTTGTAAACAATAAGGTAGACTGTGGTTTATAACTGAGTCAGGATCACAGTATCATTAGATTTAACATGAGAATCAGAAAAACTGATAGAATTACCACTTGGAAGGATAGTGAGACCCATATTTGGTACAATCTAAAGTTGACTTGTTATTAGTCTAAAGCTGACTTGTTATTATTAGGTGCTAGTTTAAAGAAAATAACTCAGTAGCTAAATGCAAGGAAATAGGTTGAAAGTGAGATAATAAAATATTAAATACATGAATTGGAATGCTTTGTTAACTAATAGCTAGTAGTAGAATTTCTACTACCACTAAATTTTTTATGGAAACATGATATACCCAGTAATGATGCTGCCAAAACAATTCATCCATGCAAAATATTTTTCAGTAAACTCAGACATATAAGATGCAAATAATGGGTCTAATTTATGTTACAACAGGAAGTCATTTTTGAATTGCTGCAAATAGCTGGAAAGAGAATACTGGATATACCTACTTGTAAGATGAGTCCCACTGCAAACTGCACAGACCAAGTTCTGTCATCACATAATAATGCACCAGGTCTATGCAGTTTGTTAGGAGTAATCAGCAGAACAAACAACACAGACCTTGATCTGCCAGTGCATTATGCAATGGCAGATCAGGGTCTATGTTGTTTGTAGTTGGACTTAACTTATGAGTATATACAGTAATTTTATATGCAACCAAGCAACAGTAAGTTACACACAGTCTCAAAAATAATTAAATCCTCCTAAAGTTTTCTCTTATTAATTTAATTTAATACATGTCCACTAATACTTTTATATATATATATATATATATATATATATATATATATATATATATATATATATATATATATATATATAAAATATTTATATTTTATAACATTTATGCAAAAATAAAGTATGACAATTGTGTGGCTGACAAGAAATTGTTTTATGTGAAAAAAATAGGATTTTTTTTTTAGATATGAAAAGTGAAAAATTTAAAATGTAGTCCCTAGATCATTTTAGAAGGGTGCTGTTCCCTGCCCTCCCGAGGTGGTGCCCTGCCTACTCTGGGGTGCACCCTACCCTCCTTGGGGGCTGCCCTTTCTTAAAAGCTCCTGAGGTTCAATACAAGATCATTAAATATGGTAAACGTTCATCATGTGTAGGGCTGTCAAAAACCACTGAAAACTTCACCCGGGTACCCGTTGCGCCGTTTAACGGGTAACTGGGTACTCGTTAGAACATGAAAGACATGTACAACCCTAGTTACCTCACTGTCAAATTTTCACAAACCTTGATTGTTGTAGGGTCACAAAACGAACGGACTATTTACATCATTTTGCACATTGTTTACCACACTTTATCCACTATTTCGCATTCTCTCTTTCGCATTTTACCAATTCGCATTTTCGCATTTTCACATTCGCACTTTACCCACACCCAATGCGAGATGGCTGATAGTCTGTCGACGGAGATAATTTGTTTTCCTGTTGTACTTCAAATTGTCTATTATAAATTGTGCTATAATATTTTGTTTGATTTGTCAATAATAATTTATTAATATTACAATGTCGTTTCACTTATTAATAAACTTCCAACAACTTCCACAGCCTGTTTTGTTATTTATTACTCACGGCGAATGGCGGTGAAAGTCAACTTCCGGTTGACACCACGTGACCACGCAGTCGCTGAAGTGATATGTTAACACGAGTAGTCTACATATTAGTGTTGTTTTGAACTGTGAAGCTGTTCGCACAGCCCAGCGTGCAGCAGCCATTTAGTAGTGGGCCGCTGATGCATAACGGGTGGTCCTATTCCTAAATATAGACTGGAGCTGCAACTCAGACCAGCGTACTGCTGATGATATATGATATTTTGATAGTGTTGTCGACAAATTATTTTTGTGAACGGGTACTCGTCATTAATTTTCAATGCCCGGGTTTTTCACTACGGTTGGGTACCCGGTTACCCGGGTACCCATTGACAGCCCTAATCATGTGGAATCAACTTGACGTCATGTACCCCTATTTTCACTTGCAGTGCAAATATTATCCTAAATGCACTAGTAGAGTGCATAAAAATACCCTCCCTTGTAAAATGGGTGCTTTCAAATGAGATATTGCATTTAAAATTCCCTGACAAGCAACCAGCACCTTGCCTTAAACAAGTGGCCTGAGGACAACAGTGAAAAATATGGGAAATGTTCCACATATATTTAAAATTTTACCATAACCATATACATGTATACTCACATATAACCCAGTTCCAAGTGTAAACATAGGCCCTGATCTGCAGTCGCATAATGCGCTGGCAGATCAGGGTCTATGTTGTTTGTTCTACTGATTAGTCCTTACAAACTGCAATAACCCAGATCTGCCAGCGCATTATGCGATGGCAGATCTGGGGATATACAGTTTGCAGTTGGTATGGGATTATACGCGAGTAAAGATGGTAAGTATATGATAAATGTACAGATAATAAATTGACTTACCATGAGATCTATGGAGAACTGCCAAGGTGAGGAAGGTTTCTCAGCATGAGAGTAGAATACAAAGTAGGTTGTCTCATTGAGGTCATCAGGAAGATTGACAGGAGAGGGAAGGTTTGGTGACAGTGACCATCGCAGTAGTCTGACATCTGGGTAGGTTCGCACACACATGGTTATATGGTCAGGACCTGTTCAAATATAATTTCGTTTTGAGATAAATATTATCTCGGACGCTATGAAAACAAACAAAATCTAAGCAATACTATAACTTGTCAAAAAGATTTTTTTTGGGTCTAAAATGCTGCTGCAGGAGGGTCATTTTGCAATGCATATTTTGGTCAAACTGTCCTGTTCATTAGGTATGCCTGTCCATTTACCGTATATACCCACATATATACTCGCATAAAAGCCAGGTCCAAACGCAAACAACATAGACCCTGATCTGCCATTGCATAATGCGCTGGCAGATCAGGGTCTATGTTGTTTGTTCTACTGATTAGTCCTTACAAACTGCATAGACCCAGATCTGACAGCACATTATGCGACGGCAGATCTGGGTCTATGCAGTTTGCAGTTGGTATCGGATTATAGGTGAGTATATATGGTAGGCATCCATCTGTCTGTCTGTTATGAAAATCACAAACTAAAAATGTATCCATATGGATACTCCTGTTAATGTGATGCAATTGAAGGCCCAAGTTTTAAGTCCAACAAGGTCCATAACTCCATCACATTTTGTGGAAAACATTTAAATCAAGCCTGACCTAGGTCATCTCAATGTGAAGCCTCATACTATACATGTATTTCGTTTTAATCCATGAAGTCCTTTACAAATTATGGAGCGGAAACTGATGGGCAAAATTTTGCCAGAAAATGGTGACAATAAAATTTAGACCTAGGTCATTTTAATGTATAGCTTAATACCAAGTTTGGTTTCAATCCATCATGAAAAAAATTGTCAAAAGTTACTGAGTGGAAATGGAACTGCAAAGTTCTAAGTCAATCATGGGCCATAACTTCATAACCTTTTGATGGAAAATGGTTAAAATCAAACTTGACCTAGGTCTTTGTAATATAAAGCATTATACCATATTTAGTTTCAATCCACTCAATTCCTTCAAAAGTTATTAAGCAGAAACTGAAGTACAAAGTTCTAAGTCACACACACACACACACACACACACACACACACACACACACACACACACACACACACACACACGTTATCTGGGATCCAGAAATTCTAATGGCTCTTGCCAGACACATTTTCCTGAAAATTAATGTTGTGGCCAGATATTTGTGAAATTTAATATAAAAACATTCAAAAGAGGTATAACAAGTTATAATAAAAAATAATACATTTATACACAAAATTAATAAATATTGACATAGGTAATTATTAAATGCAAATATGGGTAATAATTAAATGTAGACATAGGTAATGATTAAATGTAGACATAGGTAATTATTAAATGTAGACATAGGTAATGATGAAATGTAGACATAGATAATTATTACAGGTTGACATACTTAGGTAATAATTCAGTGTAGACATAAGTAAATTATTCAGTGTAAACATAGGTAATTTCAGTGTGTGCTATAAACTGTTAGGAATACAATATCTGACATTAACTGAATATAACTGTGGCTAAATAGAGACTGTAACATCCCGAAGTTTACTTCATCACAAGGCCAACTTCGACTTGATGTCAACTTGGGATTTCAATCACAAAACAGGAGAGCTATTTAAATTTCAACAATTTAATAAACACTAATAATAATAACAATGAACTGTGCACTGTGTGAGAGTGATTCAAGGATACAAATTATCAGTCTTTTGGCTATCCAGCATATTCAATTGAATAAAATCTTCTGTTAAAAAATGAGTCCAAATAATTTGTATTTGCTCTTGATTATTACATTTACACACAGAATTCTTCTTGGCTTGCCTAAATGTAAACGACTCGTGTGTGGCTCAACAATGAAAGTTAAGAACACACATATAAAAATAATAACTGAAAATATAATTAATGTATTTCTCAGGAAAAAGTACAAACAGAAAAAAATTGAATTGTAGAACATGTGGAAAATATTATACCACTCGGATGTGTTTCCCAATGGATATATCACTTTGTTATGTTCAAGAATGCACTAATACTTAAAATATTAATTTTAGAAATATGTTTTTCTTCCTTATAGGGAACCAAATGTCACTTAAAGGGAATATACACATAACGAATGCTCCCTGTAAGAATACTATGATGGATGGTCACTACTACACACATTATTTTATCTATTACTGTAGTAACAGTACTAACACTTTAATATACTTCACTAGTGGAATTTCATTATGCAGTAATATTTAGTGTATTATTGTTTGTCACTCAAGTCAATATAGAAGCATACAACCAGTTAAATAACACTGTAGCAGAACAAGCGATTTTGTCTGTATCAGCACTATTATGGCAAGGTTAATTCTACGGGAGCATCAATCTCGAACACTGAAGAATATATAGCTTTTACACATTTATTTTATGTCTTTCTCGATTATTATACAGCATGGAATACTTTACTTCATTGTACTATATTGAGATTTCCATAGTAAGCATACCTTGGTCATATTTGGTCGTATCTGATCTTCAACCTCACGTGTACACACTGCCAGTCAGAATGCGTCTGCCATAACACGGCGCATGACTGGTATTTATAGCCTTTAGACCCCTTGGTCTTACGTAGAGGTTGACGAGGAAAAACCTCAGTCGTAAGCTCACAAGGGAAACACACAAGTGGTTCGAGTGATACTTAACAACACCTTAGTAATGCTCAAAAGTATGATGGCAGGCGGGTTGCGATTTGCACGTACGCAAACAATTTGTCAGTGGAATTACTTTATATTTGAAGACTTCTTGTGAAGATATTCACAATGGAACTTAACCATGTATCTCAGGAAATGAATATACTACACTAAATGGTGTAAAAGGACTTAAAAGATACCAAAACACGATGACCAAAAAGACCAATTTGGCCCAACATTGACAATGGGAGACAAACTCATACAAAGTAAGTGCCAATCACAACTACCCAAAATTACAGTATATTAATCATTTAAAGTCATAACATATTACAATACTTGTACAGTTATTTATTGTGCCTAGCAACCATACAAGTCCTATGTATCTTCATGTATGTATTAAAATTTATCCCATATTGTTGACTACTAATATAGACATATGAAACACTGAAAGTTAGTATTTAATACAGAGACTTGTAAGAATTATTTTAACATGAGCCACACACTATTTATCTTTTATGACACCAGAATTTATCACAGAGACAAATGCATATTGTACAAACACATTTTCGCAGTGTTCAGCTTAAGTGCAATGGATTTTAAGTAAAATTTTTGAGCCAATGTTTGTTGGAAATTATATATTTTTATGATTTTTAATTAAATTTTTTAATTTTTATAATTTTGGTCATGAGGTCCAGAGCATTACAGTGTTATATCCAGAATCACATTATAATGAAGGGTATAAGAATGGAGAAACAGATATCCTTTAAGTTCCTTTAAAAATATTTTTAAACAAAATCTTTTGGGCTTATGTTGTTAAAGCCAAGGTCACTTCGATTTATGTACCACCATATATCTGGAATTATGTAGTGCGCTGGCAGATCAGGGTCTATGCTGTTTGTTCTACTGATTACTCTTAACAAACTGCATAGATCCAGATCTGCTGGCAGATTATGCTATGGCAGATTTGGGTTTATGCAGTTTGCAGTTGGACCTGACCTATAAGGGAGTACATAGAGTAGTTTGATCTTCCAAAGAGGTTCATTAGAGAGCTATTCCATGTGAAGAGGTTGTGTATGGTTGAAATAATAAAAACGTGAGTAAGTAAAATTGACAGTGTTAATCAGAGCAAGGTACTGTCTATACTCACTTATAAGTCAAGTCCAACTGCAAACTCCAAGGACCGAGATCTGCCCAGATCTGCCATCACATAATGCACTGGCAGATCTGGGTCTATGCAGTTTGTTAGGAGTAATCAGTAGAACAAACAACATAGACCCTGATATGCTGGCACATTATGTGACAGCAGATCAGGGTCTATGTTGTTTGCAGCTTGACTCGACTAATAAGCAAGTATATACAGTAAATCACTGTCATAAAGGTGTTAGAAAAATTAAAAAAATGAAGAAAAAAATTTGCTAATGGAATTTTTGAATATTTGACTGCTCTATTGAGTCAAGTTTCTTGATTCCTATAAAGTATTAAAGACACTTTCCACACATTAGTTGTTGAGACTGCTTTAGTCTTATAATACACTGGTGAGGTAACAAATTGTAGAAAATAAAAAATGTGACCCTTTATTAGGAATATGAAAAGATGAAAATAATTTCTACCTAAGAGAATTTTAAAATATTTTCCCACATATGAAATTCAATCTATTGTTTCCAAATTTAGCATAAAAGTGTACACTCACCAATGGTGGTCTCCAGGTAAAAGAACTTTTATTGTATGAATGACATGAAACAAGAAAAAACATAATGGATCCTTTTCAAGTATTGACCATATTTTAATCATTTCATTGCTGCAAATCTTATAGTAACATTGATTAAATTATGTCAATGTTCCCCTTTCCTTATATCAAATTGATAATTCATCTTAGCAAGTGTTTTATATGCACCTATCCACACTGTGATAGTTTAACAACACCTGCCTGTTAAAAGATTGTTGTTAGTGCATCTATTGTTGTCACTGTTGATTTTACTTTGTACAAGGATGTTAAAATTGAATTACATGGGTCAGTGTTCCAGTTAGAAATTTCATAATGAGGGGAGGTGAAGAGGGGAACTTCTAGTAAAAGGGGCACTTGTTTTGAAAGATGGGACACTTTGGTATTAAATGACATTTTTTTGCAATAAAAATACTTGATGTCAATAACAGAATTTAGAATTTAATATTTTTGGAAGTAGAAAACTGAGAAAAGCACATTCATAAGTTTAATCATACATTCAATAATAAGAAAAATGAGCAGAATAAATAGAAAACAACACAGACTTATGAAGGTGTTTTAATCTGGAGAGAGGCAGTGGCAAGGGAGGGGAGAGGAGTTGGGACTAGTAGTCATTGAAGGGGGAGGGGAACACACCTCTATTTATATATATATAAAAATATATATATATTGTCTAGTGATGAATTAAAACCCACATAGTCAAACATGTCCTAATGGTCACCTTTTACTGAGCGGACACCTGTTCACAATGGCCATTCTAATCCTTCCCCCCACCAGCAGATTTCCTACATAAATGTCCTGTATGTTACAGTCACCTGCCTTCCACAGTCACCAGCCAGGTGTTTTCTAACCAAACAATGGTTTCTGCATGCCTTATGCAGTCACTGGCGTGTATCTACAGTGACCGCTCAGTTTATGCAAACTAAATTTTTGCTTCATGAGAAAAGCATTGTTTAGATAAAAGAATATCATGTAAATCAATGTACAAACACTTTTCATCTTGTTTGTATTCATACTGCAGCCATGTTGATAGTGTAAATCAAAGGTGTTGATATGTCAAATACAAAAGCATGGCAGTTTTTATCATTAGGGTAGAGGGTCAAAGCAATTCATTTGCTGGATGATGGGAAAAGTAGCTGTGTTATTGCAGCAGAAATGAAAGTCGCCTTTTGTGCCAGTGTGACAGATATAGTTCAATATCTTCATCTATTTGTCTGTAAATTAAAGCTATTTCTGATGAAAAAAGTTTGTCTTTAAGTAGAGATATGAGTTACATCCCTTTTCATTAGGGTCAGGTGTCATTCAATATTTAAAACTTGCCTGTAAAAGGAGGCAAAATTTCGGTTCATAGGTTACAAAGAATAGCCATATACAGCTTCTTCTGAGTTCCTATTCATCACAGGCTTCTCACATAAGCCGACTGTCTTTTGATCTTCGCAAGTTGAGCAACAGACTAATCCAGATTTTTTAAAGCATGAACAAACTAAGATCGGTGATTATTTTAAGTCAGTGATAATTTAATTTACAGGATGGATTAAAGTGAGCAGGATACAGTAATGATGTGTGGAACATAAATTTGGGAGAGAAAAACATATATGTGTATTTTATGATTTTGTTGTATAGTGCACATAAAACAATCTTGATAACGTAATAATAATAATAATAATAATAATAATAACAATAATGATATTTGGTGCATGGTATTTGTTCAAAACCAATTTTAAAAGGTGAACCTGTGTACATAGGTCACCTGTGTACAAAGGTCAGTTTTGCCTTTTCCCATGAGTGGCTGCTATTGACAAGTTTGACTGTACATATATATTTCTGTTTAAACTTGTCAATAAATACAAATTTTTCAACAAAATCTTAGTACAATAATGTAAACCAGATCAATGTGTGGAAGTATGCACAATAAACTATACCCTCCATCTTTAATTCACTTTTTACTTCTTGCAAGATCTTTGGTATCAGACGTGTTGGAGGATAAGTGTTGGTGTCCATCTTGTTCCAATCTATGGAAACAGTGTTGACTGCCCAGGCCTTCAGACTGAATACTGAGGGGTGAAGTGACCATTTGGTTTGGATTAGCTGATTCCTTTGGGACAAGTCTGCTAATACATTTAGACTGCCCAGATGTGATGGACTTGAATGCGGATTTGTCATTAATGACACCACCTTATAAGATCCCAAACCAGGAGGCAGAGGTCTGGGGATTTGGTCCCTCCTTGCCTTCTGAGATAATTCACCACAGTGGAGTTGTCAGATAGAATGAGTACACCCTTTCCATATAGCATCTCCTGCCACCAATGAAATGCTTTCACTATGGCCTTCATCTCTTGGATGTTAATGTGCAATAGTCAATCCCGAGTAGGCCACAATCTGCTGGTTTCTGGAAATGATGGCTGGAGGTGGGCATCCCAGCCTGTTGTGTGCTGGCATCTGTACAAAACGTGATTCCTGGATGATGAACTTGCAAAGGAACACCCACCGTAAGCCAAGTGGGGTTCTCCCATTATTGAGAGGTTATCTCATATAATCAGAAAATAGTACTGTTTGTTATACATGTAGTGGGAAAAGCTTCAGTGATAACTGGGACAACAGAATCATTTGCAATGTTCTCACAAACCGGTGACCAAGGATGACAAGATCCCCTGTCACACTGAGGAGACCCAATATGCGAAGGAATTCTTGGGCTGAGATGTGATTCTTGAGAGGATTGAAGATACTGTCAATATGATTTCAAGTCATGTTCTTGATGGAAAGAGATACTGTTCACATGTGTTTTGAATTATATACCCAATGGAGGTAAAACCTTGAGATGTCACTATAATGGATTTTTCTTTGTTGGCAAGGAACCAAAGGAGGAGCAGATATGAAATGAGCACATCTTGATCTAGAATATAATGCACAGGTGTTTTTGTAGAATGATAACCAGCTAGATGGAAATCACTGATGTGGCTGTGAAAAGCGACACAATTCTGTCTAAAATACATGTTAAAACCCTGGGACTGATGTTCAAACCAAAAGGAAGTGCCGTGAACTGATATACCAATTCCCTAAATGCAATAAGTCTCCCTTGTGAATGGTGTTGATGACCCATCTAGGCGTTTTCCACTCCAAAACAAGGTGCCCAAATGAACCGGTTGAGAGCTGGATCTATAACCAGCCAAAGAGTGCCATTGACCTCTGGCAGCAAGAGCTGTCTGAAATAACATCTTGGTGTTGAATAGCTGCAGGATGTCCACTTAGTGTCAGTCTCTTGAGATGTCTGAAATGAAGGTTAACATATATGGGATAGGAGCACAAAGCATGGTCTGGAGGTTCTGCGAAATACTTTGTATCACCCAAGGAACAGTGATGTAATGACTCCCGTTATGTTGGAAACGTTGAATTCCTCCAAATGGAATGTTAGAATGGAAGCGTAAACATATCTGTATGTCTGACTGAATCAACAGGAAGGGTTGGGGATGTCCCCCACCCCCACCCCCATCATGCCTGTCTTAGAGGGTCCTTCCTGTTCTTTATCTCCTCCAAAATAAAAAAGGAAAAGGGCACAGCTCTAGGTTAATGGGCCCATGAGGTTTGTCTCTTATGTGGTCTTTTGCATTCCAAGAAAGGTTACATGAAAATTGCCCAGATAGCGGACATAAGAGAGAATTGCATCTCTTCCACCACAAGAATAATGGACACAGCTATAGCAGTATGGTTACTGAGCTGTTCTGTTATTGCCCAAGCCATAACAGAGACTGACTCTACAGCACAAGTGCCAGTGGAGTTCTCAATGTATGTGTTTAGGTTATTTGTTCAGACTGCTGAGAAAAGATAGTCATCTAATAAGTCTGCAACTCAACTACACTCTGATTCATCCCCTGATGTTGTTGGATTGATAAATGACGATTAAGCTTGTGAGCATGAGTTGTCATATACTTGTATGATATCGGGCATCTAGGACTGTAATGTTGCTGTAGCCGGTACTGGTAAGTTGTGACGGGCCATAAAGCCACATGACATTGGTCCGTGATGGCAAGGACTTAGATGGATCCATAAAAGCTATGGACTGCAAACAGGTTATGAACCACATTGGTTCCGTAATGGTACCTGGGTGCTGTGGCATAAAACTGGCCATAGACCAACATGGGTCTGTCTTGGCACCTGGATACTATGGCACTATACTAGTCATGGGTCTGTCATAGTACCTAGGCACAGTGGCACTATATGGGACATATACCGATATGGGTCTTATACTGTGTAGAGACCATGTGATCTGCAATGCTGAAGCCACTGTTATGGTGCCAGGGTGGAATACATGATATAGGATCACCGTCACCCATCCCCTTAGGCATAAGAAATGACCCTATCAGAATCTGTGTTGACTGCATGATTCACATTGGATGGCAAAGTCCAGTCTTGATAGAACTGAGGCTTCATTTCTTTATTTCAGTGTCAAGGTTATAATACCTAAAACTGACTGTATTGTTCATGGTCTGGGCAGCTGGGACTGAAATGTCGCAGTAGCCAGTACTGGAAATAAGTTGTGATGGGTCGTCCTGGAGCTGTTCAATATTGTTTAGCGATGGCATTGGACTGAGATGGATTTGTAAGGTACATGTACCAGGCCTACTAGGATCCGTAACAGGTATGGATTGTTTCATGGCTATAGACTGTCCTGGGTCTGTAATAGCAACTGGGCACGATGGCACCAAATTGGCCATAGAGTGCCAATGGACCATCATGGCACTATACTGGATGTCTCTTCCCTGTGAGTGACTGTGTTATGAAAAGGTCAGGCATATCTGAAGGCTAGGTCAGATTCCGTATTGACTGAGCAATCTATATCTGATGGCAGAATCTGGTCTTGACAGAACAGGGCCAGCATTTCCTTCCTTTTATTGCCAGGTTCATGATCTAGGGATGGGTTAGAGGATATTGGATCCCCATAACAAGTCCCTACCTGCATCAGTTGAAGCCATGTCTGAGCTGGTGCTGACCGCTGTTTATCTGCCTCAAATGTCATAGGAAGTATAGACTGACTGTCATACCTATCCAGAATTAGTCCTAATGATACTGCCAAAAATGTCTGTTCCCGTTGAAGTTCATGATGCTCGGACGGGTTAGGGGATACTGGATCCCCATAACCAATCCCTATCTGCATCAGATGAGGCCATGTCTGAGCTGGCACTGATGGCTATGTCTCTGCCTCAGATGTCTCTTAGTAAAAACGATAGCCTCTACAAGTGAAATCATCCAAGGGTTGCATAGCTTAAAGAATCTCAATGTCATTAAAATTACCTGCATGTCCATATTATACAGTCATTGGGGCTACAGTCATTGGCCAAAAACCATCGCATAAACTTACAATGAAATGGACACTAGTGAACAAATAAATATCTATAGAAATTATCTGCACTTTAATATTATCCAGACAATGATTGCACACCTATAATAGGTAAATTACACATTACTGAATAAACATACTAGTGACCATGGCAGATATAGCAAAAAGGCACCAACATGTATGTTGTATGATGAAGTTGTTGTTCTAATAAAGATAGAGACCTTTGTCTCAGACAGAAAAGAGGGAGAAATAGCTAGAAATATTGATGGAGTATACTTCCCTTATGTGAGAAATTCCTCCAACTCGCTCAGTAGTGTGAAAAATACCACCTAAAACAGGATTTTTGCAAGGTCTCTAAAAGAGAATGCTTCCTAGCACGATCAAAAGTAGTAATTGAAGTATGGAAGGGATTTGGTACCAATCCAAGGGGAGATCACTCTTGTCTGACTCTCACCTATGTGGGCAGACACATTTTGGCTTTTTTATAGATAAAATTGAACTTGGAAAGGCTGGATTTGCAAGGCAGTGGCCGTATGCTTAAGGTATTATGATTGGTTAATGTATCTGAAGAAATTATATATCTGGATGATACAAGCTTATTTGCCAAGTTTGATAAAAAATATATGGTCAAAAATCGAGTCGCCAAAGTATCAGTGTTTCAGCCAGGTTTGAGAAAAATGGGGCCAATTGGCCCCCTTCATTTTGAAAAAGTGGGACAATGGTGTGATCATAATGGGCCAACCTCATAATAAAGTGAAATAATTTACATGTCTATTTTACCTGTTATTTGCATGAAAAACCAAATAAATTACCTTCTTTACTTTAAGATTATCCTCTTTGATGCCTCTGACCATACACTAACAGTGCGGGAAAAGTCAAATTCTTCTATTTTCTCCCCCTCCAACATTATGGTCATCAGTCTTTGCAATGTGTCAGCTTTCAAGTGATTTCTTGAGGGTATGTGAATTTTGTTTTGGCAGCTAAACCCTCGTTCACAATCAGCTGACTGCAAAGGCGTCAGAAGAGCAAGCCTTGCTAACATTATCAAGTTAGGGAAAGTATCATTATGGTACTTTATCATTTTCCATAGGTCTGAAAAGCTATCCCTAGGGTACATTTAGTCTAAGACCATCTTCTTCACAAGTGACCTTTCTCTTCTACATGCTTTCAGCATCTACAATGGATTTTTTTTATAGTCCCATCTGCTGCCTTCTTATCCTCTCAATAGAACTTCACAACAAGATCTAAGTCACAATTTCCAAATGATTCTTTTTCTTCCTCAGGAAGGAGAGACAGTGGACGCATTCCAAGAGATTTGAACGCAAAGACTACCTCAGTGGAATCTTTAGGGAATCTCTTGTTCACAGTTTTTCAGTAAATTCTGTTCTTATTTTGGCACTTTGCTCTGAAGCAGCCTTGATGTCATTGTTAGACAGCTTTACATCCTTGTACATAAAGTCACTACCCTCTTTCAACAGTTTCTCCTGTAGTTCTGCCTGATAGTGTGATTTGCCACTTTTACCTTTCTTTGTAGCATTAAGAACACTTTCCAAAGCAGCAGGAACAACAGCTATATCCAAGTTCTGCTTTTGAAACACAAGGTTCAATTGAGTAAATGCTGGTATAACATCCATTAGCATGTGCATGGTGGAAATAAATCTAAGATCAGTTAGTGCTTTTAGAATTCTCTTTTCCTTCTCATTTGGTTTCTTTAGCTGCTGGAAATATGCAACAAGCGGTTTCCATGACAACTAAACTGCATTTAATGCCTCATAAAAAGCAAACCAACGAATCTCATGGACTTCCTTTAGTTTAACCTCTTCATGTTCTAAAAGTTTCTGAACTTTCCTTAACTGTGCTGTTCTATCTGTGGATCTTTTGAAATGGTAGAACATATCCCTTAATGTCTCCTGGAAAGTCTGTCCTATGTATGATACATCATCAGCTGCTCTAGATGTGCACAATGCCAAATGATCGGCAAAACAGTGAACGTTAATTGCAAATGGGTTCACTTCTTTGATTTTAGCAGAGACTCCATTTTTCCTACCAACCATAACAGAAGCTCCATCACTTCCAAATGAATAAACATTTTCAACATTTATACGTCTAGATTCCATGCAGGATTTCAATTTATCAAATATGACTTGTGTGCTTACATGAGGCTCCACAACTGGTAGATTTCCCAAGAAAAATGTTTTCTCATCAAAAGTTTCTTCATCTATCACACGTGAATACACAACTAGCTTCTTTGTAACATTAATATCAGTGTTTTCATCTATCAAAATGGCTAACATTGATCCCCTCTGCAGCTGCTGATTGATATCTGATGATATTACATTTGCAATGGCATGCTGAATTTCCTCAGCACTTTGCCAAGACATGTATGTTGCATTTTTACCCTGTTCCAAATTCATTAAAACCTCACAGCCCTATAAACGACAGAAATCAATCAAAGATCCATGGTTGCTATTCCTTCCTTCACTAACCAGTATACACAACGCATGGCACCTATCACTGCTTCAGTCTTCTGAGAGACTGCATTGTATGCTGCAATAGCAAAATTACTGCACAAAGCATCATCTCTAAGGGCTTGCTGATGGTCACTGCACTTGATATGGTGCGATAACGTCGAGGTCCTAAAGTTTTGACATCCAGTCGTCATAGAGTTAATTTTCTTGGAACTTCTGCATAAGTTGCAATACATTTTATTTTCATCTGAATCATATTCTAGCCAGCTATACTCACTTTTCCAGCCTTCTTGGAACACATGCATGAATTTTTTCTTCTTTGGTTCTGCCATTTTGTAATCCAAATCTTTGTCGGAAGTTTCATTGTCAGTTCGTCGTTCATCTCGACTTTTGTAGGTTTCTCCGTCTTGTTCTGTGCAGTCATCATCTCTATGGTCATTCTGATTGTTGTCACAATCTAAACGTGATACTGGGGAAAAGAAATCTGTTATCCACCATTTCATATCTGCCTCTTGTAAAACTTTGCCACCCATACAAATGCAAAAGGAACAATGTCAAGGTTGCATCATGTGGCTGTCAGCACGCAACTTACAAATATCGCTAAGACTACAGATTTTCTTTGATAACAAATGTTAATCAAACAGAGATGGAACTTACCTTAATACGTTATTTGAAAAAATTATTTCATATTTTAATTGAGGCTATTACAATTCTAAGCCTAGACTGGTTCCCTGTCACAAGAAAAATATGTTGGCATAACTAACATCAGTACAGGGTACCGGTCTAATTCTAAGCCTGGAAATATTATGGGATATATCGAGTACATGATTATTTCCAGACGATCCATAGTTGTATATATATATAGGATTAGGAGAATGGTGAAAATAGGCAGGCTGAGCATAGGTGCTATCGGAAAACATTGCTAGATGGAATTTATTCATTTTCATTAAACAATCATTGAGAAATTAGGATATTTAACAATTGGTTGGTGCAAGCTTATCAAATTAAAGATAAAAAACATGCCATTTTATTTGCACCACTTTTGGCGCATTGAATTTCTTTTTTTTGCGGGACACGGTGTCTATTTTGCATGTATCCCGCAAGGGCGCATCCTGGCTGAAACACTAAAGTATTGACAAACTCAAACATATGCCAAATGACCTCATTATCATAGATTGATCTAGCTCATATTTGTACCCATCCAAGACCTTGATGAATTAGGTCCATTTACCAAGGTTGATCAAAATCATATCTGAACTATGGCTTCCATGGTGGTAACAAGCTCAGCCAATGGATGCAAAATCACATTATTATTATGCATGGATCTCACTCATTATTTAAATTGTCCAAGATCTTGTTATAAGCATATGTTTGAAGACTGATAAAAATAGGATAAGACATACAGCCTCCAGAGTGGTAACAAGCTCAGTCAAGCACATGCAAGATCACCTCATTAATATGCATGAATCCATTGCATTATCAAACTCATGTGACATCTTAATCATATAAACCTATGTTCGATGTTTGATCAAAATTAGATAAAAAAATATGGCTTCCAGAGTGGTAACAAGCTCAGCCAATCAATTGCAAGATCACCTCATTAATATGGGTGGATCTTGCTCATTATCAAACTCATCCAAGATCTTGAAAATATAAGCCCATATTCCAAGTTTGATCAAAATCAAATCAGAAATATGGTTTGCAGAGTGGTAACAAGCTCAGCCATACAAATGATATATGACCTCACTCATATGCATAGATCTCACTCTTTATTTAACTCATCCAAGACCCTGATGACATAAGACATTATTTCAAGTTTGATCAAAATAGGATCAGAAATATGGCCCCCAGAGTGGTGACAAGCTTACCAATCTGATGCAAGATTGCCTCATTAGTATGCATGGATATTGCCCTTTATCAAACTTGTCAGAGATCTTGATGATATAAGCACATATTCCAAGTTTGATCAAAATCAGATCAGAAATATAGCTTCCAAAGTGGTAACAAACCCAGCCAATCAGATGCAAGCTGACCTCCTTAATATGCATAGATGTCACTCATATTCAAACTTGTCCAATATATTGATGGTATATACTGTATTACAATTTTGCTTAAAATCAGATGAAAAACAAGGGTTCCAGAGTGGTAACAAGCAAATGTTGATGGACAGACAATAGATGATGGTCACAAAGCTCTTACAGCCAGATGAGCTAAAAATGTAGTGAAAACTTTTTTTATTCATGAAACAAACTCTTGTTTTAATCAGACACAATAACTACTTTCACATGAATCTATCTATTCAGAATGGAACAGTGTCAAACAGTTGATGATACAGTGCCTTTGTGATCCATACATTATGTTTGATATTTTCATGGATAAATAGCTACTAATATTACTCATGGACAAGTGTGCTTAAAAAGGTACAAACTGTAATTGACATTTCATTTTCTTGAACTTTAATGCTTTCACATTTCTCAGATATTTGCAAATTTCATTGGATTGCATACAGTTTTATTGACTATTCATTATTATCAATGGATATAACATGTGCTTTGTGAAGTAAAGGACACGAGTCCTAATTTTGCATTTATTACTACAGCATCCAACAGTCATTACATTAGTGCACAGCTTTCAAGTTAAAAAAATGTTGCATGCAAATAAAATCATAATCAATAATTTTCCATTGTTCTTTGTCTTTCATAAATGTGTCATGATAGATATTTCTCATCACAGTAACTCAGTTGGTAGAGCATTAGACTCATAATCCAAGGGTTGACTGCCTCTGTGTGTCCTTGGGAAAAGAACTTAGCTCCCCATTTCCTTGGCATGATATAGCCAATAATATGTTATAAAGTGCAGTTAAAACAAAAAAAAAAAAAAAATTCTCAGCAGTATAAATGTTATTGGTATTAAAACAAATGAACAAATGAGTAATGTTTTACTATGTTATTGGGCAGTGGGGGAGGGGCGTGCTTTCAATATAAGCTTGGTGCATAATTTTTGTTGTAACTTTAAATTTGCATTCTATCTTGCTCCAATGCTAAAAAAAAATCCTCTTAAACTTTTGTTATACTATTCTAGCATAAGTTAATGTATATGACTAATGCTGAAACTGTATACATCAACCATTAAGCTTTCTATTCTACGTCATTATTCTGTAAAATATCAATGGAAGCTCTGTGTGTGTGTGTGCATGCGTGTGTATGTGTATGTGTGTGTACATGCTTTGAATTACCATACCTTCAACTTGAAAGAAAAGCCTCACTGTATCATCAGATAGTTTTTCTGTGTTCACTAGTTCTGCAGTCACTCTAGGTACTTCAAGAGCCCCTGCTTTAAAATATCGACTCTTTCTGAAAAGGGAGAACAAATTTCTTAGAGGAGTAGAGTAAAAGTTAAATGGTTAAGCAGTGGTTTCTTCAGCCCCCCCCCCCTGCTGATTCTTATGAGACCATTTACTTGGTCCAGGATAAGATAGTCTCTTATCAGGTGCTTGCCTTTATTTAGAAGAGCCTCCTAGCTGGCACATGATAATGCTAATATGACTGGTAATGAATTAAGAGGATGTAACACAATCAGTAATTACCACATGATAATGTTAATATGACTGATAATGAATTAAAAGGATGTAACACAATCAGTAATTACCACATGATAATACTAATATGACTGGTAATGAATTAAGAGGATGTAACACAATCAGTAATTACCACATGATAATGTTAATATGACTGGTAATGAATTAGGAGGATGTAACACAATCAGTAATTACCACATGATAATGCTAATATGACTGGTAATGAATTAAGAGGATGTAACAAAATCAGTAATTACCACATGATAATGCTAATATGACTGGTAATGAATTAAGAGGATGTAACAAAATCAGTAAGAGTTATTGCCCTTTTTGACTTACAAGCAAGTTTGATATGTTTGGTTAAATAGGGTTTGATGGTTGCTGTTGTTGCCATATTAAAGTTCCAGAAACATTTGTTGTTTATATGTTACCACATGTATTGTGAATTATTTTAAGACATATCATATATTCAGTGCCATTACTCACAAATTATTGTAAATGTATATTTTGTATTTTTTGCTTTTAATGATAAAGGCTAGTGGATGCGGCATTAAATTTGTGCATAAAAACTGTCCCTTGCACCCTTATACATTTTATCTGCAAGGGGAAGAACTGTGATTCTAAAAATGGTGCATCAGAGTGCATCACTGTCCTCCTGTTCACTGAATTTAGAAATTACATGGGCCATGACAGATAAATCCAGGAGTTGCAACTTATCCCTGCAACTTATCCCTGCAATTTATCCCTGCAATTTATCCCTGCAACTTATCCCTGCAACTTATCCCTGCAACTTATCCCTGCAATTTATCCCTGCAACTTATCCCTGCAACTTATCCCTGCAACTTATCCCTGCAACTTATCCCTGCAATTTATCCCCGCAACTTATCCCTGCAACTTATCCCTGCAACTTATCCCTGCAACTTATCCCTGCAACTTATCCCTGCAACTTATCCCTGCAACTTATCCCTGCAATTTATCCCTGCAACTTATCCCTGCAACTTATCCCTGCAATTTATCCCTGCAATTTATCTGTTCCTTTAAATGAGATAGCAGCCTCTCCCGTCGATGTGCTTTGAAAACAGCAAAGAATGCTACTGATATTTGATCACACTAAGGGGCAGAGAGTCATGTACACTCTGTACTCACATGGTATTAGATTCCAGTCAACAAACAGACAACTCTTTAAAATCAAACAAGATCGCAACGGTAGGAGATTTTACTTCAAGTTTCCGCTCTTTCACCACTGTGTCAGCGACACTGTGATAGTTGAGAAAATTAAACCTAATTTCGACAGAACTGTTTACATATGGAAAAGATATAAACTTTGTTTAAAAAAACTGAGTATGATGTCTTTGACTTTGTTTTAGCACCTATTCCATAACTGTTGAGAGCTTTATGTTTTGATAACAGTCTTTAAGAACACTGAATAATCTAACTGCAATTTTAATTATAGCAGTGGAATTAAGCTTGTTTGCTTATACATGTATGCCAAAGGATGTCAATAAAGCAATAGCAATAAATAACTTACCTACTCAACCTAATTACTGCAGTAGGGATTAAGCCAAGTTGCTCAAAAATATTTGGAAGTAAATGTTGGTGTAATCTTTTATAGAGATATATACATTGTCACTCAATATTGTATATTTTTTCCAACTGGCATATTCATGAAATTAAGTATCCACGAGTGGCTATTTTTTTTTATCAAGTGATTCACAGTATACAGATTTTGTTGACAGAATTACCTTTTGATGCCGATTTTTTAAACATACAATCTTTTTTACCCTTCGAGAACATTCATGCATAAAAAGTTTAATATTGCCGACATCCAGAAAAAAGCCAAATCTAAATCTAAACAATAAAATTCATACTGCTATATTGGTGTAGGAACAGCATAATCCTAATACACAGGCTGCCTAATAATGATTGATTGGATAAAACTTATATTGAACAAAATTAATGATAGAGAGAACAGCATATAGATCAATAGATTTATGTATCAATATATTAATCTCTCTTTCACTCTTTTGTGACAATAGAGAAATATATATATCTACATGTACAGGAGTGATATTTTAATTATCATATATACTTGCTTTTAAGTCTAGACCAACTGTGAACTGCATCGACTCAGATCTGCCAGTACAATGCTGGCAGATCTGGGTCTATGCAGCTTCTTTGGAGTAATCAGTACAACAAACAACACAGACCCTGATCATCCGGCGCAATATGTGATGGCAGATCAGGGTCTATGTTGTTTGCAGAGGGACTCAACTTGTATGCAAATATATATGGTATCCCCACAAGTCCTATAACAACAATGGATCACAACCATTTCTAATATTGTCACAGATTGTGGAAATACAAAAATAGACTGAACTGAGCATAAACTTCACTATTGTTTATACTTCGATTCTGTTCCATGAAAAATTATGTGTGCAAGGTATTGAAGGTAACTGACATCATTTCTATTTATTGCAACAGAGTGATTTTCTTACATTGGCTACTGAAAAAAAAGTTATCTAATAACATTTTTTTTTAAAGTATCCCAATTATCTGCAAGTCTAGGCAACATACACTGCAGGGGAGTTAATCCCTACTGAGACTGAGTCAAAAACTTTGGTCTTCAATTTTATTATCGAGATAATACAATTGAAAAAACAAGTTTTAAAAAATCTTCTCAATAAGCAGAGATGAATTTAAAGGTATTCAATAATAAACTGACTGGATTAACATATATTAGCAATGATAACTACATTTCAGCGTGAAAGCTAAACAAAAAATCCTGCACAACAAATTTTCATAAATGATGGGAGAAGACAAAGCAAAAAAACTGCAAATAAAATTAAGCTATAGTCAGCTCCAAGGAATGCATCTGAATTACATCTCAAAAAAAGACCATATCCAGAGTGACACCATGTACCTGACAATAGTTCATTTTTCTCCCTTTCATGTTACAACTTACTTAGCATGCAATGACTTAAGAACTGGTACGAGGAAAGGAACCCCACAGTATGGTCCCTGGTCACAGGTCACATGACCTGCAGCCTGCAGAGTGGGGCTGCTGGCTGTGATGTCATGGTACTGAGTGTAGTCAAAAGGTGGCATCCAAATTCCTGAGTCTTCCCTGATAATGGTCTTGTCTTTATTATAGAATTTTCTATGTATATGCTGAAACATTGAATTATGATGTCTCATAAAATATTTCCCGATTTGTGAACACATTAAAAAAGGCACATGAGCACTAAAGTAATCACTAAGTGTAGTCATGACGATGTCTCCATACATAAATTTCGAGCAAATTATTACAGTGGTCTTCTACATATAAGACTATCATTTCTGTACTTTTAAGGTAGTCTTAATATAGGGGTGTCCTCTTGTGATAGGGAAAAATATGGTAATCATGCACTTCTCTGGGGCAGGGTAAGGTGGCCTCTAGCCAATCCTGAGATGCACCTCTCATGAAGGAGACTACTTTACAAATGAATAAATATGGGCACAATTAAATAATTAAAGTGACAGAAAAATCAAGCATGCAGGATAATTTGTACAATGTAAACCTTTTGGTCATCATATTTAGAAGCCATAAGGTGTACCTCAGTAACAAAGGTCCATAAACAGTGTACTCTTTCATATGTAGGCATATCAAGTTTGCAACAATCAGTATTAAATTCTACATAAACTGACCTAGCAACAACTATTGTTAATTAATTACCGGTACTGATTATCAGTAATTCCAGTACATGGGTGGATCCATAATTTTTTCTTGGAAGGTTTGATTTAGAGACGTGTGTAGTTCACTTTTGCTTAAAATGGCCAACTTTCCTGTCTTTCATGAAAATGTGTACCATTTTTACTGGAAATGGGTGGTGAGGGTATGACTGAAATAAACCCACACCATACACACCCTCGAAATCCATTATTGCAGTGGATGACCCCTGACCAATTGTACTGCAAGTCAACTGAGAGTCATTACGCAATTACGGTACCGCTCTACCATCTGTTTGAGTCTGTACTGACTAAACTGTGACACCTGGTCATCATTTTTTATATAAAATGTACAACATTTGGCTTGCTATAACTTTCCATTTTTTGCCCAAGTTCAGCAAAAGTTTTAGCAGGTACTCAGCATTGTTGTTACAGTATGTACAGAAATTTTCACAGGAAAATATTTATAAAATTTGAAACACCAATGAAAAAGTAGAGCATAGTCAGTAGGTTAATTTAGTCAACGGCAAGGTACCATAAAGGCAGTCATACCAATGTTAGAACCCGTTGAGATGATGGAGAATCTGGATTTCCACTGAATGGAAAGCCTTGTGAGGTAAAAATGATCACAGCATTCCAAATGACTGTCACAAATATCAAGCACTTGATAAATCTGCCAAGATTCTTCGAGATATAGACTAATCCTATCTGCAAGAGGGAAAAAGCAAATAACAAAAACAAAAGCATGAGAATTAATTCAGAACCAAGGAGCATACAAAATTCTCACGACTTAATTCTCTACATGAACATTAAGATTACTCACTGTTTCTTTAATTCAGGGCATGAAGTTAATGCTTGTATACTCCCAAAATGCAAATTAATGCTTGTATACTCCAAAAATGCAAGTTAATGCTTGTATACTCCCAAAAAGCAAGTTAATTGTGGAAAATGCAAGCTGAGATTCTGAAGCTCTTGCAGCTTTTTGCAAGTGCTAAATTTTTCAGCAATATACAGCAAATCATTAGTAAAACTCGTTTAAGTACATAAATTTGGCAAAATACACATGCATAATTTAGAAAAGTAAAATGAAGCTTGCTTTGGCATTGATTGCTTTACTGTGAGATATGCTGTTTAGCATGAAGCTTAATACTATGGCCATTCAATTAACAATGTGGACATACATGTAGCTACTGATAATACACAGTATACTAGGGCACAACCATTATATTTTCATGGGAAAGTAGGCTCTCTTCACGCCCAACCATTTCATTCACAATAACTGAAATATTTCTCCAATATTATCTTTACTTAGGTCAAATACTTTACTGTCTTCTCTTATGACTTGCTCTACTAGTACTGTTGGTAGGATTTCTGGACACAAATGTCTGTGTCACAATATCCTGACAATCCCCTAAAAACAAAATTGTTGTCCCTAACATATTATTGTGCAATCTGGTGAGGCTGTTTTTTTATGAACCTCTGATGGTCCAAAATACAAACTTGGACATATGTGATCTTGATTAGTTTGGTGCTACAGCAATCAGTGTAAAACAAAAATGTTTCAGAAAAAATTTAACCCTACTAATTTTGAAAATGGATCTATCTCACTTTATGAAGATTCAGCAGTTGTGATTAATGGTTGTTGGATAAAATTCCAATCTTTCATGATTCTTGGGGAAAGAATAAATTTGTAACTATCCATTCAAGCAATGGGTATCTTGTAGGTGCTGATTTCTACCAGTTCTTTTTGATTTTGTCAAACTGTAGCAGGGGATTTTTGCTGTGTCTTTTACACCTTTGTAAAAGGTTACTGATCTGTTTTTCAGTTTCCTTGGTTTAAGGGCTATCAAGCAACTTATTTAATATTGAGGTCATACTTCTTAGTGTGTGATCAGAATTAGATATAACCAACCAGGCTGCTCGCTTTTGGATTTTTTCAAGTTCATCCAATAATATTTGGGAGTTGGGGTCCCAAACTGTACATGCATATTATAGCATAGGCCCAACTAAATATCTGAAAGCTAATTCTTTCATATTTTGGGGGCAAGATGATAAGTAAGGTCTTAAGAGCCGAAAGTACAATTTGCCTTGGTGCTTATTTCTTGAATGTAAAGGTTCCATTTCAGATCGCTAGTACCTTTGACATCTAAATATTTTATTTGTTTGAGATTTTCTAAATAAGTTCCTTACAAGGAATATGACATGCTAATTTTTTGTTGTTATCATTTGCATTATATTCTATGTTGTGGTTTGGAATTACATGCCCCATATTTGTGCACATTAAAAATCACAATTCAGATATAAATAAGAAAAAAAGAAAAAAAATCAGCTGTACATCTGGTTTTTTAAATATAAAATGATAATAAAATTTACAATTGAAACTGATAGGAACATAAAAAGTATTGCAGTTCCTTCTTACTCTAAACCTCTGGCTTACAGTACAGATTAATAAATGTAACTGGTAAGAATACCCACAAAATGGCCAGTAGAATAGGCTTTTGCAAGTTGATATTTCCTCCAGTCATGAAAAAATGCAAGCAGTAAAAAAAGTTAAATTCAAGTCCTGTAATTAAAAATTTAGTTTAAGAAGCAATAATGTTTGGATACATTCGGCTTTTGTAAGAATTTATTACAAATCTTGCATATTAGAACAGTACATTTTAACTGAATTAGAGAACACAAGCATTGAAAGTCTTTTATATTATTTTGTTGATTATTTGAGAAATTTAATTACAAATGGATTTTTATGAAATTCAATATAAAATTTCTTCAAGTCCAAACTAGTGAACATGACTCATCACACTAAATCAGGACACAAGAACTTAGTTACAGGGCAATATGCTATGCAATCTAAAAGAGCAAAGATAGTTGATTTAGCAATCTCAAACAGTTCAGATCATACAGCTTGAATAATTTTAAAATCTTACACTGACTCAACAGCTTTTAGAAACACTTAGAAAGTTACAGGAATATTTGTAGTTTTTATGTAAGAACTGTCTTGATAATAAAAGACCATCAACTGTACTTACCATATAAGTAGTGATAATTATTATAGTAAATGCTGTGACTCCAGCAATAAATATATCTGGGTTGACCTCAGTCCCTGACCTTCCCATTATGGGTATAAACAACAGTAGCATACAATGTATGGAGTACAGCATCATCAACACTGGCAAGGATACTGAGACTAGATGCAGTAGAAGGAAGAAATAGTGCTTCTCTGAAATATAAAATTACATTTATTTTATTGATCATTCACAAAAGTGCATCATCATATACCACTGTATCATCGTATACCACTGTATCATCATATACCACTGTATCATCATATACTACTGTATCATCATATACCACTATATCATCCTATACCACTGTATCATCCTATACCACTGTATCATCATATACCACTGTATCATCATATACCACTATATCATCCTATACCACTGTATCATCATATACCACTGTATCATTATATACCACTGTATCATCATATACTGTATCATCATATACTGTATCATCATATACCAGTATATCATCCTATACCACAGTATCATCATATACAACTGTATCATCATATACCACTGTATCATTATATACTACTGTAACATCATATACTGTATCATCATATACAACTGTATCATCATATACAACTGTATCATCATATACCACTGTATCATCATATACCACTATATCATATACCACTGTATCATCATATACCACTATATCCTCATATACAACTGTATCATCATATACACCTCTCGCTCGATAACTTGCGCACAATAGGGTCCAAAAACATAGACCGCACTACAAGTGAGGGTGCGAGTTATCGGGAGACCTCAAAAAAGTTAAGAAGGGGATGCCATCCCCGCTTGGACATCGAGAAAAACTGCAGTGTGTGTGTGTGTGTGTGGGGGGGGGTAATGGGGCTGTTTAATGGCTGAATACTTGTTTTATAATTGCGTTGGGAATAATTGTGAATAAAGAGCTCTTTTCTAAAGTTTGCTTTTTCATATAAATTACCTTTATTTTCAAGATAAACAACCTCTGAAAGATCATTAACAACAGCAGTCCAAGCGGTTTCAACAACACGTGGTACGCGAAAACATTGTGTATTATGTCACTGCTTTTTGTTGTTCTTGATTCACAACAAAACAAGATTCCTTTTTTTCAAAAACTAGGGACATTTATTTTGTTAAACAATGGTCAACATCGAAACTCGATTTATTTATTGTTCTATTAATAAAATATGAATGCCGTGAATTCATTGCAAGTAACAGTGACACTTCTTCTCATCTTTGAAGAAATCTCTGAGTGGCAATTTAGAAATTTTAAGTTTAATACAAACTCTGGAACTCACTTCTCCGTAATGAACCGTATCTGTAAAACAGATTTTTATTCACCAAGTACTCATTTCGCTTGATTGCCTTACTATCTATGATCACATTTGTCAATGAGTAGGCTAATTTAAGGTAGGTTAATTATATTACTTACATAATAACATTTATAACAGTGTTTGATTGATCAATTGAAATGAGTTGACCTGACACATGGCCTTGACCGCTAGCACTTATGCAGGTAGGATTTGCACACTTTTTACTTTTCTTTTATTCCACCCCTTTTATTTGATTTGATATAAAAGACGTAACTAACATGATAATACTAAGCAGATGTGCTTTTAACTGAGTGCAACAACACAACAAATACTTCCACAAGTCCGAGATAAAAAACGGTTGGCACTTAGTTAGGTTCTCATGGAAACGCTCGAGGACATAGCTGTGACAGTTGAATGATATTTTTCACGTTTGAATACAAGAGGGCATATTGCATTTATAATGATTACACTGAAACTGAATTAAAAGATAAAACTAAAACACAAATTTCACTTGACAAAACGTATTTAATTGGTATTTATTTTTTTAAGTGATACCACCAGTAGGAATTAGTCACATTATCATTGATCGAAATTTCATCGAATATTGTGTGTACAGTGAACTGAGAATGTTGTTTGGAAAGAAAATTGAACAAAATATATGACTTCTTATTAAAAGTTGAAAATTTCATGATGTTGATTCAAATTTCCATTTACTAATCACTGTTTTTGATGATAAAACGAGCGATATATCAAGGTTTCATTTACTAATTTTGATCGTGATTTTTTCACGTTCAACAAACAGGGGCCAAATTTTTTTTGTTGTATTTTCCAGTTTAAAAAAATGGGATCCATGCCTGACCCCATGTTATAAGCGGGTTCGCGAGTTATTGAGGGAGTGGTGTACCACTGTATCATCATATACCACTGTATCATCATATACCACTGTATCATCATATAACACTGAGTTAAGCACATGAATTGAATTATAAATCTAAAACAAATTCAGGATATGTAAATACAGATCAACACATTCTCCAAGCAGACATAATAGTTACATCCCTATACACTAACTCATAGGTCACTGAATGTTATAACACGTTTCTCTCTATACACTAACTCACTGATCACGGAATGTTATAACACATTTCTCTCTATCATGTGCTCATTGGTAGCTGCTACAAATAATATAATTGCGCAATATATGGATGAATATGGTCAGTATATGGAAACTTACACAAAGCATACTAAACTTCTGCTCTATTTTCATCAAATTAATTGCCACATTTTCCTTTCAAATGGTGATTATTTTGCCCTGAATGATTGCTGACCTTTGAATTCTCCTGTGTGAACAGAATAAAATGATTTGTAATGCAGTCTAACTGTTGATTATCATATTGTCTCACCTGTAATTAACAGAGGCAATGCAACACCCCATGACATACCTTTAACATTTTAGTCAATTCATCACCAAAGGTTCAGTGGTCCCTCAATATAAAGCTCATCAGAATGCTGAGGTCCTCATATGATACATAGGTAAAGTAATTGATCGTAAGCTGATGTCCTTGATCTTTTGCTGAGGTCCTCATATGACACATGGGTAAAGTAATTGATCCTATGCTGAGGTCTTCATATGATATATGGGTATAGTAATTGATCCTATGCTGAGGTCCTCATATGATATATGGGTATAGTAATTGATCCTATGCTGAGGTCCTCATATAAAACATGGGTAAAGTAATTTATCATATGCAATTGATTAAACTTAGTTTTATGAATTTTCTCTAAATTTATTTCACTTGATTTTAGTTTTTGACTGATGAGAATCAACCACAACATGCTTTAACCTTATTAAATACCCTTCTTGTGATGTTGTGTACAACATATCCCATTATGGCACATACATGCTTTTAACATGCCTTGGTATAAGGTGGTCTCACTTACAACATGGGTCACTTGTATAGCTCCCATGAAAACTTCATAATGAGGGAGCACTGTTTATCTGAGTTTACACACGGGCATATTAAGGTGTCTGACAGATAAGACATTCAAAGCAAATTCAGGAAATACTGCCACATTAGCCTCCCCACCCCCCTCCATTACCGAGTTTTGACCTTTTGGTCACTCAAGGTATTCTGTGTTCAGATCAACCTATTTGCAAAAACTGCTGACAATATATAGATTCATCTAGAAGACAGTTAAAGATATATAGTTTTTAATATTAGTTTTAATACATATATGAAATTTATGAAATGAGGTGAATAGTACAGAATGCCATAGACACTTGCTGAGAAGAACATCATTGTATTAGTCAACATGCTTCATAAATATCAATCAAATGAATACAAGTTAGCGATTTTTTTGATCATTTGAAATGTAAGGAGTTTACATTACTTAACAATGTTGTTTTGTGATGCTGATAGGTGTTATGTAAAAATCTTTTAAATAATATATCGTGAATTTATGATAATCATAATCATAATGCTTAGTGTTATGTGATTAAAAAATGAAGATACAGTATCAACTTTAGGCTAAATATGAGCAGTGTATACCCAGATCCATTGTACTATTCTGTGGAAACAAATTTGAGCGAACACTGTACACCTGAAACCATTAGTTGAAGGAACTGGATAGATCCTCCTCTTTCACACAATGGTAGATCTAGGTACAATTCTCCTTCACTATAAAGAATCTCAGCATAACATAGTCCACTATAAAGAATCTCAGTATAGCACAGTCCTTGCTTTCTCACTATAAAGCATCTCAGTATAGCACAGTCCTTGCTTTCTCACTATAAAGCATCTCAGTATAGCACAGTCCTTGCTTTCTCACTATAAAGCATCTCGGTATAACACAGTCCTTGCTTTCTCACTATAAAGCATCTCGGTATAACACAGTCCTTGCTTTCTCACTATAAAGCATCTCAGTATAATACAGTCCGTGCTTCCTCACTATAAAGCATCTCAGTATAACACAGTCCATGCTTTCTCACTATAAAGCATCTCAGTATAACACAGTCTGTGCTTCCTCATTATAAAGCATATCAGTATAACATGATCCATGCTTTCTCATCATAAAGAATCTCAGTATAACATGGTCTATGCTTTCTCATTATAAAGCATCTCAGTATAACATGGTCTATGCTTTCTCATTATAAAGCATCTCAGTATAACATGGTCTATGCTTTCTCATTATAAAGCATCTCAGTATAACATGGTCTATGCTTTCTCATTATAAAGCATCTCAGTATAACATGATCTATGCTTTCTCATTATAAAGCATCTCAGTATAACATGGTCTATGCTTTCTCATTATAAAGCATCTCAGTATAACATGGTCTATGCTTTCTCATTATAAAGCATCTCAGTATAACATGGTTCATGTTCCCCCACTATAAGGCATCTCAGTATAATACAGTCCATGCTTTCTCACTATAAAGCATCTCGGTATAATACAGTCCATGCTTTCTCACTATAAAGCATCTCAGTATAACATGGTCTATGCTTTCTCATTATAAAGCATCTCAGTATAACATGGTTCATGTTCCCCCACTATAAGGCATCTCAGTATAATACAGTCCATGCTTTCTCACTATAAAGCATCTCGGTATAATACAGTCCATGCTTTCTCACTATAAAGCATCTCAGTATAACATGGTCTATGCTTTCTCACTATAAAGCATCTCAGTATAATACAGTCCATGCTTTCTCACTATAAAGCATCTCGGTATAATACAGTCCATGCTTTCTCACTATAAAGCATCTCGGTATAACACAGTCCATGCTTTCTCACTATAAAGCATCTCAGTATAACACAGTCCATGCTTCCTCACTATAAAGCATATCAGTATAACATGATCCATGCTTTCTCATCATAAAGCATCTCAGTATAACATGGTCTATGCTTTCTCATTATAAAGCATCTCAGTATAACATGGTTCATGTTCCCCCACTATAAGGCATCTCAGTATAATACAGTCCATGCTTTCTCACTATAAAGCATCTCAGTATAACAGTCCATGCTTCCTCACTATAAAGCACCTCAGTATAACACAGTCCATGTTTTCTCACCATAAAGCATCTTAGCATAACACAGTCCATGCTTCCTCACTATAAAGCATCCCAGTATAACATGGTTCATGTTACCCACAATAAGGCATCTCAGTATAACACAGTCAATGTTTTCTCATTATAAAGCATCTCAGTATAACACAGTCCCTGCTTCCTCACTATAAAGCATCTCAGTATAACATGGTACATGTTTACCCTCACTACAAAGCAACTCAGTATAACACAGTACATGATATAACATGAGTATGATCATGGAATCATTGCAGCAGTCAAAAATCACCTTTAGGCACCATTTGTGCCTTATCATGGATGTAAGAGACCAATCAAATAATAATGTTGATTATGTTTTTCCAGGTATCACTACACTAATTAACTTATAATTTCCTTCATTTTTCTATACTTTTTATGATTTCCAGTGCACTATCTTTCTTATGTTTGACACTAACCTGGACACAACATATCACAAGATAAGCATAGGTTACAGTGTATACTCTTGTATAAGCTGGGTCCAAATGCAAACAACATTATGCGCCAGCAGATCAGGGTCTATGTTGTTTGTTCTACTGATTAGTCCTTACAAACTGCATAGACCCAGATCTGCTGGCGCATTATGCGACGGCAGATCTGGGTCTATGCAGTTTGCAGTTCGTATTGGCTTATACGCAAGTATATGCGGTATGTTGCATTTTCTGAAACTAGTGGCACCTGAATGAAATGACTGCAAATTTAATTTAAGTGATCTTTCTGGAACCAGTCAAATCACACCTGTTTTCTTTGTCAACCAATGCAAATACTAACATGTTGAACTCAAAAAACAGTTTATTTTCTGTTTAGGTTTAAATGCTGCTTTCTATTTAATGCAAGTAACATTCTTTGCTAGTTAGGAAATGACCAGGAAAAGATCAGATAAAACATATTACTGATTTTCTTTGGGACTACAATAGGATGCAATAACAGCTCATTTGCTCAATTAGTGTAGTGATACCTTTCAGTGTTGGACATGCATATCAACATTGGAGATTTTCTCTTTCTTACATCACATGACCCACCATTTCAAAAACACAGTGCACACACTTTGACATATACATGTACTCCCTAGTTTCTATTATCACTGTATCATTCTTTAACAAAGTGATCAAGAGATTAATTGCAAACAATTTAGATCCCAACACCTGCAGTGGTTGAAGCAAGTCACTTTGTACTGATCAGTCTACCAACAAATTCTGTAGTCTGGTTTTGAATTGACAATGACACTTTTTATTAAAAAAAAAAATATGCATATTAATGTTGAATAAAGCAAAATCAACTCTAAATTAAATTTAAATCAAGAAGTATATTAGCATTTTCTTATTTTGTTTTATCTCTGTGATAAGTGTATAATAAATATTTTGACTTGTTCACAAATTTGTATCACTGAGCCAGCCTGGTGCAGTAAATAATATTGCAACTAGCTATTAGTGATGGGTGCATTGCAAAAAGCCCCATTCACCATAATTTGCTCTGTGGACCTTAAACTGAGGAGCTAGTGTTGTGAAACCAAAGTTAGAAAAAGACAAACATTCAGGGACCACAACTCTTAAATGATAATGTGGAAATCTGTAAATCCAACTCCTTCAAAGTCTCATCAACATAAAGATGCATAAAAAAAATTGGTTGAAATCCAACATTTCTTCGTAAACTTATGCAGTGGAAATCAAAGTTCGCAGGATGGGCAATCAGGGGCTATAACTCTTCTAAATGATAATGTGGAATGCTGGAAATTAAACTCAATCAAGATCAAATCAATATAAGGTAGCATACCAAATTTGGTAGAAATCCAACAATCCTTAGTTATGTAGTGCTGCAGAAACCAAAGTCAGGAGGGCAGGCAATCAGGAGCCATAACTCTTCTAAATGATAATATGGAACACTCAAATGAAATTCCTTTAAGGCCTCATGAATATAAAACTGCTCGCCAAATTTGGTTGAAATCCAATAGTCCTTGGCAAATTAAAGCAGCAGAAACCAAATTCAAGAGGCAGGAAAATCTAAGGCCATAACTCCTGAAATGATGTTGTGATATACTTGAAACAAGAACCATACATGGTCTTACCAATATAAAGGTGCATGATAAATTTGATTAAACTCCAAAATCCTTAGTAAAGTCATTCTGCAGAAACCAATGTTAGGAAAATGGGAAATCAGGGCCCATAACTCATGTAAATGATGTTCTGGACCACTGGAAATCAAACTTATTTACAGTCTCCTCAATATAGTAATGCATGCCAAATTTGAAATCCAACAATCCTTAGTAAAGTAATACTGCAGAAATCAATAACTCCTTTAAATGATGTTGTGGAATGCTGGAAATTTAACTCATTCAAGGTCTAATTAATATAAAGCATAATACAAAATCTTGTTGAATTCCAAGAAAACATAGTAAAGTTATGCTGCAGAAGCCAATGTCAGGAGGACAGTCAATCAGGGAATATAACTCCTGTAAAGGCATTGGAGAATGCTGGAAATCAAAATCATACATGATTTGATCAATATAAAACTGCACACCAAATCTGGTTGAATTCCAACAAACATTGGTAAAGTTTCACCTTGGAAACCAAAGTCAAGAGGACACAACTTCTGTATATGGTGTTGTGGAACTCTGGAAATCAAACTCATTCAAGGTCTGACCAATATAAAACTGCCTAGCAAAAATACCGCTAAAATTCATCAATCCCTGGTACAGTTAAGCTGTGGAAATGAAAGTCGAAGAACAGGCAATCTGGGGTCATAACACCTCTAACTGTTGACACAGAAGACTGGAAATTCAACTTTTGAGATAAGTTTCAGTGTAAACCTGACTTTTGATGCTCTTTCTGCTGCTTGTTTTAAAGTTACATCTGTACTCACAATACACCATTTTGACTTCAATTCTCAGTTTTTGTGAGAAAAAAAACAACATTTTTCATTATGCATCCATGTTGGATAGAAAAATTCCATCCTCAGGATCAGAACTTTTCTATTCTACATTGACACATATGAAGGATTCTATCAATCCATTGAGTTGATTCCTTTTATGTTATTTTTTGCATATAAAAATAAACCAACTGCTTGCAGCATGACAATGATATCTGAAATTCAAATTGGTAACAAAGATAGCAGCGAGAGTTCAAATGTCAGTAAATGTTTCAAAATATGCAGAATATCATACAAACATTTATACAAATTTCAAAATAAATCTCTATTAACATTTTTGCACATATATTTGGCTCTGACCATACCTTTCCAGTTTACTTTTAAGAACTTGGCAGTTTGATCTCTGAGAATAAAAGGACCGAGAAGGTTTAAAAAAGGCATGTAGGCTGATCCTAGTCCATTAAGGGTAAGCAGTAACGTTAAGAGGGCCCATATGAGTAGGCTGGCTTCAAAGAACAGGGACTCCACAAACCAGGGATCATGTCTCTGTAACAAAAAGAAATAAATGAAGTAAAATCTATGATGTGAAGTGAATTGTGAATAACTGCTTTAACTGATTTTTTCACTAGGTGTATGACATTCCACTAGGTGTATGACATTCCATCAGGTATATGACATTCCATTGGGTGTATGACATTCCATCAGGTGTATGACAATCCACTATGTGTATGACATTCCACTAGGTGTATGACATTCCAACAGGTGTATGACATTCCACTAGGTGTATGACATTCCATCAGGAGTATGACATTCCACTAAATGTATGACATGCCATCAGGAGTATGACATTCCACTAGGTGTATGACATTCCATCAGGAGTATGACATTCCACTAGGAGTATGACATTCCATCATGTGTATGACACTCCACTAGGTGTATGACATTCCATCAGGTGTATGACATTCCATCAGGTGTATGACATTCCACAAGGTGTATGACATTCCACTAGGTGTATGACATTCCATCAAGTGTATGACATTCCACTAAGTGTATAACATTCCACTAGGTGTATGACATTCTATCAAGCATATGACATTCCACTAGGTGTATGACATTCCACTAGGTGTATGACATTTCATCAGGTGTATGACATTACACTAGGTGTATGACATTCCACTAGGTGTATGACATTCCACTAGGTGTATGACATTCCATCAGGTGTATGACATTCCACAAGGTGTATGACATTTCATCAGGTGTATGACAATCCACTAGGTGTATGACATTCCATCAGGTTTATGACATTCCACTAGGTGTATGACATTCCACTAGGTGTATGACATTCCACTTGGTGTATGACATTCCACTAGGTGTATGACATTCCATCAGGTTTATGACATTCCACTAGGTGTATGACATTCCATCAAGTGTATGACATTCCACTAGGTATATGACATTCCACAAGGTGTATGACATTTCATCAGGTGTATGACAATCCACTAGGTGTATGACATTCCATCAGGTTTATGACATTCCACTAGGTGTATGACATTCCACTAGGTGTATGACATTCGACTAGGTGTATGACATTCCATCAAGTGTATGACATTCCACTAGGTATATTACATTCCACCAGGTGTATGACATTCCATCAGCTGTATGACATTCCACTAGGTGTATGACATTTCATCAGGTGTATGACATTCCATCAGGTGTATGACATTCCATTAGGTGTATGACATTCCACTAGGTGTATGACATTTCATCAGGTGTATGACATTCCACTAGGTGTATGACATTTCATCAGGTGTATGACATTCCACTAGGTGAACGACATTCTATCAGGTGTATGACATTCCACTAGGTGTATGACATTCCACTAGGTGCATGATATTTCGCTAGGTGTATGACATTTCATCAGGTGTATGACATTCCATCAGGTGTATGACATTCCATCAGGTGTATGACATTTCATTAGGTGTATGACATTCCACTAGGTGTATGACATTCCACTAGGTGTATGACATTCCACTAAGTGTATGACATTCCATCAGGAGTATGACATTCCACTAGGTGTATGACATTTCACTAGGTGTATGACATTCCATCAGGAGTATGACACTCCACTAGGTGTATGACATTCCATTACATGTATGACATTCTATCAGGTGTTTGATATTTCGCTAGGTGTATGACATTCCATCAGGCGTATGACATTCCACTAGGTGTATGAAATTCCATCAGGTGTATGATATTCCACTAGGTGTATGACATTCCATCAGGTGTATGACACTCCATCAGGTGTATGACATTTCACTAGGTGTATGACATTCCACTAGGTGTATGACATTCCAGCAGGTGTATGACATTCCACTAGGTGTATGACATTCCACTAGGTGTATGACACTCCATCAGGTGTATGACATTCCACTAGGTGTATGACATTCCACTAGGTGTATGACACTCCACTAGGTGTATGACATTCCATCAGGTGTATGACATTCCATTAGGTGTATGACATTCCATTACATGTATGACATTCCACTATGTGTATGACATTCCACCAGGTGTATGACATTCCATTAGGTGTATGACATTCCATTAGATGTATGACATTCCACTAGGTGTATGATATTCCACTAGGTGTATGACATTTTACTAGGTGTATGACATTTCACTAGTTGTATGACATTCCACTAGGTGTATGACATTTCACTAGGTGTATGACATTCCATCAGGTGTATGACATTTCACTAGGCGTATGACATTCCACTAGGTGTATGACATTTCACTAGGTGTATGACATTTCACTAGGTGTATGACATTCCACTAGGTGTATGACATTTCACTAGGTGTATGACATTCCACTAGGTGTATGACATTCTACTAGGTGTATGACATTCCACTATGTGTATGACATTTCACTAGGTGTATGACATTCCACTAGGTGTATGACATTCCACTAGGTGTATGACATTCCATTACATGTATGACATTCCACTAGGTGTATGACATTCTATCAGGTGTATGATATTTCGCTAGGTGTATGACATTCCACTAGGTGTATGACATTCCACTAGGTGTATGACATTTCACTAGGTGTATGACATTCCACTAGGTGTATGACATTTCACTAGGTGTATGACATTCCACTAGGTGTATGACATTTCACTAGGTGTATGACATTCCACTAGGTGTATGATATTTCACTAGGTGTATGACATTTCACTAGGTGTATGACATTCCACTAGGTGTATGACATTTCACTAGGTGTATGACATTTCACTAGGTGTATGACATTTCACTAGGTGTATGACATTTCACTAGGTGTATGACATTCCACTAGATGTATTACATTTCACTAGGTGTATGACATTTCACTAGGTGTATGACATTTCACTAGGTGTATGACATTCCACTAGGTGTATGACATTCCACTAGGTGTATGACATTTCACTAGGTGTATGACATTCCACTATGTGTATGACATTTCACTAGGTGTATGACATTTCACTAGGTGTATGACATTTCTGGCATGATACAGATACATACTTGTCATTTAATGTTTCAAAATCTGGTTGGATTTTCAGTAGGTCAAAAAAGCTAGAGTAATTTTTTTTTTAATTACCATATTTATATGTGCATAATGCATATACAAATGCAAATGGCATAGACCCAGATCTCCTTTCACATAGCCTGCTGGCAGAACAGGGTCTTCACTGTTTGCTTGAAATACTAAGTAGAACAAACTGGATAGACCATGCTCTGCTGGTGCAGCATAAAATATCATATCTGGGTATATGCTGTCTGTAGTTAGTTGCAACTATACAGGAATAAATGGTAACATATCCTGTAAAGTTCTTTATAATTGGCAACAAGGGGGCCAACAAAATGGACAAGACATTGCTCACCTGGCTGACATCTCCATAACAATCAGATGCATAAGCAATTGGTCAAGAACTCTGGGTCAGCAGTTTGCTTTCTGTTGAAATTTCCCCCAATGTTGTTGATTCCATATGTTATAGAAACAATTGTTTCAAGGTTTCTCTTTTTTGGTATCTTCATCTATATTTCATGGCACAAAAGCATCAATAGTCCAATACTGAAAAGCCTTTATGCCAGGATGCTTTCTGCCCAAGCTGGTTAAATTCCATTGAGCAGTTTCTGAGAAGAACTCGTTTGAAGGTTTTTATATTTTTAGTAATGGTGCACGTATCTTATGGCAGATTAACATCATCTGTACAAAGTTTAAAATGGATTCTCTCTAACCATCAAAATTGGCTGGACATGACATGTCTCCAAGCTTTCTTGTTAAAATTAATTCTCAAAGCACAAAGTAACAAAAAAAAGAGCAAAATATTTGAGGATGCTTCATTACCATGGTAATGGCTATGATTATATCATTCTAACATTACAACAATAAAATCATGCTACATGAAAACATTGTTCAGTCAGAAGATTTTTTACAATTAAATCAGTGAAAAACTTACAACAAGAAATTAACATGACCATATATACTCACTTAAAAGTTGACTCCAACTGTAAACTGCACAGACCCAGATCTGCCATCACATAATGTGCCAGCAGATCTGGGTCTATGCAGTTTGTTAGGAGTAATCAGAAGAACAAGCAACATAGATCCTGATCTGTTGGCATATGATGTGATGGGAAATCAAGGTCTACAATGTTTGCAGTTGGACTTGACTTATATGCGAGTATATATGGTATACTTGAATATCAGTTTTATGAATGTGCTATTTTTATTGCAGTGTTATGCTCAGATTGTATGGGCTTGAGGTGAATAAAATGAATTTTTCATACTCTTCATATGGATCATTTTTGAAGAACAATATCATTTGATGCACCCTATTTACATCTTTGATTTTTGTTCACTGAATAGATCTTGAATAATTGTATTTGATCAAAGACAAATATCTGATAGGGTATTGACAGCATTCTCTACAATTAACACTTAATATGACCTAAATGCTACAAATTTATGGAATTTTTTAAGATGATGAATTTACCTTGACAACCTCTAATTAGACATGTATTAACAAAAAATACACAAAACTCCTACATTTATTTTCATTATTTTAACTAAATAAATGTAAAAAAAACAAATTTTATTAATTTTTGTCCACTACCTACCGTAGAGAGGTCACAAAAGTTCACAATAATTAAATTTGACTATGACATTTAAGACAGAGCTGTAAAGTTACTGGATAGACATGGGAAGTAACTAAGTTTTATTGCCCTATCTCAAAGGGCAATAGAGAAGAGCAGAAAAGAGGTAGAAACATTTATCAGTGACCTTGACCTTGAAGATAAAACATTGACTGTGATAAATGAGATGCCATCAAACTGAGAAGCATCAGTGTAGTTCTGCTCTACAGTTATTACTTACTTCTGAAACTGCGACTGGTATAGGTGAAGTTGTGTGCATTTGCAACAAGCACAATGGGGAATTTTGACATGTAGTACTGTGACTGAAATTTCTTTATATGTGGTATTATGGAAACAACACACTACCTAAAGCAGACAGCTGATCGAATTGACTGCTCGCATGTACTCAAGAAATGAAGTTGAAATAGCCCAAAGTACACTAACTTTAGCAGTCATTAAAATAGGTAAAATGAATTTTGCCAGATTAGACAATACTAACTTCTGAAAGTAAAATAAATGAATTATAAAAAACTGTTGGATTAAATGAAAGAAAAATATAGCAAAAATGTTTCTTTTCATTATTTGTAATAAAATTAAGGAATCAATGATGACAAAAAAGGTTCACATGCTTCTATATACTGGTGTTAGAAGAATTAGAAAACATTTTACACTTTGACCTTTGACCTCTATGAACCTGATAAGTTCCATCCCTGTTCAAACTGTAAAATTTATGAGTGACATCTCAGAAATAATTGTGGTAAGTTTCATGTTCTTGTCTTTTATTATAACATTGGTTGCTAGGTTGAAAAATTGCAAGGTGCATTTTTAAAATACCTCCCTTTTCACCACTGTATGGCATGGGGGGGGGGGGGGGGCTTGTGTGAGACTTTGCTACTAATGAATACTGTCATGTGGGATAAATGCATGATAATTATGCAAAAGGACTGTTTAGATACTTGCAACTTAAATGTTTCAGCTATACAACCAAAATTAAATCATGCAACAATATAAACCTGTTTGGTCTTTATGGTTCCACTCTACAGTTATTATGTAATTCTAAAACTGGGACTGGTATAAGGTGAAGTCTTGCAATAAGCACAACATTGACATACCTCTATGCTACTTTCATGTACTGTGACTGAAATTTCTTCATAAGTGGTATTAGGGAAACAATGCGCTGTCTAAAGCAGACAGTTGATTGAAATGGCTGCTCCCATGTGCTCAAAAAATGAACTTGAAATAGTCCAAAGTACATTAACTTTAGCAGTTATAAAAATAGGGTAAATGAATTTTGCCAGATTAGACAATACTAACTACTGAAAGTGCAATAAATGAATGAAAAAATATTAAGAAACTAAAAAAAGTTATGGGCTAGTTTTTTTCCAATTGCCTCTGAAGTTCAGGAAGTGAAAATGACCAAGCGGAGAAAGCAGTCTTTTGATGGGTGCATGTCTGAAGTAAGGCCAAGCTGTATACTCTATAACCTAAATTACACCCAACAACCATATACCAAAATAAAGGGAATTAAAAGTTATTTTAACAATACCTAGCATATAAAAGGTCTATTTTGAATAACCATGATAACCAGTAAGGAAAACCTGTGAAATTCTTTTTCTTTAAAAATCAAACCCGATGCAGTTTGTAAGGACTAATCAGTAGAACAAACAACATAGACCCTGATCTACCAGCGCATTATGCGATGGCAGATCAGGGTCTATGTTGTTAGCATTTGGACCTGGCTTATATGCGAGTACATAAGGTAAATGTTATCTTCCTTGCCTAAAATTTCAAATTTAAAAAAAAGATATTCATGCTCCTTAATGACAATCTAGCATTTCTGGAAAGTAACCATAGCTTTCATCAAAGTTTCAAAATTATACGCATGAAGAATGGTTGGTTGTTATGGGTTTAACGCCATTTTTCAGCACATGATAGGCCATACATGGCAGCCAGTATATTTGGTGGAAGAAGAACCCGAGAAAATACCTGTAAGAACCATGACCCACGGGAAGCTACTGGCAAGCTTTCTCACATACCCATGTTGGCCGAGCCCGAGACTCGAACCCACGAGGACAGATTTGAGATGTCAGTGATCTGTAAAGGCGACCGCCTTAGACCACTCGGCTACCAGGGGCCCCGATATAGCAGGAAGAAGATACTTCCATACTTCACTTGCCGTAAAAAAGGAGTATTTCAACATTTCAAGGAGTATTAAATACCTCGCTAAAATAAAAGATTTTTATTAGATTTGCAAATTTCTTGATTGTCACAAACACTGTTTTAGTGATTTGTTTCCATACCATAGGAAGCTTTTTTTTTCTTCTTCAAATTTAACCTTTAGCTTTGCTTATTTCAAGGCAGTGAGCAAATTGGGTGAACCAGGTGTGCACAAGTTTTTAAAACAGAATGAAAATGATGAAAAAAACTTATTTTTGAAAAAAAAAAAAAGGCAAAAGCCAATATTGTGTTTGCTTAATCTTGATTTGTCAGAAACCTTTCATATTTTTCAATACAGAGTTTTATTTTACTATTGTTCCACCTGTCAGTCATTTAAAAATGTGAAATAGATATCCATTTAGTCAAAAGTTTCTATCACATAAGTACAGTAAAAAGGTCAAGATGTTAAATTTCAATGAAAGAAACGGACACATATAACAGATGAAATTTTCAAGACAAAGTTCTGACACTATTAAACCTCTTCACTTTGTTCATGGGTGGACCCTAGTGAATATATTCTGGACAAATATAAGGATATGCATGCCACATCCTTATATTAAAATTGTGATGGTTACAGAGAATTCATATTAAAGCCATTCATGCCAGTATGCTTTCTGTTAAATTTGGGCAAATTCTGTTAAGTCGTTTTTTGGCAGATCAGCATCATTTATATGAAATTTATAGCTCTTCAAGCCAGGATGTTTTCTGTTAAATTTGGTAAAATCTGTTCAGTGGTTTCTAAGAAGTCATTCAAAGTTTTTTTTTATTTTTAGTAATGGTGACCATATTTGTAGTGGGATTGGCATCATTATTTTGTACAAACCTGAATGCCCTTCATGCAGAATTGATTTATGTCAAATTTTTTCAAATTCTGTTCAGTGGTTTTTGAGAAGAATAAATTTAAAAGTTTCTCTATTTTTGGTTGTCTTTTTTGATGGTGGATAGGCATCTTTCATGCAAAAAGTGAAAACCCTCAAAGACAGAAGAATGCTTTATGTCAAATTTGGTCAAATTTTGTTGAGCAGTTTTTGAAAAGTCACCTGATGGTGCTTATATTTTTGGTAATGATAGCCATATTTTATGGCAGATCAGCATCATTTGTATAAAACTGAAAGGTCTTCATGTCAGGATGCTCTCTACAAAATTTGGTTGAAACTGGTCCAGCAGTTTTGGAGAAGAAGTTGAAAAAAGCAAATGTTGTCAGATGACGGATGGATGGATGTCACACAACACATGCCCGAAGTAGGACCATACCATAAGCTCACTTGGCTTTATAGTCCAGATGAGCTAAAATAATTTCTAAGATCTTCCTCTTTTAATGCTTGCAAAGCAAAAGTCAGCATTCAACTACCAATCCATCCTTTATTCCATCCATCTATCTATCTACCTTCAGCCTATATGTCCATCTGTACTCACATGAAACACTTTTATTCTTTTTCTCAAAAATTCCTGGAAACACAGGGTGACTATGAATCCTGGGAATACATATACAGGTAGCATATTGATTTTGTGTGTAAACCAGGTCATTGGACGTCTAATCAGCATCATGAACATGGCCATGGACAGGCATGCAGCAAAAATGGCAATCCAGGTCATGAGAAAAATAACTATGGCAGTTCCCATATCTCTGATGTAGCCATTTCTATGGGATCCTAAAGGAAAATAATATTATTAAAATTAATTTATATCACTGTGGAGTACAGATATTTACCTCATAATACTTACTTGAAGATACTAAGCTACAGTGAACCTAACCGGTTCAGTAGGATGTTTTCAGTTGAAATTTCTTCCACTGATGTGGATTGTATATGTTATGAAATAAAAACTGTTTCAGGGTTTCTCTGCTTTTTGTATCATCATCCATATTTGATGGCACATCAGCATCATTTGTCCAATAATGAAAGACCCCTATGCCAGGATGCTTTGTGTCAAAGTTGGTCAAATTCTGTTCAGCAGTTTTTTGCGATAAAGTTGTGCAATTGTTTGTCTACTTTTGCTAATGGCAGCCATATTTGATTGTGGAACAGCACCAACTGAAAGGTGTTCAAACCAGGACACTTTCTGTCAAATTTGATCAAAGTTTATTAAGTGTTTTTTTTTAGAAGAATTTGTTAAAGGGTTTTCTATTTTTACTAACAGTAACCAAAGTTAATGGCAGACTGCTTTCTTTAAAGTTTGGTCAAATACTGTTTTTTAGTTTTCCAAAAGTCACTCAAATGTTTTTCTATTTTTAGCAACAGTGGCCATATTAGATGGTGGATTGGCATCATTTGTAAGAAAACTTTAAAGGTCTTCCCGAAAGGATGCTTTCTGTCCAATTCTGCTCAAACAGTAACGGATAAGAAGTCATTTAAAGTTTTTCAATTTTTAGTAACAGTGGCTATATCTGATAATGGATCAGTATCATTTGTAAAACTTTTAAAGCCCTTCATTCCAAGATGCAATGAGCCAAATTTGGTCTAAATTGGTCCAGTTGAATTTGAGAAGAAGCTTAAAATAGAAACTGTTGACATACGAACTATGGACAATGCACGACAGACACATGGCCATGCAATAAGCTCATGTGGCCTTATTACCAGGTGAGCTAATAAACAGCCTCCTCAATCAACTATTTTACAAAGAAAACTCTAAAATCTAAGTGGAGCAAGGAAAATAACTTATATTAATTACGTCCAACTGGTAACAAATTGTGCCTCTCACATTCAAGTTGAACGAATGGCCGAAATATTATATTGTAAAGGCTGAATTTATATAGATTGACTGAGATAAATCTGCTGTATGTTTATATAGATATTATTGTAAACACAAGATGGTTTGGTTCAACTTAAGGGAGAATAGATTGTATTATTTTATCCATAATTTTACTATTATGTCATCACTGGCATTCAACCAATCAGAAACAACTGTTTGACACATTCAAAGATGTGACTGTTTCAGTTTTTATCCCTTAATATCCCTGACTCTGATGGTGAATAAAATTCACCTGGACTGCTATATTTGTTTAATGATTAAGCATTTATTGTAAATAACATGTTAACATTTATTCCCATAATTTATCTAAACTAATTTTGAGATGTTCAGTTATAACACAATTGGATATTTTCTGGGCCAGATGAAGGATAAAACCGAAGTAAACCAAATATTTACATGTACTGGAAACAACTGTCTATCCTGTTATAGTCTGCATATTAAAATTATGGATCTAAATAATAAGTAAGTATTAAATTATTATTTATTCTATTATAGATGTAAGGCTTGAGATATCTCACCTATCCATTTCCTTCACAACTCTACAGCAAGGATCAAGTTTTCAGTAATTATCTGAAATTCATTCTTTCTATTTGTTTATAATCAAGATGTTCCCTGTTGACATGTATCATGGACTCAACCAATTGTGTTTGTTATTGCAGATTTACCTCCCTTGAGTTATAACTGACTATAACTATTGGGAAATAAATCTGCAATAACAAACACAATTGGTTGAGTCCATCTTACATTTTAACATGGAACATGCTGATTACAAACAAACCAAAAGAATGAATTTCAGATAATAACTGAAAACTTTATCTTCAATAATATTTACAAAAACACATTGCTCATTTATCTCAGATGACCTATAGTCAATCAAGATAAGCTTAGAAAAAGTTTTTTTTACAGTGATTTATGCCTTGTAATCTGCTGGGTAATCTTATTACACAGAAAGAAAGAAACAAATCTAAGCTGCCAAAGCAAGAAATGCCCTCTTATGCAGCTACAGTCAAACTTGTGTTTAAGACCACTCACAGAATAAGTGATCCTAGTATGAGGATAAATATGTATTTATTTAAGAATCAAACTTAATATTTTACAGGATTTGTGAAGTCATCAAGCTTGAAAAATGATTACTCACTATGCATGAATAGTTTTCACCAGCAAAGAGAAGGCTGTTTATGCAAAGTGTGTATTGAAAAATGATTACTCACTATGCATGAATGGCCTTCACCAGCAAAGAGAAGGCTGTTTATGCAAATTGTGTATTGAAAAATGATTACTCACTATGCATGAATGGCCTTCACCAGCAAAGAGAAGGCTGTTTATGCAAAGTGTGTATTGAAAAATGATTACTCACTATGCATTATGTCCTTCACCAGCAAAGAGAAGGCTGTTTATGCAAAGTGTGTATTGAAAAATGATTACTCACTATGCATGAATGGCCTTCACCAGCAAGAGATGGCTATTTATGCAAAGTGTGTATTGAAAAATGATTACTCACTATGCATGAACGGCCTTCACCAGCAAAGAGTAGGCCATTTATGCAAAGTGTGTAATTAATTTTCAAGCTTCATGACTACATTAATCCTGTAAAAGGTGATGTTCAGTTCTTATAATTACAAATAGTGATAAAAAAAAAATAACGAATCTCAAGAAATAAATAACAGGCCTATATTTTCACTATTGTTTACAAATAATGGCAAAACCCACAAGAGCATATGAATGCATAAGTAGTTCCTTTCTTGTGTTATGAACTAATAACTTCAAGTTTACTGCATCATGATGTGATTTTAACCAATCTAAATGCTTGTTACAAAGGATCGGTAATATTTGTAAATATTTATGTATAAGTGGGGCCTGTTTAACCTGACTTTTATACATAAGTAGTCTCTATTGCAGGTGGTCACTGTAGCAGGTTAGACTTAGTTTGTCTAATAGGCTTAATAGAAAACATTGGCTGAAATTTCTATTGTTATGTTAGGTATGAGCTTGCAATGCCTTGACATGACATACTGTAAATAATGAATTTTTGTGAGCACACATAGTAGCACATAATACAAAAATGACAAGTAGTAATTCACAAATATAATTTGTTGTATAAATGATGAATTTATGTTATTCACCAAAAATTTAATCATGCTAAAGTATAAAGATTTTTAATAGTTCTTGCAAAGGGAGACAACTTCTGACCTGTAATGGCTAATTAATCATGCTAAAGTATAAAGATTTTTAATAGTTCTTGCAAAGGGAGACAACTTCTGACCTGTAATGGCTACAGGCAGGTTGTACAGAATACTGTAGCCAGCAAATGGAAACTCTCAAATATTGATAGTTGTATATAAAAAGTCAACTTATGTCACAAAGAAGCTAGGACACAGTGTTTTGCTTATCTTCACTGACCAATAAGGCTGCCGACTCTCTGGTGCTCACTTTCAAGGTGTATATCTTTGTCAAACTACAGTCAACTCCCCTTATACATATTGCAGACAACAACACACAGTGCAACCTCCCATATTGTTCATCATCCCCCTCAAACAACAACTTCCCTATTCAATGAGGTACTAATTGTTATCCATTTTTCATATATATATATATATATATATATATATATATACCTCCCTTAAACAGTAAAAATTGGTCACCATATACTAATGACTTGTGCATGAGCATAGGTCAATAATGTTAGTGTTATATCTAGATATTAAGTATATATGCCTATTTTTGAAATTAGTGAAGTTCACATGTGCTTATTTTAGATATTCACTTAAGCAAAGTTACATGTGTCACGATACAACTATTTTCAAAATGTGTTAAAATCCCATCAATTAGATTGCAGTTCAAAAGAGGAAAGATAGCTAAAAGGAAAGAGCAGAATAAGAACAAGGTAAACAGATAAATAGTCATGTTAATCAATTCATTAAGAAAAGAAGAATCATCAGAAAAGCACATTTTGTATCTTAGGCTCTGTTTTTCTTCTACAAACATATATGTTTGCTACAATTATACCTATAGGTCTGTGTTTATTTATTTTCTGTCATTGCTTATTTTCATAAATGTACTTTTTATTAATATTTCACAGTGTTTAGTTTACTTGTTAAATGCAATACACAATGTATGCATATTTTAAAATTACCTGCAACTGCTTTTCTTCCTAACTTCAGAAACACTGCAGCCACTAGGATGCTGTTTATAATGGTTGCTATCCTTATAGGATAATGGACAAGAAAGATGCCCACCACATCAAAGAAAACCATCGTCCCATGTTTATCCATGCCTGGGTTGGCCAACTTAGGGTCAGAAGCAAGGGCCTTAAGGAGAGACATCAAATTCTCACCTGCAATTATGAACAGTAATATAACTAAACGTCTAAGATATATATATATATATATATATATATATATATATATATATATATATATATATATATATATATATATATATATATATATATATATATATTTATATAATATATGTATAGTATGTACTCTGTATCATTGATATACCACGAGATGTATAAACTTTTTATTAAAAGGAAACTAGGCTTGCCAAGTTTCCTTTTAATGAAAAATGTATACAATGAGTGGTATATCAAAGATACAGCGTACATACTATACATATATTTTATATACATATATTTTATTTATATCACATACAAATACACATACTTGCATTTCCAACGGAGTTAAGATTGACTACAGGAAACTGTGTATTGACGGAGTGAGTGAACTCTTCACATCCCTGCCCAGTGTGTCCGCTACAAAATGTAATTCTGTACCTATTGCGGCTATTCACAATTTTCTTTGCAAATTGATAAGTTGTTTCTTTTCTTTTTTTAGCTTCTATTTTCATTCATATTGATTAAATACATATAAGACACACTTATGATTTAAACATGAAAGATGGTTTAAGTGAAGAAAGTAGAGCACTACAAACACAGCATGGTTAGCTTCTTGAACTCGGAATGCGCAGCCATTCAGTCACTTTCGAGTATAAGGAAATGAGTGTGGAATATAGACTAAGCTAAATGACGAGCCAACAAGAGGTAATTCAAACATTTACATTTATTTACGGTTGATCTAAGTCATTATTATGCTTTAATTAACATTGCTACCGACCATAAGATTGTTTGTATCCTCCATCACTCTCTTTCCCCTCTCTGTTGGTCAGTTTATCTGTAAATTTTACCATCATTCATAGGTCCAGAGATATCAACACATCACAGGCAAAAATCCGCTATACTCTCTTTTTTCATGGATTTTTGCCCGTAGCTTGTGACAATGGGAGAGAGAGAGAGAGAGAGAGAGAGAGAGAGAGAGAGAGAGAGAGAGAGAGAGAGAGAGAGAGAGAGAGAGAAAGAGAGAGAGAGAGAGAGACACTGTGGTAAAACTGATATGCTGAGATAGGCCAACCAACAGAGAGAGAGAGAGAGAGAGAGAGAGAGAGAGGGAGAGCGGCCTTTGGACATTTTAATATATTAAAAATAATGTTTTAAGAATCCTATATAGGTTTTTAAAAAAAAGCATTAAATAGACTACAGTATATGTGTGTCTCCTAACCAAGAAATTTACCTTAGTCTCGACAGGCTATTGCAACTTTGTATCATTGGTATTGTGAACATTGTAGATAAATGCCATAAAAAGTGTAAGCATATCATTACGATGACCCAGGTTCTTGTAGGTTACTTGGTGTAAGTTCAAGTTCAGGGGTTTCATCTAGCTCAAATTATTTTTGTCTCTCTCTCTCTCCATAGATTTCGACGTATATGTGTGTCTCTTAGGCATGAGAGAGAGAGAGAGAGAGAAGGGAAAGCAGAGGGGATTTCAATTAAATTGTGTACCATGTTTAATTCATTTAGAAAACGGGGATTATTAATATTTTTTTCGTTACTTTCTTATGTCATTAATGATTAATAAGTGGAAATTCATCACTGATCTAGAGAGTATAGAAGCAATAACCACTGCTGAAACCATGTTATATATGCATATTCATGCGCCATGGGCGGATCACAATTTGATATACCAAAAGTATTGGTATATCAAATTGCTTTATACCAACACTTTAAGAGTCATGTTATTTTTAATGTATGTGGTATATATATATATATATATATATATATATATATATATATATAAACCTTCTGTTTTTCTGGATGCACAATTACAGCAGATGAATGTAATCTTCAAAAATAGGGTTGGTGTGACTAATGAAATAATTTATTAATCAACTGATATGTGTGTCAAAAATGTATTATCAATATAAAAGTTAGGCAATCACTGTTTTAGGAAGACCTTTAACCACCATGAAATTTAATATTTTACATTGAACTTAAAACAACGATTTGTTTAATCTCAACTATGGGTACTTGACATGACAAAAATAACCAATAACAGTGTACGCTCCCAACCAAAGACAGCAGGGGATTCCATTCAGTTCTGACCTGCTGCTAAACTTCCGTTAGACTGTCTCTTTCACATTTGATGTGCCAGTCATAGTGGATATGTACAGTAAAATTTTACAAATTGTTTAATGCATGTAATTATCAATATGAAGTGAACTGGTTGGATCCATTTAAGAGAAATATAAATTAAGCTGTCATGTGGTTGAGAACTGTCTGCTTAATTCCATGGTAGATGAACAAAGACGGTGACTGCCTGTCCTTGTCTTTCTTACCGCTCAATAATACATCATTGAAAAGACAAATGTATCATAAGAATTTTTGTGGAAAAGTATTATGTTTATCTGAAGCCAAGCTCCTGTAAAAAGATTATGTGGTGCAATATAGGATGTGGCTGTACACTGTGCAGGCCCACCAATGAAATTACTTTCACGCTGTTTGGAGTCTGTACTCACTGAAAAATGATTGCAAATCAATTTATCAACATAATGAAACCAATAATCAATGTCAATTTTGGTTCTGATTAGCTAGCCCTATTCAAAAATGTAAATAAAGATTTTTAGTTTTTGTATTCACATGTACATTTAAAGTAACATCATTTGAAGCTATAATTTCATTGAAGTCCATGCTTTTTGTTATTTATTATTGCAATATGCTTGAAATATACAATAAAATCTGTGTAATAAAGAAAGAACCACAAAATTGTATCTTTTGAGAACAGGTGTCCTTTATATCAAATAAAACAGGTATGTAACATAATAAAATTCATTTATAAATTTTGTCCTTCATTATTTGTTTCAAGCTATATCCCATCCCCTCCGTCTCTATCTCTCCCAGCCTACAACCCCCCAATCTGTAGCATAATAAGCAAATAGAGCAGAGGTCTTAAATGACTTCTCTTACGACAGTTCCTAACAGCTACTGTTCAAAGTTGCGCTTCAATGTTTAAAAAAATGCTGCTGAATGAAAATGTTTCTTGTTGTCACAAAACCAAACACTATAAAACTAACAAGATATTAGTTTGTTAAAAACGAATTTAGACAGAAAAACGAACAGCCATTAAATTCTGATATTATTGCGTAGAACTTGTTTTTAGTGGTATATAAAGCAAACCATATGTAATATTTTTATTTTCCCAATTTAGGGACCAAGCATTTAAATGTAACAACAAGTTGTAATGGTCCTGAATCACATCTAAAATTATTAATATTTTATTTTCTAAAAATTGCAACAAGTGTATATTTTTAAAGCTAAATTCTATCTCCTCCCCCCGCCCACCTCCTGAGTAGCACATAGAGTAGAAGCTAAATTACTTAAATCAGAATTCAAGCATGTTATGGGAATTATTATGAAAACATAAAGGGCTTCTGTTTAATGAAGCCACTTAAGATGGGATATCATCCTGTAATGCAAGGGTCAAACAACGTGAATGAAAGCGCGTTAGATAACAATGGTCATTCAGGTCGGTGTTGAACTTCGATGTTATTTTTTAGCACTCAAAAAGAAACATCAACTTCTGAATAAAAATGTTTTTTGTTGCTTGTGGAGAAACAAATTTTAGACTTGTAATATGGACTTAGAAATGCAATGAGGTTAAGTTGTGATATTTTCGCGTAAAATTGGTTTCTAGCAGTATATAAAACAAACCATATAAAAATTGTATTCTCCCAATTAATCTTTCAATGCAGTGCATATAATACAAGTCTATCACAGCTATATTACACTACAGGCTTTCTTTTTTCTTTTTTAAATGCAACTTTCTTTATTATTTGCAAAAATGAGAGAGAGATTATGCATATTAAAAGTTTGACTGATGTTACCTGTAGCTTTTATCACTAACTCAGAAACAGGCATTGATAATTAGAGAGTATGCATTTTTGAAATGTGCTGCAATTATCTTCTTTTTGGAATACGTCTACTGACAAAATTTAGAAATAAAAATTTGATTCCGCTCTTTATTCAGAATAAGTAAATTGGTAAATCGCAACTTAGCATTTCATTATGTATTTAACAAGAATTTATATAATTACTTGGGTTATTAACCTGCTATTAACCTTTCTTATTTTTTTATTATCTTTAGTCGAATATGGTCATAATTAACATGTAGGAACTTAAAGCTTCAGAAATTTAATCGACTGAAAGTTGAATGAGTGAGCGTTACTGCAATAATCAAAGCGAACACGGTGACAATATTCGCAATGACCTCAGGATTAATATGAACTGTTCAAAATAAACAGTAAATAATTGGGATTTACAACTTTTGAAGCCAAAACCTCTTCCACCTCCAGTTCGTCATAGTTAAAGAAGTTCTACCAGGGATACCTGTTTAAAGCTATTAAAAATATGATGCTTTGGCAAACATGTGGCTTAGCAATTTCGGGCGATATACAAGGCATTATTGATAGATATGATGTGTTCAGCTTATGCGTAATATAGTACAAGTTAAATAAGGGGAAAAAAGTATGAAGAAGAAGAAATTCCACTTTGATAAAGCTAAAAACAAACCAACATAGAAAACTGGAGGCTAAACTGAAAAAATGGAGGCTATTTGTTATACAGTAAATACAATTCCATCTACCGCAGATACCCATTGCACAACTAAGTTTGCATAATAATAGGCATTTTGGTTGAATTGCAAAAGTTGATGATTATATGATGGATGTCCAGGAAAAATTAATTGCTACTGTAATATGGAGAAAAAAAAGAAAAAAAATTCATCATCTACACATACTAACTGGCCCCACTCTTTTTTTTCTAAGCTGTGTACTTGTATATCTTCAGGCAGTTAACCTTCAATTATTATTGCTTTTAATTCAACTAGTTCAAAGTTTGTTTATGGGACTTTAAGCTTAGTTTTGGTTCCCAAAGATTCAGTGCCATTTGGGCGATTATGGACACAATTTCAGTAATTTCACATTGTTGGTCTACTTGCTAAACCCTGTATAAATATGCATTTGGTCCGTTTTCTTTGGCGATAAAATGTTTTATTTGTGTTCACATCAACTTCTTAAAAAGGATAATTGGGTCAAAATGTAACAAATTAGTAATAAAACTGATAAACAATACTTGTTTGACATTCGGGAATAGTTTTGCAGTATTTGTCATGTGGATTGAAAGAATATACTGTACCAAATAAATTGTATCTGCATTAACTAAAAATAATACATACAAGTTTATCTCCTACAGAAAATATTTAAGTGAATATGCTTTTTCATCACTTTCACCCGTCCATTGGTAATATTAAACTCGTCAGAAGACCAAACCAGTAATCCTAAGAATATTTTTTAAGATGTTGGTTACAGAATACAGCATCACATGCTTCGTATAGTCTGTGTAAAAACAGTAGGACTACGTTAAGAGTAAACACATGTCTAGTTCCTGAGAAAATGTGTCGCATGGACATATATGTTTGGGTCACAAGTACTAAATAGAGGCTAGACTAGTAGAGGTTGTATTATGGATAGCGGTGTGCATATTTCATTGTGTGGGAACATGTTAAGCAAACAATTTAAAAGTGACTGGGGAATGAAAAAATAAATCACAGCATTTCTTGCATTTTTTTATTTTAATAACACTTACGTGTGATTTTTTGTTCCTTTTGTTGGTTTAAAAGTAGAATCTCTCTCTGTCTCTGTGTGTCTCTCTCTGATTAAAATTACTATAATTAAACTTTGTATATTTTGTGAAGCACCTTAATAGTCTCAGGATTCATTGCTCAGAAATTTATCTTTCATCTCTTGCAATACATGTATGTGAATGTGTTTTAGTGGATGAGACTTTGAATATTAAACAACACTGAGTTCAACTTAAAAAGAGCATTCTGCACTGTGTACTGTAGCTGAGTCGATAGGTAAGTTCCATGCAATATACTGGATGTCCACAATTACATAATTATATTGATGCAACTTTCTAATTGGGGCAATAAAACTTAAGTAGTCCACTACGAGCCAGGACCTGGACAATGCACGATGACTACTACATCTAGTCTGTGATGGAAACAGCGTGAAAGGATTAAAGTCCAACATGGGAACATGGATTTTTTGTAATCCATGATACGCGTACTGTAAGGGTGTTCACTATGACAGATTTCACTGTACTTGATTGCTGAACATTACCTTTTTCTTCTGCATTAGTAACAGCTCCAAAAATTCAGAAGAATTTGTACCACACCGTACCCTGCCAGCTTGCAAAAATTCTAGCTTTCAGAGCATGAGTGTAACATGTTTACAAACTTTCAGCATATTCATATGAGATGCAAAATTCAAGGTTATTTGTTGGGTATCACCCTGGAATATAATGTATATAAAAAGTTTGCCTTGGTTATAAACCAAAAATCTGGTTATGAACAGAACACAATTGTTTAATTCAGGTAGCCCAGTGTGCTACTGCATGGCATTATACATTAATTGTACTACAATTGTCAAACCTATTATGTAAAAATACTTTAATCAGAAGTGTAATTATTAATGACTCATTAAACTGGGCAACCATATGATTTTGAAAATTGTCAGACCTTGATTTCTTGTAAGAGTACAGATTGTATGTTATATCTATCAATTACAAGTGCAAGAATTAAACAAGAAATAAAGCTGTCAGAAGACAGCAAAAGCTCACCTGCACATATTTATTCAAAATAAAGAGTTCTCTATTTGTCAGTACTCAAGATGATCAATACTGAGTGATGATGAATTCAAACCAAGCGGTTGATGTAGGTCACAGCTACTTTTTATCTTAAATATGGTGACTGCATAAGCAACAGGGTACAAAAAGTCACCTAAACATCAAAGGTGTACATAATCATTTAAGAGTAAAAAGTATGTCACAGTGACCTACATTTGATATCATGGTTTGGTACTTCTTAGGGATACATGCACATAGCAAGTATCATAAGCGTACAAGCAACAGTGTCTAAACTCACCTAAACATGAAAAGTATAAACGATCACTCGCAAGGAAAGAGTAAGTCACGGTGACCTACTCTTGGTATGGTGGTGTAGTACTCTTTATGATGCATTTACATATTTATTTTCAAGCAATTCTATCTAAGAAACTGACCTAAATATAAAATGCGTATATGACCGCTAGATTATGAAAAGTAGATCAAAATGACCTACTTTTAGTATTGTGGTGTAGTACTCCTCAGGATGCATGCATATATCTATTTTCATGACTGTACAAGCAAAGATATTTTAAAAAATTGACCTAAAGTAAAAAGTGTACATGATCACTGGAGCATGAAAAGTAGGTCACAGTTACCTATTTTTGGTATGGTGGTGTAGTGTTATGCACTCATGAAGTTTCATGACTGTACAAGCAACAATGTTAAAAAAACTGACCAACGTATATACTTGCGTATATACTAGCGTATAATCCTGATCCAAATGCAAATAACATAGACCCTGATCTACCATTGCATAATGCGCTGGCAGATCAGGGTCTATGTTGTTTGTTCTACTGATTAGTCCTTACAAACTGCATAAACCTAGATCTGCCGGCACATTATGTGATGGCAGATCTGGGTCTATGCAGTTTGCAGTTGGTATCGGCTTATACACGAGTATATACGGTAAACATAAAAGTTGTACATTTGCTAATGCATATGTCATTGGACAATTATGATACCAGGGGTACAGCATAAGCTCCCCTGAAAAGGGAGCTAACGATGCCTATCAATATCCTACTTAATACTTATTGTTTTGATGTTGTTTAATAAAAGTGTATACCCACCAGCTCTCTGAATACAGCCAGGATTGATGTGGACTGGCATGTCATTCTTTGTGTGATAGACATAACCATTGGAAATGTAGGCAATATCCAAACCTTAAAATAAATAAAAAAATATCTTAAAAAGCTAAAACAATCTGGCATAGGATAACAAAAATCAAAAATATATCCACAACAATAATAGCTAATTTACTAATTACCGACTGGATGCAAATTTTTCACAAGAGTTACCTCTCTTGATACAATTGTTCTCTAAAAGAGCACATTTTTAATGGTACACATATTTTTTTGAATGCACCTATCATTTGTTAAGAGCTGTCTGAATATTATTTACGTGTTGTACTGTAAACTGTCTTCAATTTTGCCAGTGTTGGATTAAGGTGTATAGTTTGACTTACATGGCACAAGGTAGGAAATGTTTTGTACTATGAAAGGGGAAATAACTCTTGACATAATCTCACGCTGACAGTACCTCTTGTGACTGGCAAATCACTGCATTATCTTTACATTCTACTCAGATTCCATAAAGAAGGCATCAACCAGTCAACTGTGAATTCATTCATTTTCAATGGTATCAATTTTCATGGCTTTGTGAAAAATGGCATTTTGGCTGGAACATACATTCATGGATCGGTATTGGGGTCGTATTGTTTCCACAGAAAGGAAATCATTTGTAGCAAGTAAGAAATCCATGAAAATTGCTATCCTATTAAATATAGTAAATTCACAGTATTATTTTTGTTAGAGTCTCATTTGCTATGAACATAAATCCAGAAAGAGTTTTTATTTTTAGATTTCAAAAAATGAACCACTGCTGGAATGATCTAAGCAGTACAGAAATGAAATACATGTTTATGGTAAATAAAATAAAATAATGCAGTTAAATGACTAAAGAGAAACATGCAAAATATATTTTGTTACTTCTAATCATATTGGTTATTGTGACCTAACTAAGGATTGATGCCTTATCCCCATAACTGTGTATTGAACAATGGCCAAAAAAACATGTTTAACACAAAATCAACACAAAGTTTGAAGAAAAAAAGAAAAAGAAAAAGCATAGGAGAAAACATATAGGTTATACAGAAGTCAAAGAATACTCCTGCATGCCTAAGAGAAAGAGATACAAAGACTTAATATCATGGAATTAAATTCAGTCATCTTAAATAAAGTACACAGCAACGAGGTAATTATCTAATGGCAGTAAGGCTTGCAAACAAATTCAGTGATTTCAACAGAATTTTCACTCTGAGAGGAATTTCTCTCTAGCATTTTCATAAGCGAGGATTTTCAATTTTTAATGGCGGCAGTTTTTATGTAAGAACAGTATCAATAAATATACTGTTTTTAGCATGTTTCAACTAACGTGTGTGATAAATAACTTTTAAGATAAAATGTAGAGTTGTTTATCTTCATTATCGGTACATTTACAGTAATTGTGTGTTATGACAATGGCACTACATCGTATGCATTAGAAGTGTAGGTAATAGCATAGACATTACTACTGAATACTGCTGAAGCTAAAATGTTTTTAATAACTAGATAATCAATGAAAGCATCTCAATGCTTAACTATAAGGAGTCACTTTGTAAGTGCTTGATTATGGCATTTGATCTAGAAATCAAGCACTTACATGATCATATTAAGCTTTGTTAATGTTACAGGTTTTGTTATGCTCACAATAAATCAGCTATGTGCGATTTTTGTGCACTTGCTCATTGTTAACGCATGATTCACTCAATTTATCGGGAATTTGCACCATTGTGTATCCTGGAGAAAAGACTAATTTAAGGGTGGCATGGTGCATGCACAAGTAAAAGAGGTTTAAAAAAAAACACCACAAAACGAAACCCTCCCCATGTCACAGAAAATGCAAAAAGTTCATTCCAATGTAATTCACTAAAACCTAATTGGTGACTGATGAAAAAAAAAAGAAATTTAGAAATAGATAACAGGGAAACAGCACCAAGGTCAGTGACTGACCGGCAGCAGTGGCACTCCCTCAACGTCGCCTTAAGCACCATCCAGCACAGAGAGGATTGAATGAAGTTCATTTATACATGAAAAATATACAACTACAATACATGCCATTTATTTTATTTGTTTTATAAGTTAGTGTGAGTAGGTTTATAATCTAAGATGCTCACTTACATTTTACAAACAAGGTCAACAGATTCATCAAAATAGAGAGTGTCATTTGATATGGTTAAGTTGTCTTCTCATACATCATTTACATCATGTGGCAGACTGCATTTTGTACGGATCGTAAGCATCATGAATTAGATAAAATTTGTGGATAACAGTTGCTCATTCCTTACATGATGCTTGTTTTTTATAAAACCACATATCCAATAACTTGCGACTGAAAATGCAGCAAGCTTACTTACTTGCACTTGTAATACCAGTCTACACATGCTCTCTCTCTCTCTATTTCTCTCATACACACACACACAAATAATGATCACGTCGAGTTCAACAGACCTGACAACTCTAACACAGGAACAGCTGGAATTGCTGGTTAGGCATCACAAATGCAGAGCCCTCTATGAGAAAATGGTGAAATTCTTGTGTGAGAAAAATCACAAATTTAAAGGTTGATTGCTCCTAAACTGGTGGGTCTTAAATTTTACAGATGTAATAAAAAAAATGAACTATATCAATTGTGAACATGTGATATCTTGGCCCGGTTTTTTCCTTTAAGTCTTAAAAATTCCTACACTTAGAAAAAAAAAATTAAATGACTTACAGCTGTACAATTTTTAAACCAAAAATTTATTAATCATCCTTTCTACTACTTATGCTTCAATTACAAATCCCAATTTGAGGAGATATTTGAGAAATTTAGTGAAACTGGGGCCTGGTCAGGGCCTACACCAGGTTCTCAGGAAGAACAATGTCAGCATGGGGTTCACCCCCCCCCCCCCCGCCTTGTCCCACCCCTGCAGATGCCCATGCATGTCAGTGTGAGGTAATGTTATGAATGATGTCATTTGTTTATGATGTCATTAAGCATTTTACAGCCTTGTCTAAAATACATTTTCCGTAGAACACAGTACGTTACTGTGCCTCACCTATAAATGGTGTTATTATGACAAAGCTTTCTGCTTCAGCAGGTGAGATAGGAACTCCTAATATATCTGGGTACGTACTTTATATATATATATATATATACAGTCCTACCCATTTATATTGACATAGGTTATGTCGACAAACCACCTATGTTGACAAAAACACAAAGTTCTAGGCCCATGGTCTTTTGTTACTTCCAAATTTTCATGATTATATCAATGTCAAGATAAAAAATAAATCTATATGCCGAAAGAAACCCTAAAATCCCAACTTGCACAAATCCTTTGTTTTCTAATCGTTTACATCGACAATCTCTAGTTCCAACCCATACTTTGTCGTACAATTATTTGATGTTGCCTACAGGTTTTAATGTTGCCGTCGCATTAACAAACAGGCATTTGTTTGGTCCTTCAAAGTTGGCCTTTTGCGGCGACTTCAATAATGCATGCACCCTTCATCAAAGCAAGCCGGCTACAATCTTTAATGAAAACAATGCACCCTTCATCAGTGAAAGTCATCACCAAACTTTAATAAAAGCAATGGATTATGCTATAGATAATAATCCTAATTATATGTATTACTCTGTATTGTGTATTCTGGAATTTGTGAGTGTTTTACAAGTTCAACTTGTGCTTAATTAAGACTTTTTTAAAAATGTCATTAAACGTTTTGTGATCATTTGTCATTAATATTTTTACAGTTATTTTGAGAGAAATCTCAAATTTTAAACAGGTATTCATTTCCCTATGAGTAGCCTCATCCCCTTGGTATCCTGAGTAATATGATTATGTCTGTTGCCTCAGTCAAATCTTAGCCAATTTAATTAACATGTAAATAACAACTATACAGCCATGTGCTACTGGCAACAATGAATAATGTAGTGAATTGTTGAGTCACACGTGTTGGTTGACAATGGGATATAGATCAAATGAGGACTACCATTTCTTCTAATAACTGTGTTCCCTAACAGGATGTGACCGATACATGACATTTCTAACATGTGACCTATACTTGAATTCATGGATTTTTTACATACATGTACTTAATGCATTATGGGTTTTATTACAGAAAGGTAACAAAAATGTAAGTTGTTAATATACAAGTGTATTTCACAGTCTGGCTTTGTCTTCATTTAATCAAAATTTCCATTGTTTATTTTCTCAAAGAGTAAATCCTGCTAACTGACGACAGGTCACCCCTTACAGATGAATTTCACTTGTATGCGGGTCAAAGAGACATTTTCTTTTTTCACACACCCCTCCACCTGAACATTTATCTCAACATCCACATATGTCGACAATATAACCTCGGACCCGAGGATGACAAGATAAACAAATAGGACTGTAGTAATATTCTATCAAAACTTCAGCTGAATAAAGAACGTGATGTGGAAGATATGTGACTTTAACATTGCTGATGATGATTGTGATATGGCTACTGCCAAAACCACATCCACTCAAACGTGATATTTAAATCTTGCCATTTACTGGTAAGACATTCATGTGATTAGGCATTGTTAAGGTCACTGATGGGGTAATCTTATTACATGGCATGTTAGTGACACAGTATGGAAGGATACCAATCAGTAGAAAAATTACCTGGTCTCAGTGCAAGTGCTGTAACTAGTAACTTTCCGACCGACTTTGTATTATCCCAAACTTGGTCATTAACAAATCCTATAACTAATAATACCAGGTAGCTTGCCAAAGTCCCTGAAAATTCTGAAGTCAGTGTCGGATGGAACAAGACCACTCTGGAATAGCTCCTGACCCATGATGGATCCAAAGGGGTAGGGAGCTGACTGGGCATAGGCCCTCACCAGCCAGGGATGGAATGGACCTGAAATACAAGGATTTTGTTATATATAGTCCATTGATTCCATTTGTGCACAATCAATACATTTTTAAGAGCAAATCAATTAAATACCATAGGATTGGCAAAATGTATGGGAAAAGAAGTGTACCACTTGTACCCCTAATATCTTAAGTGTTTGAGTGTCATAAAGATTTGATTTTAATGTTTTTATGGAAATAAAAATAAAAACAATGAAACTGCTCAACCATAAGAGGTGTTCTGAAACTTGACCAAACGACAAATAAGAATTGTATATTTTGAAATATCTCATCCTGGATCTCCACTTCTTGTACTATTAGAGACCATATGGAATTATACAGAAAACTCATTTGTATAGATTTTAATAATTGTGAGAAGTACAGATGATAAATGCAATAAGCTTCAGATACTATGAATAATTAATTTTGGTTCCTTAGCTATATACCAATTAATGAATGCTTTTCATGACATATTGTCAGATATTTTCCACTCTTTCTTTATAAAGAGATGCTGGTATTAAGAGATTCAATTTAATTTGTTATTAATGATATGTCATATTTCATATCAATAAATGCTCATTGGAAAGGCAGCACTGGAATTATTGGGCCCTTGCTGTAACATGTCTCTGTACAATTTTCCTTACTTATAATTCCTTTAGTTTACGTTGTTTTGGGGTTTTTTTGAATGAGCTTCTGTCTGATCCCTTTGCTTGATAAAGGCAATTAAATATATTTAAATTAATGTTTCTTTAAAAAAATAATTTGAGAGATTGTAATTTGTTTGTGCAACAAAAAAATTCGTAGAATAGTATATAGATATAATAACACATGAACCTGTCTGGAATACGACTTCCCATCCCCCTGCACCAGCTGAGTCTAAGTTGACAAATGCTTTCACAGAGTCCGCCCATGGGTGTTTGGTGATAAACCCATGACTTGCCTGTCAAACAAATAAAAGCAAATATATTAGATCACTCCTTACAAAAACCAACTAGTAAATGTAGAAAGTATTCATATCATGTTTGAACAGATGCTGAAAGAAATACAATATAAATAATACTGCATTTAATTTCAACAGTTTATGTTAGAACAAAGTTCTGAAAATGCAGGTTGATCAAATGTACAGAATTGTCATATATATGCATAAGATAATCCAGAAGTGTGGATTTTTGGTTTCATCTAAATTACATGGCTAAAATGCACACTTCTTTTTAATTTTTTAACCGACCACTTACCACATATACTCACTTATAAGTCAAGTCCAACTGCATCATGCACTGGCAGATCTGAGTCTATGCAGTTTGTTAGGACTAATCAGTAGAACAAACAACACGGACCCTGATCTACTGGCACATTATACGATGGCAGATCAGGGTCTATTTTGTTTGCAGTTGTACCAGGCTTATACGCGAGTATGGACAGTAAGTCTTTTTCTGTTCAAAAAGCAATGTAACACAGTTTCAGTATTTTTCATGTTTTCTGGTCATCTGGCCAATTGAATGATTACTTATGTCTGTAATTACGTTTCAATCTGCAAGGTTCCTGCCAAAAATTAACACATGAAACTTGCAGAACTGAGTGAAATTCCATGTTTGTAGCCCAAATATGAGCAAATTATTATTCTGTGGAGGTTTATACGCTGATTGCTAGTAAAGGAAAACAAGTTTATTTATATTGCATCCTGTACAAGTAATAATAGGGAACTTGTACCTTTCTATATGTCACCCGTTTTTTATAGTAAACTACATTCGAGGGTTAACATCTTTGGCAAAAACAAAGACATACAACAATTTTGATGGAGCACATTTAAGACAGAGATTTTATACTTTCAAAAACTTCAATTAGTATTTTGTTTCATTTTATATTATCTGGCTCAAACGAGTAGTACAAGGGTTTGTTTTTAAGTGACTGGTTTGAACAATCGTAAATTTTGACCTCTCAAGACTCACTACTCCCTATTTTCCACCGCTTCACCCTATTCCAGCAGGGGAGAGAAGTCACTTTTTCCAGCACTGACCCTTGATCAGATAAAAAAATTAAAAATTTTGTTGTAACTACTGTATTCAGAAAAGTAAGACCGTAAACTATGCTCAATACCTACCATATTAATATAAAGTACTTTTTTTAATTGAAATATATTACTTATGATTATTCTGCACTTGATAACATTATATTAATAAACAGGGGTTCCACTAATGGGCTTCCTGACATATTATACACCTGAATTTCCCCACAGAAAGCCTCTGAAGGACTTCCAAAATTTCTGCCTACTTGCCAAAATGAACACAGTCAGACATCCTTATAAATATATACCTAAGGGTAAAACTTGTTTTTCAAATAAGGTACAAGTCATACTGATCATGTAAGCGTTCAATACCGACTATTTCAGTAATGGGTATAACTTTTTTGAATTTGATAACACATACCTTTAAATGGCAATTATTAACTTTACTTTGATCCTCAAACATCCATATTCCTTGGAAGTTTATTATATACATGCCCCGAGAAATACATATGGCAAAATCAGTACTCAGCATGATCAATAGGAAAATAATGTATGTTTACAGTGTTTTCAAACAATACTTTGTTCACTCAAATTTTAGTTCCATTTAACTTAAAGCAATATTTCCTCCAGTTCCTGATGTCAGCTAGTGTTTTTTGGGGATTGATCATTTGATTTTGGGGCAGAGAAGGGGCTGGGATTTTTTAAATTAAATTTCCAGCCCCAAAATAGCTTGACAAAAAAATACTCTTGCTCATATTTGAGCAAAAAAGAACTCATACTATCCATCATAATAACTGGAAAAAATTATCTTTAGATAAAATTCAAAAAATATCCTGCTTGGAAAGAAAATCTTCACCCACCCACCCACCCCAACAAATTAAATGGTCGATCCCTTATACTTATGATATTGCTCATGAGAACCGTCATTCACATTCTGCTGTAGAGGGGTCCACAACTAATGTGACTTCCAACAATTTCACAATTGGAGTAGTTTCGTCTTTTGAATTCCGCAAAAATCTCCACGTTTCTCGATCAAAGTTGAAAACAAATGAAGGTTGGAGAGGCATTGGGCTTTTTATCATACAAATCAGTAAAAACAGTAGCTTCAAGTTTCATAATTAGTTCATGTCATTATAGTACTGTGGATATGTCACAATTACAGAAAACACCTACTCCATATATCCACAGAATCAGTGGCTACCAACTCTTTCAACTAAATGGATTAAAATACAACATAATTACATGTATATCAGTTCCTTTAGGGAAAAAACATTGTATTGGAGGTTTATCTAAGCCTCTAATCCCTTAGCTTAATTGTCAAACAATCGTATAGGCACTGCTCGATATATTTAACCAGTGATGCATTACCAAGTAAGTGTGAGCAAGAGACAGCTCATTATTATTCATGCAGGACAAATGAGTGAATAGGCAACCAATGAAATATGGAGAAAAGAATAAGTACCGTTCCTCATTCATAAGTCACGTGCTTCGCTTTGTACACTAAATTTATAGCTTTCAATACAGTTAAGCAGACAATCTTCATAAGGTGGAGGGACCTACAAATGGAGCTCCAGCAGGGGGTTGAATATTAATCATTTTACCAGTGTTTTTTCAAGAACTTTTCAAAATGAAAATGCCACATTCTGTTGGCACACTCAAGGTTTCTTTCAGGCAAATTAGATAAAACTTTTTTTTACAAGCCAGCGAGGCAACTCACTTAGAATATGGGAGGTGCCCGATTTAGATTTAGAGGGGCCCTGGGTGTCAGGCTATCTGATTTTTTTATCTCTGGTCATCTCAACATTAAAATTCTGGACTCGCCTAAATCTTAACTTATCTTCCTTTACTGCACAATCAAAACAGAAAATGAATTAACTACTAATTTCTAATATCTTTACCTCTTGCTATCACTCCCTGGCTATCACAATACAACAGACAGTGGATTAATATGTGTTAGATCCTGAACAAGTGTAAAATGAAAATACCACTGGGAACTTTGGGGCTTCCAATTTTTAAGGTTGGAACTTCCAAAAATGATATATATGAAGTGCTGGACTTCCTGATTTAAGAAATTAGTTGAATCTCTGAATAGAGAAACTGTAAGGTATGGCTTTACCTGCTTGATTATCATGTGCTCTTACATGTTTTATTCGCAATTACTGATCACAGGGTCCCTCTTAAAAAAATAATATTTATTTCAGAAATCATACAAAGCACAAATGGACCTTTCTTAAAATTGTGATGTATACAGATTGTGAGTTCTGTATTTAATTCCTATTAAGAAAATGAGTGTAATCAAATGTCACAGACTAAAATAAGTTTCTATGCTAAAATAATGCAATGAAAGTACATGAACAAGAGAACCCCAATGGATGAAAAATTACCCATTAATATAGACATAAGAGCATGTAAGAAGACAATGTATGGATATTCTGTATTAATTCATGCAAAACTATGTAGGTCTTGGGCATGATTTACACTGTTTAGCAAAATTACTTTACATTATTTTGAGATCAGATCGGTTTCAAAAATTGGCAGTAGTTGTCCTAATTAAACTTTGTCACTTTTGTTCCTGTCACTTTACACATTAACTAGAAATGCAACATGGATGCCCCATCAGCACTGTGTCTGACAACTGACCAAAACATAAAATTGAAATATGGTGTGACAGGCAAATGAATGCAAACACATGCTGGCCAACCATCTGACGGATAATGGTAACATTATATACCCTACCACTGTTGTGGTGTTGTATGAAAGCTTCTCTTAAATAAAAGGAGGGTATTTGCTTGCTCCGAGTGAATAATGGATATATTTCATCCAGTGGGTGAAACCTCAGTTTTTCATGAATGGTGAAGCCAGAAGTCAAAATATTTAAGTTTTTACCCATGAGATGAAATATATCCGTTATTCACGCAGAGCAAGCAAATTTTCTTTTTATTTTTTGCTCAAACGTATTGGCTCTAGCAATATGTATAACAGATTGAAGTAGCAGATTTCTTACTGTAACCTGCGCGATAATGTCAGTCATTTACCATTTATGTTCTACTGTGTTTTGTGTATATATCTGGTATTTTACTCCAGTGAATTATCAAAATTCTTTCTCTTGGAAAATCCAGTAATTCATGGCCTAGCATAAAATAATGAGCAATAACAAACACTAACAGTATTTAGTATAGAAATACTGGTTTCTTACTTGCAATATATTTTCTTCTGCACCATTAAACAAAAACAGTATATTATGTGCAAGCTGTACATTGGACTGTGAAATAGCTCTTAACAACTCCAACATCACAGCACAGCTAACGCCATTATCCCCAGCACCTGAGAAAACAAAACATGTCTAATTAGAAACCTGCAGACAAAGTTTTAAAAATGTTTAGTCCAGGATAACAAACTTTAAAGTTCTGAAAGTAGGAACTCATTATACAGTGAGCTCTGCTTATACATACTATACGACACTCGATTTCATTCACTGTTACATGGATTTTAAAAAGAGAGAGAGCGAGATATCTTGGATAAAGTAAATGTAATGAAAAATGGTGCAAAATTAAAGTCAATTTTCAGAGGTCTGTAGTCATTTCTCTTGTTTTTTTGCAGCTGCCTTTCTATTGACTACTTTACTTTCACTTACAGGTGAATTTTACATAATGTGAATTGTAATGTATATAATAGTTGTATTTTTTTTAACTTTGAAATGTTTCTAATAAAGTTGTTTTAGAATTCCCTAGGCTTTTCACCTTATTTATAATGGCAAGATCAATCATAATCTACACTCTGATTTGCTTTTTCTTTACAAATCATACAATTAGGGGTTGAACATTTTCTCTGTCCATGACACCATGACTTGAATAATGAAATTATCATAGATTGTCAAAAAAAAGTATAACACATGTATTAAAAATTTGGAAAGGAGTGTAAAAAAAAACATAATTTTGTTCAGCTTTCGTTAGTCTTCATATGCTTTGATCTAAAATGAACTTCGTTCCAGTGAAGATAACTGGACTACTCCATCTTAAAGACTTTATTTCTGACTTTTTTGTGTTTTGTCTTATTACTTTCTTAAATATTGATTCCCTCAGACTTGACTATATGAACACAAGTGAGTTTTCTGGCAGTGAGAAATTGTTCAAACCATTGACAACAGTCATTACCTGGGCTCTCCACAGAACTATCATAGTGACAATTAATCAATAAACTGTGTTTTGCTCCTCCTTCTGGGATAAGTTTGGCGACGATATTTTTCATGTTTTTATAAACGCTAGTAAAGTCTGAGAGAAATGCCAGGTCAAATGATCCGCTGACATTTTGCTGACTAATCTCTACTGACTTTGAAGACGCGTTTTTCTGTAGAGTATATAGCTCATTTAAAATGTATTCCCTGGCGTATTTTTCATTTGCTTCACTTCCAACAACGCGGGGACCATGAGCAACTAGCTGATGCAAATGCTTTTCTGCGTTGCCTTCATAAAAATTATCCCTTCTGGATTCACGAAGTTGACTTTTAGGCCTTGGAAACGAGTCCATTCGAAGCATAACAAACACCAAAAGTGTAAAGTAAAAACAAAATATTAATATCCATACATTCAAGCCTTCGATTAAATTATTGTTGGTCTTTTTGTATTTGCTATCGCTTTTAGAAAGCATATCGTTTTGCGTTTTTGCGATTGTTCTCTTCTCCATGCTCATGGGCGCTGCCATGTTGTTGTTGTTGTTGAGTGAATCCCACCGCTTTTCTTCTGAGCACCCCAGTTTACTAGGTACAAATCGGTTATTTGTAAAAGAGCTATTGTTAAAACTTAGCTAAATTTGTCTGGTGGTGGAGGAATTATTGAATATGCTGTACACAGTATAAACAGTTATGATGATCCGAAGAAAATCATGCTCTAACATTTGATTAACCAATAATTAGGAAGACACTAAGTCCTCAACAGATGCATTCTCCGATACCTTGTTACAGGTAGCCAGCTGTCGGTAGGCCGGTACTTTGTTTTCCTTACATTGAAAAGAGTCTACCGTAAATCTGTGGAGATTATGGACTGCCCTCTTCCCTTTGCGATACGTCAACTTGTCGACCATTTTGAGTTGCACTTCTTAATTGAGGAGAAAGTATCAAATGAGTTGTCTCCTAATTCCTTCAGGGATTTCAACTCTGGGTTATTTATTGGATTTTTATTGTCCACCCAGTCGAAATACCTTTATAGGTTCTAAAGAAGGTATTCGGAAGAAATGTGCGCGTTTGACCCGGTTAACATCTGAACTAAGTTCAACATTGGTAGAAAAGTTTACATTAGAAAACCGAAAGTTGTTGGTGAATGATACGTTTTTCTAACAAATTCTTTCAGTTTTCAAAGCGGTTCTTTTTTTCTTAGCAGCTAAATCCCAAACTGAAGCAGCTCTCTTATGAAAACTGACCTGTACCGCCTACATTTTGAACAAAGGCAAGACTGGTTACGTGGTCAAGTTGTCAGGTAAACCAGGAAATCCATTAAGGGATTCTCCTACAAATAAAGTCCTATTCATAGTGTGAACATTTTTCCTCTCTCTGTAAAACTTACGACATTTGTTACAACAACAAAAAAGCACCTGCTTATAGCATAATTTTGAGTTGTATCCTTTCTAAATATAATTCTGGTTATAAAGGTATATAATGTTATATTCTACACAGTTTATCCTCAGAAGCCTATATAGAGTTGTTTCTGATAAGTTAGATTTAATTCTGCCATCTTTTGGATGAACCATCCTTGGCATTATTTTTGAAAGGAATGGTAATCTCTTGCATATTATACTACTAGGCCATAAACAAAACAAAAAATAATAAATAAATAAGTATTTTTTTTTTTTTTTTTTTTGGGGGGGGGGGGGAATGCAATTTATTTTGCTTACAATATTGGATATTCAGAAACATTTTTTTTTTATAAAACACAGGCTATTTGAACGCATTATTTCATGAAATGAATTTATCACATGTGTATTTGTTACGCGCGGTAGTAGTTAGCTATTGAAAGTCCTGTACCTCTTTAAAAAAATGTGTAATTAAAGTTTTAAAATCTGGTACGAGAATATTTCTGGACCGCTCATTTTTTAAAAACAAAAATATACTCCATGTTCCTAGACCATAGTGATATTTCTAAGCTAGACCACTAATTAAAAAAAAAAAATGCACCTCCGTGTTCATAGACCATTTTGTTATTTCTGTGCTGGGCAACTCTGTTTTTGAAAAACAAAAATACACCCACATGTTACTTGACCATGGTGTTATTTCAAAGCTACTCAACTCATATTTTCAATAACTACTCAAAATACACTCTTGTTCTGAACCACATTCAAATCTCTTTGCTGAGACTGGATCAAACACTGTTAGCAAGCCAACGGGGTTAATCATATTTGGACAGCAAGGTTACAATATAGACGAAAACAGCATGATAAAATTCCAGCAATACATAACAGGTTCAAGGGTGAAAATGGACTAGGCTATGCTGTTGGTGGTGACGGTATCTTTTTGTTATCGAGTGACATAGTGATGAAAATGGGTAGTATCTTTTGGATACAACAATAATTTAGAGAAATCCAGAGACTTGTTAAAATTTGGGTTTAAACCCTAACATCAGTATCGAGGTAATAAAGTACGGTATTGCAAAAGCTGAAAAACAATCTGTGACAGTACAACATGAAATTGAAGAGGACAAAAAAAAAAAAAAAAAAAAAAAAAAAAAGTGGGTAACAATTATGTAGTGAAGAATAATTATGATGACGTTGAGATTCCTACTGTCAGATCTGCCTGCTATCTGATAATCGGACATTCAAACGACACATGACAATTTAAAAACGCCAAAAGCAATATCGACAATGAAATATATAAAAAAACAACATTTTTTTATACTCATGGTTGCAGATGCGCCTTGGTTTACCTTTTAAAGTGGATTGTGGAATACCGACAAAGTACAATTACGAAACTCTAACTCTTCAATGTGCTTTGTGACACGTTTAATAAAAATGCAAATAACAATCTATTATTGCAAGAGAAGGAAAATAACATCTTCAGTAAGGCAAGAAACAATTTACCCAGCATTCCTAAGCAACCAAGTTATCACATCATCAATAATGCCAGACAATGCTGATTTCGCTTTATTTGGCTAAATCAAACAAATAATTGGCTAATGTTTTCAGGCAATTTTGTATTTTGTCAAAAAAATCATACGTCAGGAGTAGGAGCTTGAGGCACCTTGAATTAGATTTTCTATAGACAGACAAAATGATATTGCCATTGCCATTGCCATTGCCGTAGCTATTGCAGCAATTATTACACCAGTTTCATTGAATAGCAGTTTTAGCCTTTCCACAAGAGGGAGTTTAGATCTTATCATTTCTATTTATTTTTATCCACGTTGAACTTGTGATTATTGTCCTTTCTTTCAATATCTTAAATTAGTTCATACCTCATAATTTTAACTTTATCTGGTTGATTTTGTAATATACTTTTCACGATCATTTGATTTGTTTCTCTTTATTTCTTCTTCAAGTCGTATTATATGTTAGTCATGATATACTAGTTCTGTTTTTAACAACTTCTATATATGATGCTACCACTTTAACACTCATATCCTCTCATCTGTTTTTCTTCTTGTGCTGTAATACCCTTCGAACACATTGTTCTTCTTTAACACCAATTTACTGACTTGGAGACAACTTACTAAAAGCTTCTTCTAATTAATGAATTCATTCATTCAGTTCAGTATTTCCTTCTCTAATTTCCCTACTGAATTCGCCCGTATCACACAAAATGTATCCTATTAATGGTATACCTCCATGATTGGTTGCCCTTGTTCAACAGGAGGTTCAATTGGATATTTTGGTTGCGTTTCTTCTGTGTCTCTAAGTATATTTAATCTATTCTGAAACACATCCGTGATGGTAAAAGTTGAAACAATAAGTTGCGTTTCTTCTGTGTCTCTAGAACTATCATGAAAACGACTGTAAACTTGTAGTTTTTTCTTCTTCTTTCTAAATACTGATTCTTTAATGTTTCATACAATGTACAGTATCATGACCTTGAATGTGATTTTGTGTTGGTGGTGTATCATTATCATTATCAGCATCATCTTCGTCGTCGTCATCAACATCGTCATCATCAACAGCAGCAGCGTATTCAAATTCTTTTATTTCAAAATCCTCAGACATTATTTCATTAAATATAAAAGCGAAGGAACGGATAAAGTCAAAGATAGGAAAAGAACTTAAATTTATAGAAGACAGCAAAAAATAACTGCAGAATATGAAGAGTAAAAACAGTAAATAACATAACTACTGCAGTTGGAACATACAAAGACATTAGCTGTAAAATCTTGACTAAATATAGTTGGAAAAAATGGAAGAGAGACAAATAAAAAAGACGTAAGAAATATTAAATGTTAGAGCTACTTAAATTTCCAAACCATTATCACATTTTGTACTTTACAGTGACTTCATTAATTAGCAAAATTCTTGCAATTTAGCAGCTTGGACGTTTAAAAATTGAACTGAACGATGACTACTTGACAGCAAACGGAATTAGATACTTCACCAGATATTTGTCATTTAAACTCGGTTTGCCTCTGTCTGCACTGAGTGCTAATTTGACAACTATCATATAAGAGAGACCAATCCTCCATCCAACTCCTCCCCTTTTCCCGAGGGAGGGGAGTTGTGGTGGGTGTAGCATTAAATAAACATAAATAAAAATAAAAATAATAATAACAAAACTAAAATTAAATTAAAATGAAATAAATAAATTAAAATTAAATTAAATTAAGTAGTAAAAAAATATAATAATTAAAATAATAAATAAAATTGAAATTAGATAAAATTAAATAAATACAGTTGAAATTAAATATAAAACAGATAGTAAAATTGACGTTCAAATTAAATTAAAATGAAATAATTAAAATTAAAAAATTAAATAGCTAAATATACAAAGACTCCAAAAAATCCCCCAAAAAATCAAAGAAAATCATTGACTGCACGTGGATCCACTGATACTTGCGAAGGAGAGTTGTTGACGAACAAAATTTCTGAACATGGCAAGAACCAAGCAAACTGCACGGAAATCCACCGGAGAGGAATAAACCCCCGTTTTCCTAGTACGGAGGATGGACAGCCTGAGGAAGCATTAAGAGAGAATCAAATACAACAACAAAGTGAAATATTTTATTATATTTGAATTGTGAATTGTGAAATGGTATAAACTACCACATTTGCCTATATACATATTAATATTGACAATTTTTCGTGGAACTTTTGAGCTGTAGCTCACTTTAGCTTTTAAAATAGTTTTTGCACGGACGGCACGGAAATGCCAATACTTCAGCACCATTTTGAAATGAGTGTACAACACAGAGCGGGAAAGAGAAAGCTCGTGGCCGCCAGGCGCCAGGGCACGCAAGGAATTGATGTCTCCCAATATAACTTTGAAGAGAGACCAACTACATCTGACATTCTAACATCTTTGGAAAGACATGGAACTGACACGAATAAAATTCAGGCCCTTACACACAATGGTAAAGGAGTATACCTTATACATCCGAAAGGCGAGACCGCCTTATTAGAAAAAGAACCTATTCAAATTGGATCAAAACAAGGTCAGGTGATAGACCCACCTGAAATTGAGCGGGAAATAGCCAGCAAGAGCGTGGATATATACTTGACTGGAATACCAATTGAAATACCTATCGAAGTCACAAAGGAAAGACTAGAACAAAAATTTGATATTCTAATTGAAGACTCACAAATGGCCACATACAAGGATTTTCCAACCATACAGACGGGCGCCAGGATATTCCAAATCCAGATTGAGGCAGCAAGGAAAATGACAATTTTCTTCTACGTACATGGGTTCCTGGTCAAAACATGGTATAAGGGCTGCATATACCATCGGAAATGCCCAAGATGTAAAGTAACGGGGCATGAACCGAGAAAATGCCCAGTGATGCAGCAGCAAAATAAAAACATGGAAACAACGCAAACACTGCCAACTATAGAACAAGAACCAATGGCAATAGAAACATCTATTTCGACAGAAACAGAAACCAGATCTAAAACTCCAGAACAATCACCAATAAAAACTCCAAAACAGACAATGAAAACGCCAGAAGAGAGGCCAAAAACTCCTAAAAAAGACCAAAGAAACCAATCACCTATAAAAACAACCATAAGACGAGCAGAACAAGAAACTATTTCCAATCTGCGCATTGTTAACAACTATTTAGGGGCACTGAAGCAACAGACAGTGGCCCCAACAAGCAACCAAAAGGAATCGTCAAAAATACCGATAAAAGACAACAGAGCAAACAAAGAACAAATCGCTCAACAAAAAGAAATGGTAAATAAACACCCAAGTAATCCAGGCAAAAGAGCAAGAAAAGGGAAGGAAAAGAACAGAAAGGAGCCACACACAATGGATTGTGGAGATACTCAATCTGAAGAAGACAGCTCTCCTCTCCAGCCACAAAAAAAAAAAAAGATAACCGGAAAAAAAAAAAAAAAAAATAAAAAAAAATAAAAAAAAATAACCATAATCATATTTACTAAAAATTAACATATTTAATACTGGAACATATGACAAGGAATACAAGGCGGATGGCTGTGAATCTCTTCTCCGTCGGAGGTTGCGCGGCCCCCTTTGCTTTTCCTTCTATTGTTGCATGTATTGACGAAATATTAACAAATCTAATACTAAATATATAACAAAGAAAGATAAGGTGGGTGGCTGAAAGTCTCTCTAGGGAAGGGTGTTGTAGTCCCCAGCCCGGAGGATGGACAGCCCCCTCTTTATATCTCTAACTCTATTTATTCTTGCATGAATACAATAACTTACAACTAACAGAGAACATACATACACGCACTATACAAGAAAACAAACTTAAGAATAATTACAACTAAGAAAATTTGATCTACATAAGGCCAGTCCCAGAACATCAGAAATATACATAACAACAAATACACATACGACCTCTAAGGGACATTGAATTTAACAGAAACTAAACTATGACCTCTGGCAAAGGTCACTATGCTTTATAACTCACTTTAGGGAGAAGGGATCGGAAACCCGCCCGACAGGCAATACCTGGAGGGAGGTGAGTACGAGACTGGACCCCTAAATCAGGAAAACTTGACATATAGGGAGAAAAAAGATGAACCTCATGTAATAAACAAAATTTTCCGTTTTCGAAACTTTAATATTATACATACACAAAATAGTAAGAACCTTTTGGCATTTTGAACATATTTGAGGGGACTTTTCCAATGCTCTAACCAGCCATATATGCTGGGAAGGACTAGGATTAGACCACAAATAAAACGTGGATCCACTGGATCTACAATGCAATAAGGAAAAAAAGTGACTTACAAGAATCTTAAAGTTTAACATTTAACTGACGGATAATAATATTTTGCATAAACAGAACTCAAAGTGAAAAGGAAATGCCAGTTTTAGTGCAATACTTTTCTACCGCAGCCGAGAAATCAGGGCAAGGCACTTTTCTCGTGGCCAGTAGACGCCCGGGCGCGCAAGGAATTGACATGTCGACCATCGCGCCAGTAAAGAAGCCAACATGCGGGGAAATCCTAAACAGTCTAGAAGCGAGAGGACTAAATATGGATGCAATACAGGCAGTAAGCAACACAGGCAAAGGAGTCCTAATTATTCATCCAAAGGGGGAGAAACCTCTACTGGAAAAGAGAGGATATGAAATCAATGGACAAATGGTCTACGTTATAGATCCACTACCAATAATGAGAGAGATTGCCGTTAAATTCGCAGAAGTCTACCTAACGGGAATCCCCATAGAGATCCCAATAGAAGTTACCATCGAAAGAATTGAACAAATATACCAACTAAAAGTGGACTCATTCTTCATGGCAACGTACAGAGGATAACGGAACGTCCAAACAGAGTCAAGAGTAATAAAAGTAACCAGAGAGGAAGCAAAGAAAATAACAACTTTCTTCTACATTCACAGATTCCTGGTCAAGTCATGGTACCGTGGATGTATATATGACAGGAAGTGCCAGAAATGTGGAAATAAAGGACACGACATGAAGCACTGCAAACCAAAAGAAATCCCAGAAAACAGACCAACACCAGAGACCACAGAAATGGAGACAGATCAGCCGTCAGGACAACCACAAACTCACAAAAGTGAGCTTACAATATTCCCTAGACAGATAAAACAAGTAGAATCACATAGAGTACCAATGGAAGAGACAAAATTGCCGGAACCGGAACAAAATGAAGAAAAAGACCTAGCGCAGGTAGAAAATCCGTTACCAGAGGTATCCCAACCAAACAGAAAGGAATTACAACCCAGAGAGCCTGCCTGCAACGGAAAAACAGGAAAAAGTGAAACGACCAAACAAGGGAAAAATACAGTACAGGCAGAACAACGAAAAAAGACAAGTACTAAAAAAAATCAGGATAAAACACGCTACCAAAGGCACCACGCTCGAAAGAACAGAATTGCCACCCAAGGAGCCTGCCGCAAACGAAAAAAGCAAGAAAAATAAAAAAAGGAGAATCAAACAACAACAGGAGAAAGAAATTGAAATAGAGGTAGCCGATTACTACCAAATTGTTTTTTCCAAGTGAAGAGGATACAGAAGAAGAGACAGAGGAATATATAGATGAGGAAACCCCTTCCCCTGCGCAAACCACGGCCGCACAGGGGAAAAGAAAGACTATTTCGCCACTCCAACAGAACACAACAGGAAAAATAACTAAGAAATTAAACGTTTAATAATATAAAAAAATTAAAAATGAAATTATATTGTTACGACTCTATGGTCTAAGAAAAATGTAACAGAAAGAAAGTGAAACCAACAAATCATGTAAAAAATCAACAAGCAATTTATTACTAGATAATTAAAATGAAAAATCAAAAAGTCACTTACAGTAATGTGTTTAGAAATCCTAATAATCCAATAAGAATGATTGTTCTAATCACAAGTCCTAAATATAGATTGTTCCGAATTCACGGCTGTGTCCTTGAATGTTAAGATGTGCCAATGGTCTCCAAAGTCCTGATGTACTAGAAATCTTGATGTGCTGAAGTCAAAATGAAGTATTCCAAAATCTCTGAATAAGTTCACATAAATTCGAAAATTGTCAATTAAAAATCCAAAATCCAAAAGTTTATGAGCACTGTTATAATCCAATGAATATTTAAAATAATTCCTCTCTTAGAATTTGGAATGAATTTTCACAACTGTAATAGCTCTTTACAAGACTGATGGTAATGTCAAAACTGAAAAAATGTCCACCAAACATGATATATATAAATTGGTCACATGACAGAATGTTCTAGAACATGAGTCATCTTAATGGAATTTTTACTTGTAAACAAAAATCAACCTTGACCTTCAAATTGAGAAAACATATTGATCAAAACAACCTAATTCAAGGACACTAGTTAAACATGTTTTTCCTGATAACATTAAGATTTAAGCAAATATTAAAGTGAAGAAACATTTATAATTTCCTAAAATATTTATAATATTATATAAACATCATACATAACAATATATATATATATATATATATATATATATATATATATATATATATATATATATATATGTCTCTTAAATAACATGATAGAATAACCACCATATCACTAAATAAATAACAAATCTCTAACCATGATAAACTAATATATCTTAACAACTTATACTTATAACTAACAAAGGAGAGAAAGAGAACAAGATGGTAACAGGTAAGCTAGTATACATGCAAACACCTACAATAATTAAAATTGTAAAATAAAAATAACTCTGAAAAATTTGATCTTTCCAGCCCGAAAACTAGTAAAATATGAAATATAAATACTTAATAAAAGGAAAATTCCTCACAACAACTAAAAAGACCTGGGGCAAAGGTCGCTAATGATTAGAAACGTACCTAGGGCATGAAGGCAAGGAAAACTGACCAACAGGAACTCTACCTGAAGGGAAGCGAGTACAAACCGGAAACCCTAAGCTCTAGAAAACTTCGAAAATAGGAACAGAACAGGAAGAAGAACCGCTTTCAAAATTTAATATGAAAATTTAAATAAGATAGCCTTTTTGGTATTTCGAAAACAGCGGGGCCATCTCCTAAGCTCTAACCAGCTTTATATGCTGGGACGGACTAGGAGGTGTCCACAAATAAATCAAAAAATACACAAAAGCAAAAAGAAAAATAATAAAAAGTAAAAATCAATTAAAATGTAAAAATATTAAAAGAAATAAATAAAAAATTTAAACTAAATAATTCAAAATGCAAATAAAATAAATAAAAATTAATAGAAATAAATAAAAATATAAATAAAAATTTATTTAAAAAAATATAAAATAAAAATACCGTCATTAATGCATTAAAGGAAGAAAAAATTACCCCTCCCCTTCCTCCTCCCTTCCCTCCAAGGGATAAAGAAGGCCCCATTTGCCCATCCCCCCACCCCTTGCAGGAGGAAGGGATGGAGGTTAAACCACAGAAGGAATATTACCAACAGGTAAACCCGAACATGAAGTATTTTGAAACATTTCACCTATATAGCCAAAAAACAAGTTTGTCGTGAACATTTTACAGAATTTAACGGACATTAAAAAAGAAAACAAAGCAACAACAAAAAACCCGGAAAAATATAAAATAAATATTTAAAAAATTGCCTATAATAAAATTTCATCTATTTAGCGAAAAATGAATATTCCATATATTTTTAGGTTTGTGTTGTAAACATACGAGAAAAATTACAACCCATTTCTGGAAAAAAATAAATTTCCATGTATTTCTCCGTTTGAAGAGTAAAAATTCCCGTTTGAGTCGTAATATGAAGTTTATTACTGTTAAAAATCTATTGATTTCACAGTAAGAAAAATACTTTTTAAGCTTTCTCCTATATCAAAATAATGTTTTTATTTTGATTCTAATAGAAAAAATAATGAATTTATCTTTTAAATGTTTCGAAAATAGTCATCTAGAATTTTCTGATTCAAAAGCTTTGCTCTTTTCCCGGATGAGTTTGTAAAACTTCTCGTTTGATTTGTAATAAAACGTGTATTAATGTTACAAATTTTATTAACTCCAGAGTACAAATCACACTGAAACATGGTTTTCTTTAAAGAGTTCTCGCATATCAAAATAATATATTTTGTTTTATTGTAATAAATACTATAAAATAACGGTTTCCTTAATATTCAAAAATAATGTATTACTCTTCTACATTTCCAACCAGCCATCTTGAATTTACGATTCAAGAACCTAATGTTCTTTTGCCAGATGATTCTGGTTTGTTCCGGTCAAGGAAGATACAGGGTCACGATTTTGGTATTCAATTTAGTAACTTGATGCTAAATCTAGTCATAAGAACTTATGTTTTGGACGACAGTAAGATGAGTAAAACAGATTGTATGTGTGTTTCTTTGCTTAAATCATAGAGGACGTTATTTTTATTCGAGTGGCTATAATTTATTCATATAATGCGTACGATTGAGTACTAAAAGCGGTTAGACTAAATGGTAAGTTATTTTATTTAATGTATTTACATTACAGCGATTTCTTATAGGATTTCCCGTACTTTTATGTAAACATTTCTGTATCCTTTCTTGAATATTTTTATATTTGCGTCCTTACCCTCCCTTTTACGTAAATATCCTTTCTTGAATATACGTTTAGTTATTTAAACTTTGCGAATGCGGGATTCTGTCAGTCTTGAAATATTTTTTTATATACATTGAAAAAACTTTCCATAAAGATTCCGTTCTGAAATTAATCAATGCGCATGTGGTGAATTCAATATATAAAGGTATTCCCCGTACTTTTATTTAAATATTTCTGTATCCTTTTTTTTCATTCCATTTTTTTCCCCTTCTCTTTACGTTTTTCCACTCTCCTCAAGTAAACATTTTAATAGCCTTTCTTGGATAGAATTGTTATTTAGACTGCGCGATCGCTGGATTCTCTCAGTCTTGAAATATTTTTGATATACATTGAAAAGATTAAAGTATATGTTAACGTAATCATATTCCTTTTTATTGGCTTCATAATTTACACTTCTGTTGTTAGTACAAAACTTCTAGACGAAAATTATTGATCGCTATTTACTTTTACAATGCTACGCTGATGCTAAAAAAACAGATTCAATTTACATTTTTTTCCAATAGGTGGCGATTTTTTATGTAAACATTTTTGTATCCCTTGTTTTTTTTTTTTTCTTTCCATGAATAGATTTAGGTGGGAGGAAGTTTATGTGGAAAGGAACCCTCTTACTTAAGTAAATATTTCTGTATCGTTCCTTCGCTGAAAAAGAATGAAGGGATTTCTTAATGTAAATCCTTGTGTATCGTTCCTTCGTTTAGTAAGAAGAAAGGGATTTTTGACTTTAAATATTTCTGTGTCGTTACTTCATTCAATAAGAATGAAGAGATTCCCTTGATGTAAATATGTGTGTATCGTTCCTTCGTTTGATAAGAATGAAGGGATTTCTTGATGTAAAACTTTCTGTATCGTTAATCTTCACTGAATGAGAGTGAAGGGATTCCTTTGATGTAAATATTTTTGGATACAACATAAATGAATATTCATGTATGAATACAAATTTATTACCAATACAATGATGTTATTTCTTGTCTGTGTGATTAGCTATTTAGTTTTACACCTTGTGTTTCCGATTGCATTTTTTAAAAGATTTCGTAGAAATTATGTTATGATTCATTATTTTTGCATATAATTGAGAGATTGCAAAGATTTAAGTAAGTTTTGAAAATTATTAAATCCATTTTTACATAAATTAAATATGGATATTGCCCTCAAATACCTCAAATGTATGTTTTTTTAGACAAGTGCATGTTATTATATTATAGTATTAAATAATACATTAATTTTGATAATTTACAAAAGAACTCACATACATAAAACGAATGCCCTTCTATACAAATGTATGAGATAATATGATCATTGGTATAAACGTTCTGTAAATAATACATTACTTTTATCATTTTTGTAACTTTTCTGTCAAAAACATACATTAATTTTGACCATTTTTGTAAATTTTCTGTAAATAATACATTATCTGTGATCATTCACAAAAGTACTCGCATACATAAAATGTATGCCCTTCCATACAAATGTATGTAATTATATAATTAATAATTTTGATCATTCACAAAAGTACTTACATATATCAAATGTATGCCCTTCCATGCAAGTGTATACCATTATGTGATCATTTTTGTAAATTTGTTTGTAAATTATACATTAATTTTGATCAATTTTGTAAATTTTCTCTAAATAAGACATTGAGTTTTATAAATTGTGTAAAATAATAATTTAATTTTGATCATTTTTATAAATGTTCTGTAAATAATACATTAAATGTGATAATTTACAAAACTTCTTAAACACATAAAATGTATACCCTTCCATACAAGTCCGTCATTATATGATCATTTTTGTATTAAAAAAAAAAGAAAATTGTTAATTGTCTGTACATAATAATTCATATAAATCGTTTTGATCAATTTTTTAAAAACTTTTCTGTAAATAATACATTAATTGTCATCATGTTTGTAAATTTTCTGTGAAAATTTTTCTCACGTACATATAGTCTCCTTCTATACAAATGATTTCACGTGCATCATTAATACATTTTCTGTAAATAATACATTAATTTTTTTTTTATACATCTTTTTATATTTTCTGTAAAATAATACATTGATTTTAACATTATATTCCCTTCTATAATAATTCTCCTGTTAAAAACTAATACATGTTGACATCATTAATAAACTTGTTGTTTTGTAATTGTTTTGTAAATTTTCTGTAAATAATACATTAATTTTAACATTATAGACTTCTTCTATACAAATGTTCTCACATACTTAAAATGTATGTCCATGCATACTATATGTATGCTATTATATTATCCTTCCATACAAATAACCTTATATACATAAAATGCATGTCCTTACATACTAATGTATACTATTATATTATCCTTCCAAAAATAACCTTATATAATTAAAATGTATGTCCTTGCATACTAAATGTATACTAATATATTATCCTTCCATACAAATAACCTTATATACATAAAATGTATGTCCTTGCATACTAAATGTATACTATTATATTATCCTTCCATACAAATAACCTTATATACATAAAATGTATGTCCTTGCATACTAAATGTATACTATTATATTATCCTTCCATACAAATAACCTTATATACATAAAATGTATGTCCTTGCATACTAAATGTATACTAATATATTATCCTTCCATACAAATAACCTTATATACATAAAATGTATGTCCTTGCATACTAAATGTATACTATTATATTATCCTTCCATACAAATAACCTTATATACATAAAATGTATGGTATATTTCTCCTTGAAAATACTACAAAAATGTATGTCCTCCGCACCATTTTTTCCAAAGCTAATGGAAGTCCCCCAAATATATGCCACTAATGGAAGTCCCCCAAATATATGCCACTAATGGAAGTTCCCCAAATATATGCCACTAATGGAAGTCCCCCAAATATATGCCACTAATGGAAGTCCCCTAAATATATGCCAGTAATATAAAATATAAGTATTCTTTTGTTTTTCTTCTTACACTAGTATTTAAAAAAAAGGGGAGGGGGGTATCATGAATCACTATGCCACTCATTGTAGCTCCCTTTTATATTTGTGTTTTTAAAAATACTAATTAAAACCGTGGGGTTTTTTTTGTTGTTTTTTTATTGTTTTTGTTTTATTTTGCTGCCTCGTTAGCCTACCACTGTTTGGTAGTTTCTCCTCTCCGCGAACGTAGACGCCAGGCAGCTTGGGAGAGGTTAAAACAATACATACAACATAAAAGGGGGCCTAGAATGGTCCATATAGCACGTACTATTCCTATGTACGGGGCCCCCGTACATATTGCAAGACCGTATGTACGGGGAATCCCGACATATCATATAGCACTAGTGTACAGTAAGCCCGTACATCACTTTAACATTATATACGGGGCCCCCGTACATAGTCTAACCGAGACAACCTCTGGTGTCATATACAAGCCACCGTAGCAGAGCGCGTATAACTGCCAACTTTTCATGCTTCGTCTGGAGCTGATGACTAGCAGCATGCAGCTATATATAGACTGCAAGATCACATGACTAACTACAGTCTGATGTGGATTCTGGATCGGGCCAGATTCTGAGAGTGGGTTGTTTCGGAAGTTTGGCACAAGGAAAGACATAGGACCAGCTGGAAAGATGAGGGAAATAGTCCATATTCAAGCCGGACAATGCGGAAATCAGATAGGTTCAAAGGTAAGATAAACCATCTTCAAATATAAAGCCGATGTCATATCCACATTTATATTTAGAAACTGTGAAATTGAAGTTAATTCGAATAATTTACACGTAATTTACCGTAATTTATGTTGCTGGAGCTGTCTGCTTATTCTTCTGTTATTCATATCCCGTTTCGTATTACAGCAAAATAGTGTATAAATGGTATCCACTTTGTGTTTATATAAATACGTAGGACTTGTATACTTTTCAGTTTCTGCAGGATTAAAAATAAATGTTGTAATGCATATCTGTAATATACATGTAATGCTTCTCCTGATTGTAAAGACGCCACACAAACTGTAAAATAAACATATAACTACACATATGTGTAGCATATAAACATATAACTGCACATGTGTGTAGCATATAAACATATAACTGCACATATGTGTAGCATATAAACATATAGCGGCACATATGTGTAGCATATATTTAACACGTGCATATTTATTTCGTAAACCATTGACTTTATTTGACTGTAAGCTGCTGTAGATTTCTGCAAAATTGCATTTGATAATAATGAATAGATACAAAAACACCCCTAACCAAACCTCCCATCAGATGCATGTTTGGCAATTACAATGAAAAAGAATTTCAAAGCCAGAAAAACAAATTAATGTGACGAAAGAAATGGGAGGCGTAATTTTTTTTTTTTTTTTTTTTAATATTTTTTTTTGCGATTAAAATTAATGTCTGAAAGTTCGTCGTCAGGCCGATGTAAGGTATTTGGAGTTTATGTTACCAGATTTAAAAAAACAACAAAAACAATTAAAGGCTTAAATGCTTGTGAATTATAAGCATAATCACCGTAAAGATCAAGTGCCTAGATCGTTTATTGCTATTCATGTTCAGATAACAATATTGAAAGCACTTTAACGAGTTACTGCTGCTCCCGGAAATTAGAGCACAAGTACGGGCTTCCACACGCACTAGAGAGCCCAACGGACGAAGCTGAGAATAACGTCATACAAAAGTCACAACACAATTTTTTTTTCCCAAGCACATTTCTGATGCCCTTCTTGATTTATGAGCTCAAAAGTGACCTTTAGGCAAAATAACTTAAAGCGGGCTTAGTCCAGTCAAACCAAAATATTAGTGTGCGTCTCTAATGCACTCCAGTAAATAGAAAGAAAGAATTGAGTTTCAGAATATCCCATATTTACATTCAAGAATTAAGTTTCAGAATATCCCATATTTACATTCAAGAATTAAGTTTCAGAATATCCCATATTTACATTCAAGAACTGAGTTTCAGAATATCCCATATTTACATTAAAGAATTGAGTTTCAGAATATCCCATATTTACATTCAAGAATTGAGTTTCAGAATATCCGATATTTACATTCAAGAAGAATAAAGAAAACACTAGATGACGTTCTGAAACGATTTCTGTAATTAGCCACTGCATTTATGTAATTAGTCACTGCGTTTTGGGGCCACCACATTCAATAAAATGCAGAAACATCCTCCTGGGGTATGAAACTTTTCGATGTAAAAGAGATCCGTAGTTTAGTCATCTATTGACAAATTATTGATTTAGAAGGATGTTTCCAGACTAAAATCCACGTCTGTAAACGCGTATGATGACTCTAGAGCAACAAACACACAATCATACAAATTCTTATTCTGCTATTAAATGGAACAATGATTCATTGCCTGGGTTCTAACGTATCAGCAGATTCACACACACATGTGTGAATAGATCATTGATTCTAGCACTCGTGTGTGTATGTGCGTGTGTGTGTATATATATATATATATATATATATATATATATATATATATATATATATATATATATATATATGTGTGTGTGTGTGTGTGTGTGTGTGTGTGTGATAGAGTGATGTAATACAGGTGATCAAGAAACTGAAGAGACACGAGTATAGCTAGAAGTCTGCAACAAAGCATCAAATCCCCGCGCTGTCCTCTTGCTATACTAAAGTATCATTATGTAGCCCTGTAGTTGAAAAGCCAGTCCAAAGATTCGCCCATAGGGTTAAAAATTCGAACACTAACCCTAAATTTGGACTTTCTTCAGTGACTCAGTGAGTAAAATGCTGTACCCACAATCCATGGGACGCAGATTTAAATCTAGCCGAAACCAGTACGGGTGGACTGCCTTGATTTGTTTCTGGGCAAGGCACTTGTCTCCCATTGGCTTGGAATTAAATAGTCTTTCATGTGCTGATATACGATTAAACCCCAATCAGTCAATCACTGCGCTTTATTTTTCCTTTTGTATGATGCTGAGACATTTGATATTTGGTCCCTTTAGTCTGAGACTGATACATTGGATATTTAGTGTTTTTAGAGTCTATTCTTGTCCGTCGAAATTGCTAGATTTACTATTTTACAAGTGGTTAAATCGAATCCCAAAAATTGCAACAGGGTCATCCTAGATTGCCAAATATCTACGCCCCATCCCCCCCCCCCCCCCCCAGAGTAGAAATTAACACAAGCCTACATAAAATCGACCTGTTTTACTAATTCACCTACACTCTCCCGGCCGGGATGCATCGCTGTGCCTATTGGGCAATAATGCTTATATAATATGAGCCACTTAACAATGATCAACTTTCTATTAACATAACCTTATTTGTCTAAGTAAGACAAATATCGATAAATACTAAGCAACTGCAATATTGTCTTTTTCATCGATTTTAAATAAATGTCTGATGACGTAATTGCGGTTCAACAGTAGAGGCAAGAACAAGTCGTTACCATGGAAACGTACAATTCAGAAATATCCAGACATATGAAACTCGGTTTCGATCGGTAACTTCGAAATACGTCTGAAAAACTCTTTGTTCGAGTCACCTTAGTTATTCATAACTGCACTAGACGGCTTCTTATTACAAACCATAATAAAGAATCCTTGCGTGCGTGCGGTGTGGCCTTAAAATTGTTATAAATGTCTCCTGCAAAAACAAAAGAAAATAAAACAAGACAGAACAATTGTGCGGTAACATTTCCTCGCTTAATCACAAAAACCCCGTTTGTTTACATACGCTACACTGCTGTTGCTTCAACAATTTTAATTTTGCTGGAACAAACGATGTGTGTGTGTGTGTGTGTGTGTGTGTGTGTGTGTGTGTGTGTGTGTGTGTGTGTTTCTACAACTAAAGTAGAATGAAACCATGTTTAGTCGCAAATGTTCGAAGTACATGTAAATGTTTAATGAAGCAGAGGCGGGCCGTAGTTTTCGGGACTCTACTGGCGTAACCCAATATCTTCTCGAAATGCTCTTTTACGAGGCTCGATTCAGTAGGGATTTGCATGTACACAAAATACACTCTTTAAGAATGCGGTTTTGAGACACAGCTGTTGAGTTTTACGTGCATGTATAACTAACTATGCATTTAAACAGCTGCGCACCTCATGGTTCATCGAGATACACTAACGCACACCTAGATATTTCGCAAAAGGAACAGTCAGAGGGCCCATTTACATGTAATTCGGTACACTCAGGTTTGGCTCCATACCCTATCTGGCTTTAACAGAAGATATGGCGATGTCACACTTGTCATCACACTTTGCCCACGGGTACAACAGACCGATACACACTTTGATCGAGGTAACTGAGTATTGGTTATAATTAAAAAAAAAAAAAAAAAAAAAAAAAAAAGAAAAGTTGATGAAAAAATTAGATTCTGCATGGTGTGAAGAAAAAGTGTTGCTTAAATTATTTTCAAATAATGCTTTTCGTAACCTTGCACGTAAAACAAAGAAAACGAGGGTAACAGTAGAGCCCAGAATCGAGCGAGGGCAAACGTAATTGAGAATCTTTATTATAAATGTTGGGAGAGATAGCAAGAATTTGTACAGATAATATGAAACCAGAATGATAACTTTTTCAGCAATCATATAAATTAAAATGATCAAGTTTGCTTTGAATGTGCCTTATGAATATAAATTTACCAAGTACATTTAACAGCTTATGTGCACGGTGTCTTGCACCACGGGGAAAGATTGTATGTACCGTCTAAGCTTATAAGTCGAGTCCAACTGTAAACAACATAAACCCTGATCTGCTGTCGCATAATGGACTGGCAGATCTGGGTCTGTGTTTTTTTTCTCTACTGATTTCTTCTGTTAAACTGCATAGACCCAGATTTGCTGCCGCATGATGCGACGGCAGATCTGGGTCAATGCAGTTTGCAGTTGGATCCGACTTGTGTGCGAGCATAGACGGTATCCTCAAGACGCTGGATAGATATATTATGGTATGAACATAGTATTAACGTCATTAACGAATGGCTAGCAAAAAAAAATAAAAATCAGTTCCTTTGTGGATGTGAATGCCTCCTCCATTTTCCCACATTTCTAGACTTTATCAACCGTTTTAGTAACGCTAAATTGGCGGGGGTTTTTTTTGTTGTTTTTTTTTTCTTTTTTTTTTAGTTTCCTCGATAAGGCCGCCATATTTTTGTACCCGTGGCCAGTACCAGAATTTATAGTCTTTGATGTAACACCGTCTTTTCTTATAACGGCCATACATTTAGTCTGGACCACAACAGGTCACCTAAAGATTTACTACATCGAACAGTCTTAGAAAAGAATTCTTCCGGACCCTATCCCCCCCCCCCCCCCTCCCTTTCAGGTCCTAAGAATGTCGGAATCAGATTGAATGGCCAGGATCGAATGCATTTACATATCTCATTTGGTCCGTACCAAAGTAGAGACTACACTTACATGTAGGTTATATTGCATGGAAATTTAGACCCATTCCCCAGTCCTGTTGCACATAATATGATATAATATCATAAGACGCATAATTGTACCCCGTCTTTAGATTTGCGCGAGAAAAAAAAATTACCCATATTTTGCGTAAAATTATTCATTCCACCCAAAAGATTATACCTTCTTCCTCCACCTCAAAAATCATTCAGCACTCCTGAGCATAATACCTTTGAGAATTAAGGTAGCTATACTAAACTTGCGTTCTTTTGCTACTTTTATTTGTAAAACCGTTCTTACTTTACTTCCGGTGCGCCATTTTCATCTTTTGTCTCTGTTCAATACGTGATTTCCCTTGACGAAGGATCGGTTTGCTGTTATGTGTGATGTAATTCTAGAACGAGCCGACCAGCCACCAGTGTAGAAGTGTATTGATTGTTCAGTCATTCCAAGCAAAAATGAAGGATTTATTTCAGTATACAGTCATAAATTATGATTAAAAACAGAATAACGGAAAATATTTTATTTTATTTTTTTATTTCTAAATGAAGAAAGACGCAGCAAATAGGATTTAGCAATTATACTGTGTCAAACTTGGAGTATTGTGAAGAGTTTTCTGAGTAGGGCCTACTGTGCTTCTAACTTTGTTCCAAATGTATTACAAGTGATTATATCTTCACAAATCCTTCTGAAGGTTAGAAAAAGGATATTAGATATATCATTTAGGCAATCGATTGGTGGAGTAAATTTTTACCGGCGAAACGGAATTTCAATCTACGCATAATGTTCTACAAAAAAGCATGAAAAAATAACATTTTGAAGATTTTCTCCGTATTTGATCTTTAAACATTGTCGTCCCTCTGAGGGCATGGGGATGCAAAAGAGGTCCGATGCATCTTCCTGCATGTCGTAACCAGTTTGTCGTGGGATGAGTCCATGATGATGTTTCAGCTGAGAAGGTATGGGATTTTTTTTTTTTAAAGTAGTGTGGTCTATAGAAAACAATTTTGACCTTGTATTTTTTTTTGTCACTAACTCTCTTTTGTATGACTTGTTTTGCATTTTGGCAGCGTCTTTACTTTTTAAATTTTGTTTCATGGTGTATATTTACTTCAAGTTGGAGGGTTTGTCTTCCTGGGAATTTCGGCAAGGTATTGCCTTTGTCGTTTTTGCTACCTAGCTTTTACTCGGCACTATATAGCCAGGAATTAGCTGATGTGCCTCTAAACCGTATACACACAACTTCACAGGGCACTCAGATCTGATCGGATAACACCTAGGTATTTGTCAGTATGTAACATATGCACGGTTTCATAATCGTTCAATATTTTTATCCGATTGTTATAAAATTCTCTGTACTTGTATACAAATTCATTTTACTTCATATGGACTTTGTTTTCTGAATATATATATATATTCCTATTTTCCCGAGTGCAAACGGACATTTTGACGTACATGATAGAAACACATGTATCTACTGTTTATAATACATATTCATTAAAAACAAAAAAAACAAAAAAATGATTCAACCATAGCATAGGTCTCATCAGGTGGTAGCAGCAAAAAATAAATGTATGCCTAAGATTTGATACGGATTTCCCCCACAACAGTTTTTGTTTTTTAAATGTATTTATTTTATTTTTTTATTTTTTTTAAACAAAATGCATTTACTCTGTGTTTTTATTACCGATCATGATGTTGCCACATTTGCATTATGGTAAATCCACTCACTCAGACTTCATCTGTTTGGTGAAAGCATTTTCTATGTTCTCTTGGTACAACTGTCTTGTTCAATTTCTCTTCCACTTTCTGACTGCCTACATCGAATCAAAGTCTTTTATATCAACACCAACAAGATTTATTATTATAAGTTTGTCAAGAGTGTCAGCACTCAGCCTGCACCGCATCTTTCTTTTGATAAAATTCTGGCGCAAAAGTCCTTGCCCACACTCCACTCTTGACACTGGAGTACCTGTGAGTCGGGGACCGCTTATAGTAGGTATGACGAGAGTAAATTGATCATTTTCGTACACCAGGTATGCAGTTTCCCTTCTGTCACATACGAAAGGTATAAAATCAAGTGCTTCTCTGTTGCAAGGTCAATTCATTCATCAACAGTTATTCTCACAATAAGGCTTGCTCTCACCTTCAGAAAAGCAAACACATATCTTACTGGGAAACGATCTTTAATATCTAATAAACTTGAGGATTAAGTTGCCGTTCTCTAACCCCATTTGCCCACCTTAACTGTGAGCGGTATAGCCTTCAAACAGTTGAACAATAAACAGCTTAATCGACGACACCTCTTTTGATTCTTCGATAACGAAACTGTGTAAACAAGACCTAGTCACCTTTGAATCAAGCTTAGTCGGCGAAACCTTTATTGATTGTCTGACAAAGAAACAAAGTGCAAATTAGACATAGTAATGTTTGAATTTTGCTTAGTTAAGGTGTTTATTTTACAGTTTAATGGATAAACAAATCAAAGACAATTGATTTATTATTTGGCTATTACAATCCATTTCCAAGACAGATCATGTTGCACATAAATCATGCGCGGAGAAAAACTAAATTTGGCAGCGTTTTATATGGCATGCGTTTTCAAGGGTCACAAAATATTACATACGTTGTTAGCCTGATCATCCATCTTCACTTTCAAACAACTAGTCTTATCAATCCAGAATAGTCCCAGTTGTTGTGAATTGATTGAGGATTCTGCAATGCGATTGGATATAAACGGTCACGTGATACTGATCTGGAATTTTCACACATCAGTAAATTCTGAGGACTCCTTTCGGTTCCCAATCAGTTTCTAATGCACTTTAGGTGAAGCTTTGTCTATACCAACTCCTTACACCATAATAATAACAACAAGCCACCCCCGCATTCCAAACCCTCGTAACCGAAGATCAAAATTCGCAACCCCAGATAAAGTCTCCAATTAGAAGTTCAAACAGTGTAATCGCACAGTCCTTCCCGCACTTCAACACTCACCTCTGTAGCAAAACAAAACATATGGCGGACGTGACAAAAGTTCCTCAAATCACTGGTATAACCCGCTCTGATATTGTACCGTATCTATCATACTATATATAAGAGTCGACGACCCTCGGCTTGCCAAGATGGGGCTAAGTATTCTGGCTTAGTGTGAAGAGACTAATGATAGAAAACTTCGAGCTACCTAAAATTGATTCTTTTTTGATGAAATCCGCTAATTTGACAACAGAAAGGAGGACAGTTAAAATTATAAAGATTAAATGATCATGGTTGGGTATTTATAGAAGTATACATTTGTACCTAACCACTCACAAAGTAAATAAAGTCTAGAGGACTCTATGCATCAGCAAATCTTGATTTACGCTGTTAGCAATTGGTAGCAGTTTGTATTAAGATAAATACGGTATTAATGGTAATGAATTTGGAGGCAACAGTGATGCAGCTGAACGCACTGTCACTTTAAATGCAATTTCATATCTGGATGCTAAATTGACGAAAATTCTAAATTACATGTTTCATGCAGCAGCAGTGAATATTTCCACAGTATGCATGCACACTACTTAATGTTGCTTTGATATTATCTCCATCGCAATTCCGCAGACGTCATTATCTTTTTCTACACAAAAGGTATCTGGTTCTTTGAAACACACTAAGCGATGTTGAAAGACATTAAGCCCTATATTATAGATTACAGCGATTACAGTTAATCTAAGTCAAAGAATGGTAGGGACTTTGAACTTATTCAAAAGCAAGTATGTCTGATTCGACTTGAGATCGACCTTGAGTAAATGCAAATAGAAGAAGGGACCCATAGAAACTCGAAAGTACTTTGAGCTATATCCAGTGTTGTTTCTCGTGCTTCCAAATGCGTAAAACACACACACACACACACATAGTCACAGTCAGAATTTATATGCACAAGCGTCTCCTTGTTAAACGGGACCTCACGTGTCGCACGTGTTATATATATATATATATATATATATATATATATATATATATATATATGACACATGACCGGATTAAGACCTTTAGATTATGGTGCCTCCCCCCCCCCTTATATAATTCAAAATAAAAACAATACTAAACCGTACTTTCTCATTTTTTGTTGTTGTTGTGTGCCCCTGCTAAGCACGTGCTTAGTCTGCCTATGGGGGGGGGGGGTGAGCGGGGGGAGAGAGAGAGAGAGAGAGAGAGAGAGAGAATCAAAATTTTCCTTTTTGGTTGCAGTCAGAATTTATATGCAATAGCGTATCCGTGTTAAACGGGACCTCACGTGTCGCACGTTACCGTCCCGAAAGACTCGTGTATCGACCGCTCTAAGTACTACCGCATGTCAGCAATATAATTTCTGCATTCAGACAGAAAAAGAGATTAGTATTTATGTCGTGCAAAACAGACTTGTAATTACTCATGAATGCATATACACTAACAAAACTCTAAATGAGGCGTCTCCATGGCCGGTAACCAGTGAGGTGTATGACATGTGTTGATGCTAGTGGCAAACCCACATTTCCATACGTAATCATGTCAGCACAACAATGACTTTAAAAATGCAGTGGTGTAATCGTTTTGAAATATACAAGTCTTATTTCTTTAGTACTTTAGACTGCAAATGCACACTTAGTTAGGGAATCAGATGCATAACTCCTCAAGAATATTTACTGGCATTTTGTTCATTTTTAAGATTTCGACTACTTTCAGCCTCACGGTTCGTATTATAAGGCCGTTTTTCTCAGGATTCTGTCTGCAGTATGCACATTTACTTAGGTCTAGGTTATTTCCTTCAGAAGATTTACGCGTGTAACTATCGTTGTACATGGATTAAGCAGTTCTTGTAAAGTGAGTCAATCGTCTTGTATCTGCACCAGGTCTCTGGGAATAAGATTTTTTTCCCCGACGGTTTACAAGTTTTTTCTATGTTGTCTGAAAATAAGAGTATTACAACGCCTTTAGCTTTCTTTTCGTACAATCTGTTTTTTTTTTCTTTCTTTTTTTTTCTCTTTTTTTTCTTAAAAATATTATTGGCTATAATATTTCAGTATATAATAATAATAATAATAATAATAATAATAATAAAGTCTTTATTTTCTGAGGGTAACACAATTAGTACAAAAACTAATCTCCCTTGTGGTCCTCAATTATTTACATATGTACAGGCAAATATATAAAATACAGCTGGGAAACAAACATCATACAAACAAGGTATTGTGGAATAGTGTACACAAGAGCAACAGAGTATGGATTTAGCACTCAAACATGGATAATTGAAATGACATTGTTTACACACACACACACACACACACACACACACACACACACACACACACACACACACAAAACATATAACCACCCAGAGACATTTTATATAATATATACATTACAAATTTACAACAATGTTGGCCATAATCTGTTTTGGACATTATCTGGACTGCATCCATTTCAAACATTTGTGATGGAAGGAAGGCACTGATGGTGCATCTTTAACATCATTAGGTATAGAATTCCAAATGATTGGACCCGAAAGAGCCAAACTATTTGTATACAATTCCGTTTTGGGTTTAGGAAGAAGAAAGTTTTTGGACGACATAGAGCATAGTATTGGTAAACTAGAACCTGTAGTGGTATCATTTGTCCTTTTTCTGAACATATCATTTATATAGTTGGGCATAGAACCATTAGAGACTTAAAACATAAATTTAGCTTTTCTTAAACATATTCTTTCATAGATAGTCATGATCTTCAAATCATGCATACATTCTTGGACATTTTCAACATTATTGTCAAGGATAATTCTGATGGCTCGTTTTTGAAGTCTTTCCACTTTTAACAAATTTGTTTTAGAAGCATTACCCCATATGATGTTGCAGTAGTCCAGATGAGGTTGAATATAACTTTTATAAAACATTATTCTGTGGTTTAAGGTTAGGAATTCTTTGATTTTTGATAGTAACCAGATATTCTTAGACATCTTTTTGGTAACGATACTGATATGCTCTGACCATAACATATTGTTATCAACTTGAACTCCTAAAAGTTTCTCTTGCGTAACATTTTTCAGTTCCACATCATGAAAATTAATGGGACGAATATTATCTCTAATTCTGTTACGTCTCTGACGAGTGGTTATCAGCATCACTTTAGTTTTGTCTAAATTAATGACCATTCCATTATGTTTACACCATTTGGAGAGTTCTACAAGAGCATTATGTAAGTTTCTTTCGACAGTAATTTTTGATGCACCACTATCATTTAAAGTGGTGTCATCAGCAAAGAGATCAGTCTCAATATTTACTGTATGCAAATATAGATCATTTATTAATATAATAAATAGTAGTGGCCCTAAAATAGATCCTTGAGGTACTCCACAAGTCACAAGTTTGTCCTCCGATGTGACACCGTTTATGGCAACTTTTTGTTTTCTTCCTTTCAGATATGACTTAAACCAATTTAAAGAGTTGTTGTTTAGCTTATAGAGTCTTAATTGTTCAAGTAATATATCATGATCAACTAAATCAAAAGCTTTCTTAAAATCAACCAGCACAACTCCCACTAGATCACCATTATCTAAAGCTTTGAGCCATTTTTCAACCATACTGGCAAGAGCAGTTTCACATGAATGATTTTGTCGAAAACCTGATTGTCTATCACACAACAGCTTGTGTTCCTCAAGAAAAGTCGTTAGGGAGGCATGACAATGTTTCTCAAGAATTTTTGATAAGACAGGAAGGATTGAGATTGGTCTGAAATTATTTATTTCATCTGAGGACCAGAATTATGAAGAGGTCTTACTTTCGCCTCCTTCCATTTTTCAGGAAATGTATTTGTTTTTATTCTAATATTACATATGTATGTTATACTTTCTGAGATGAGAGGTGATGCTGTCCGTAATCATCGTGGTCCATTGAAGTCAGCACCTGTGGACTTTGTTACTTCTAAATTTTGCAGATATTTCAGTACTTTATTCTCGGTTATGAAGGGTATTCCATAAAAAGTACTCCCGGGGATTTTTTCATTACAAAGGTGTGAAAGTTCTACATGATCATAGGGAGTAATTGGCTCTTTAGTATTATTAGCAACAGTAACAAAAAAGTTATTGAACTCATTGGCAATATCTTCATTGTTACTGATCCTTACACCATCTTTTCTTAAGGTGCAACAAGTGTTCGAATATGAATGAGAATGACCTTTACCAGCACCAAGTTCTTTAAAAATTTTCCAAATGTTTCCTGGTTTCTATTTTGACTCGTCAATCAGTTGTTGGTAATGAGATTTTTTTTGATAATCTTATGAGCCTTACAACTTCATTTCTCATATTTTTATATTGGTCAGTGTTTCCCTTTGCTTTATATTGATCACGTGTTTTTATTGCTTGTATGATTTCAGGTGTAATCCAGTTTGGTTGGATAATAACAAGCATTTGCTATCATTAGGTCAATCGTAGTGTCATGTTCCTTTGTCAAATTTACATGGCTTTTATTTCAAAGCTTTGTAAAGTTAAATCTTCAAATTTTAACAGTATTTCATTGTATGTGTTGCTATCTTCTACTTATGGATTTCTTGAAATATCTTAGTAAGTACATCTACTGAGGAAAGGCCGATTTTGCTTCTGCGCCATTCCTTTGTCACGAAAATGCGAAATTTAAAAGGGAAATATTTCTTTGATTACTCTGCTATCATCCCAAAAGTAGGCTTTTACCTCACCTGGTCGTAAACCCGAGTGAGTTTACGGTGTGTCCTTGCGTCAGTCGTGCGTCGTTCGTCGTCCGTCCGTAAATAATTGCTATTTTAAGCTTTTAAAACAAACCACTAGACTAATTTTGCCCAAAATTTGGCACACAGCATGCTAGCAAAGAGGGCTAAAATTTATACAAACGATGCCGATCCTCCAACAAATATGACCGCCAATAATAAAAATAATAGAAACTCTTTAAACTACTTTTTCTCAAAATCACTGAACAGAATTTGATCAAATTTAACAGAAATCATCTTGGCATGAAGATCTTTAAAATATGTACAAATGATGCCTATCCGCCTTCAAATAGAGCGGCTGTTACTAAAACTAAGAAAGCCACTGCTACTGAAAATGAACGAAAAAAAAATAGAAAAAACTTTACACGACTTCTTCTCCAAAACTGTTGAATGGAATTGGACCAAACTTACAGAAAGCACCATAGAGTAAAGACCTTTAAAATTTGTACAAAAGATTCTGATCCGCCATTAAATATGGCTGCCGTGACCACAAATTGAAAACCTATAAACGAATTCTTTTCCAAAACCGCCCAACGGAATTTGACCAAATTTGACATAAAGCATCCTGCATGGAGAGATTTCAACTTTTACAACTGATGCTGATCCGCCATCAAATATGGAAGCCATTACTAAAAAAAGAAAAACCTTGAAGCAACGATTTTTACAAAACCGTATAATAAAAAAAATAAATAAAATAAAACATTTTATCAAACTTGACAGGAAGCTTCCAGACCTGAAGACCTCTAAAATCTGTACAAGTGATGCCAATCCACTATCAAATATAACTGCCGTTACTAAAAAAAAAAAAAAAAAAAAAAAGACTTTTCCCACAAAACTATTACATAGAATTTGACCAGTCTTAAAAAATTTTAATTTTTTAAACGACTTCTAAACTGTTGAATAGAATATGACCAAATATGACAGCAGCAATCATTCTGGAATAAAGGGCTTTGAAGTCTGTACAAATGATGCCAATCCGCCATAAAATATGGCCGCCGTTACTAAAACTAGAAAAAAACAACTTTAAACGACTTTTTTTTCCAAAACCGCTAAATATAATTTAATCATATCTGACAGAAAGCATCCTGGGATGAACATTTTTCAAATGTTTACATTTACAAAGGGTGTCTGTATTCTATCAAATATGACCGCCGTTGCTTAAAAAAAGAACACACACACACACACACACACACACACACACACACACACACACACACACACACACACAAAACAAAGTTTAAACAATTACTGCACAATTACCATTGAATAGAATTTCATAAATCTTGACAGAAAACATTTTGGCATGAAGCCCTTTCAAACTGACACAAATGATGCAGATCCGCTATGAAATATAGCCGCCGTTACTGCAAATTGAGGAACGTTTAAACTACTTTTCTTTTCAAAAAACACTCGACCGAATTTGACTAAATTTGACAGAATATATCCCGGCAAGGAGGGTTTCCAAATTTATACTAATGATGCTGATCTGCCATCACATATGGTCGCCGTTACTAAAAATAGAAAAACATTTAAATGACTACTTCTCCAGAACCGTTGAACAGAATCTGATCATATTTAACAGAAAACATCATGAGAAGACCTTTAATTATTATTTTTTTTTATAGAAATGATGCCGACTTGTCGTTAAATATGGCCGACGTAACTAAGCTAAGAATAGACAAAACATTTAAACAACTTCTCCAAAACTGTTGAATAAAATTTAACTACACTTTAGAGAAATCGTCCAAAGACCTTTCAGATTTGTTCAAAAGATGCTGATCCGCCATCACATGTGGATGCCGTTACTAAATATTATAAAACCTTGAAACGACCTCTTCTCAAAAATCGATCGACAGAATTTCACCAAATCTGACAAAGCATTCTGGCATGAAGACCTTTTAAGCCCGTACAAACGATGCCAGTCTACCGTCACAATACAGCCTGCAGTTATTAAAAATAGAAAAACTTATAAACGACGATTTTTCCAAAAACCGTTGAATAGAATTTGAATAAAATTGACATAAAGCTTCCTGACACGAAAACTTTTTAAATCTGTAAACGGGATGCCAATCCACCATCAAATATAACTGCTATTGCTAAAAATATAACAAACTTTAAACGACTTTTCTCCAAAACCGCTGCAGAGAATTTTGATGGAAAGCTTCCTGGCATGAAAGACCGTTCAGATTTATGTAAATAATGCAAATCCGTTATTAAATATGGCCACCGTTGCTAAAAGTAGAAAAAAAATTTTAAAAATAAAAAAATTGAACGACTTTTCAAAAACCGCACAACTGAATTTGATACAATTTGACAGAAATTTGTACATATGATGCCAATTCATCACTAAAGTAGAAAAGTATTTACACAGCTTTATATCAAAAACTGCTTAACAGAATTTGACCAAGATTGGCACTAAGCGTCCTGGCAATATTGGACACATTATGTTGATGTGCCAAATATGAATAAAGATAGAAAAGGTAGAGAAACCTTGAAACAGTTCTTTTCATAACTCATGCAATCAACAGCATTAGAAGAAAATTTAAACAAAAAGCATCCTAATGATCCAAATTTCTTGACTAACTTCTCTTGCGTTTGGATATTCGTTAGATGTCATCTAAGTTAGCCTATTGTCAGGATCTCTATCGTGTTTTATGGTTATAAAATTTGGTATTAACATGTGTTTATAGCCATTTTCATGGCATAAATAGACAAACTTGCTGACTTTATGTCTTTTTGAATGGTGATACATCTCAGAAAACTATACTATCCCAAAATTAGGGTACTGTGACCTATTACTTCCGTGATTTCTGGTAAGTGTAGACTTAAGGAAGAGGGAGGGGGTCTTAATAGGTAGAAATGTGCCTACCCCCTCAATACAATATAATATAAATAAATACAATAAATATGACTATTCTTTCTTGTGACTCTGATGTTTTGTACAATCGTATATTTGGTCTTGCATTTTAGGTGGAACGTATGTCACGGAATCTTTACATTATCCAATTTCCTAGGAGCGATGTTGAAAGACACTAATCCCTGTATGTGGTAGTAACATGAAAGATATAGTTAGATATTGCTAATATAATGTATAATGTAAGAACAAGGGAAAAAGCCGCTTGAGTGTGTTACTCAATATGATTTACAGAATAAATAAAATTACAAAGTTCGTTATCATAGCTAGAATAATGGAAAGAAAAGATAAAGACAAGCTTCTGCTTATTATTAATATATAATAAAGTTTTTAACCGATGAGGCCGACTTCTGTGTAGACATGTAAGTAAGATTTTGCAGAAATGATCTTATATTCTCGTGTCATTTATTTCAGTTTTGGGAAGTAATTTCCGACGAACACGGTATCGATCCCACAGGAACATATCACGGTGATTCCGATTTACAGTTGGAGCGGATCAGCGTCTATTTCAATGAAGCGACCGGTAAGCCCCCACCCCCTCTCATTCTTTATGTGAATTTGAGTTAATGTGCGCGAACGTGTTTGCAGATAGAGCCATAGATAGATTGATGAAGATCTTCGAACATAAACAAATATGGACGGCTATCTTGTTGAATAGTTAGATTGATTGATGGATGGATAGACTAAAACTTTTAAAAAAAACCTATTTATTCTCTATCTCAATCCAGTCATCTCCAGAGATTTCGATATACAAAATATAAGTAATTTAACGTACGATGATAATCACAAGGCAGGATCACGTGATGCTTGAACATCTGCTCAAAATATATACATCCTGTCTTCTCAATCAAGACTGATCGGTTGGGCCACGTGGCGCGTAAACATTGAATAAAGTTTGGTATGCGATGACGGTTATGCACTGGCAGTAAGGTACTGCTAATAAACCTGGTTGCTGATTCATAGATACAGCATTTTTTTTTTTTTTTTTTTTTTTCGTATCTCAGATTCCTGTTTTTTTTTTAGTGCATCTGTTTGGACGTAAAGTAGGAGTAGCTAATATGCTTTATTTTCGCAGATAAAAGCAAAACAAAACAGAAATCATTTCAGCTCTAGGGACCGCCAGATGATCAACTGAGAACACAGACGTTATAACTTTACAAGCAAGAAAAGCGTGGATCAAATATTATGACGATTCACTGCGCTTCTCGTATCTGTCCTGTACTCGATAAGACTTCAGATTGAGTGGAATTTGAGACTCATACAACATAAACGAGCTGTAACTATCTTTCTTACCAATCTTATTACTACTCTCGAGCATTTCCGTCAAGTCGAGAAATAACCTCGGATGTGGTTGTATGAATGCAATCGGAGCATGCTCGGCCTTTTCAATCAAGTCGAAAAAGAAACCTCGGATATAATTCGCCACCATTGAGAACTATATTCGGAACAACTTTATTAGTTGGAAAGACTAAAATATCTTGAGGTAATAGAAACAAAATATTCTGGTTCGAAAGAAAATCTTTGCTCCCCCCCCCCCTCACCGAAAATTAAATGGTGCACCTAGAACATTCAATATGGTCAACATTGCGGCCATGTCGAAAATCTTGTTATCACTACACCTCCTGAATAGATGGTCATTTCGACGTGGGGTTTCACTAAAAGATTTATTTGGTATGTAGATGGTCCTTAATGAAAATAATGCCGATCTGACATTCAGAATGGGGGGGCCCTATAAACCTCTTGTTATCGCTACTCCTCCCGAACGGATGGTCATATCGACATATAGTTTTCACGAAAATACTTGTTATGACATTTAAATGGTCCTAAATGAAAATGTTGCCAATCTTACTTGGTGTCATCTTGAAAATCTTGTTATCACTACTGCATCTGTATAGATATTCAAGTCGAGACGGTATTTTCACTAAAAGACTTTTTGTGGCATTTCGATGGTCTGAAATTAAATGGTTCCGCTCTGAAACTCAACATAACCGCCATTGCAGCCGTCTTGACAATCTTGTTATCGCTGCTTTTCATGAACGGATGGTCAAATCGACACAAAGCTTTCACTAAAATACTTATGATATGATATGTTGCTCCTGAATGATAATGACAATATGGCCAACACAGCGGTTATTAAGAGATTATTTTAATGATTACTGCTCGTGAAAGGATGGTAGTGTGAACACGAGATTTTCACTAAAACACTTCTTGCAATATGTTGTTTGTCCTTTATTAAAATGATGCTGATCTAACCTCCATGATGGCTGCCACTGGGGCAATCTTGAAAATTTGTCTAAGACTACTTCAATAGATGGTCGTTTTGAAATGGCCTTTTACTTAAACACTATAACATTATGTAGCAGATTCTGAATGAAAATAGTGCTGAACTGACCTCGAATATGGCAATCACAGAGCCATCTAGAAAATCTTGTTTTCTACTTCTCCTCCTTCATGAATGGTGGAATTGACATGGGGTTTTTCACTTAAACACCTCGTGTAGTATGTAACTGTTCCTCAATAAAAGTGAAAGTTGTCCGCGCAATTGTGAACACGTTTCAAAACCAGACCTACTTGACCTCTGAGTCAAGTTAAAGGTCACTGCTTGTATTTTTTGGTACTTCATTGAGCTTATGACCACAGTGACTTGTGCATATGCAAATGAATGTTGACCAGACTTTGTATTTAGTTGCATTTCAATAAACAAGTGGATAGTTCACCCTCAGACACCGATTTCAAGGTCAAGGGTATTGATTCGGGTTGATGTCAGTAATGGCTTGTGAGCATGATAATACAAACAAGTATGAATGGATTTATATCAACCCAAGTTTGTGGATATATTTCAAGAATACATTGAATGATGCCACTTTATTAACGTGGGTTTTTCCCACAAAAGAAAAAGTGAAATAGGTTAAACCTATATGCAAGCAAAGCTTACTGGGCATGCGTGAGGCCACGGAGATGTGTGCAAAGAACGTACCTGAATTGCAAAAAAAAAAAAGATTTATTCATACTGTTGTTGAAATTAAAAATAAGAGTACAAATCTTGGAGATTTTAACGCTGAATAGGTAACATCACCATGAAAATAATCTACGATGAACGTTACGAACACGTACTGGTCTTGCTTCGTTCTTTTCCGTAATCAGGCATTAACAAAACACATGAACATAAATGGCGGTGACTATAGGTACACTCGGAACAACATCGTCTCTGAAAAACACTCGGAGATAATCCTAGAGATACTTCCCAAAGTAGCAAGTTTTCTGGAGGACGAACATTCAGCTAGTTGTGCAAAGAACAGATTATCGGTATTAAAATTAATAATTTTAATATTTAAATCTTATTCCAGCTACTTATTAATGAAAAACATTGAAGAATTAATTCGGTTTCAGTAGCCTGAAACTTACTTTTACGCTGCTGTTAGTGATGACATGTCATCTAGTCATTGTGCCCTCAGTGAAGTTATTATGACGTAAGAGCAACCACGTGATTGAGGACACTTCAAAATGGCCATTATTAACATCCTAGGCTTTTTCTAGCAAGCGATGGACAAGACCGAAGACGTTCCGATTGCTATAGGCACTCATACTCCAATCGGAACATCCTCGGCCTTTTCCAACGCATGCTAGAAAAAACATCGGATGTAAATAATGGCCATTTTGAGCTGCCTTCAAACCTGTAGTTCTCTTTACGTCATCATAACTTAATTAACATCACACTGACTAGATGACGTGTCTTCACTAAATTCAACGTAAGCAATCGTTTCAAGCTATTTAAACCGAAATATTTCTGAATTTTATTTCATTTCAAAGTTGCAGGAATAGGATTAAAAATCAAAAGTGCACGTATTTCATTGATTGTCGAGACGTCGTTTAGTATTATTTTGAACGTCTATCACTTTATAAGAATCTATTCTTCCCACATCTAGTCGATGTTCATCCGCCAAAAACTTAGATTACCTCTGAGTCTCTTTCAAAGAGTCGAAGTCATTTGACTCTCATCGTATAGAGACGAGGATCTCCCGACTGACTCGTACACTAATCGGAACCTTCTCGGCTTGTTTAGTCGCATGCTAGAAAAAAAACATCGGCTGTAAATAATGGCCATTTTGAACTGCCCTGAAGGTCGTGGTTGTTGCTACGTCATAATAACTTCAAACGTTACAATGAATAGATAACGTCATCTCTAACAGCAACGTAAGCAATAATTGCAGATAATTGAAACCAATGATTTCTTCGATGTTTTCATTACAAATTTACAGGATTGTTAAATATTAAATGTGCGGGTATTTCATTGATTGTTGAAACGTTGTCGAGTGTTATTTTCAAGACGTATCATGTTATAAGACTGTTCTTCGCACAGCTAACAGGATATTCGTTCGCGAAAATCTTACTAATTTGGAAAGTATCACTACGATTACTGTCGGAAAGAGACGAGGATGTTCCGAATGACTGTACTCCTCACAGAGGGTTAACTCCTTTTGGTAAGATAATACCACTGCCACAACACCGTAACAATTTGGTGGATCCATTGCCGCCTGGAGAAAACAGTACGATTTGATAACTGTATCACGTTCAGTTTAGACTGGATTTTGCTGCGATTTTTTTTTAGAATGGCTTTGCTGCAGAATATAAAGATTTTGCCTGATACGTAGCACGAGAAAGGAATAATTTACTTGCAGTGATGAAGCACAGGGCTGACAATGTTATAAGGTAGCACGCAGCAGACGTCACAATATACCGATGGCGTCATAATGAAGCGCAACTGAGAAGCATACTTAGTCTGATTCTTTCACAGTAATGTTTGATTGGACTTCAATTTGTGATGAAGAAAGTAAGATAGGATCTAGTCAGCGTGCTCGTGTACTCATGCGCGGAGACGATGGACTAAGGTTTAAATGACCCAGGGGTCAAAACAGCCGTACGGCAGCGATATACCCTTTATATTGAGACTGTAGTATATAATAATCCTCGTGTCCGTCCGACCTTCCGTTCAGCACTCATTAGCGCAACTAGTCCCGCATTTTTTGATGGATTGGAATGAAACTGGGTAAATATTATCTTCATCACTTCAAGATGCTCATGTCCACAAATCACCTTGGTCCCCCAATAAATTTTTTTTTTTGTTGATTTTTTTTTTTTTGGTTGCTTTGCAGCAGTGTATGACACAATCTCTTTAGCGCGACTAGTCCTGCAGTCATTAGCGCAGTTTTTGATGGATTGGCATTAAACTTGGTAATTATTACAATCATGGCCTGATAATGCGCATATCAACAAGTCACTTTGCTGCCGCAGTTTTTGTTAGAGTTATTGCCCTTTTTGTTCTGTATTCTATAGCAGTATATGACACAATCTCTTTAGCGCAATTAGTCCTGCTGTTTTTAAAGGAATACCATGAAACATGGTAAATATTTTAAGCATGCCCTGAAAATGTGTATATCGACAAATCACTTTAATCCCGCAGTTATTATTATAGTTATAGCCCTTTTTGTCCTGTACCAGTATATGACGCAATCTTGTTAGCTCAGCAAGCTGCAGTTTTTGATAGCTTGTCATAAAACTTGGAAATTTTCATCTTCATTACCTGAAGATGCGCATATCGAGAAATCACTTTGGTCCCGCAATTGTTGTTGGATTTATTGCCCTTTGTGTCTTGTAGTTTAATTTAATGAATGACACAATCTCTTCAGCGCAATTAGCCCTGTAGTTGTTTTTAAAGGATTGCCATGAAACTTGATAAATATTATGGTCATCATCAGAAGATGCACATATCGACAAATCACTTTGTTCCCACGATTTTTTTTGGAGCTATTGCTCATTTTGTTTTGTAGTTTAATGCAGTGTATAACACAATATCGTTAGCGCAACTAGTCCCGCCGTTTCTCTTGCCTTTTTTTTTTTTTTTTTGAATATTTAGATTGCTCTGAAAATTGTTACTTATTATGGTCATCACCTACTGATGCACATTTTGACAAAACGTTGTGATTTTATTATCTTTTTTGGCTTACATGAGGATACAATGCATGACCGAATTTTGTGAATGCAGCTACTCTTACAATTTGTGGTGAATTCCTGTGAAACTTAGAACATATTCTTTCTGCGTTATATCATAGAAGTTGATTGAGGTACAGGGATGAACCATGACACACCTATGCTTCTAGGCTTGATGACATCACAAGTTTCACAGTCAATGTTTTATTTTAAATGTCAAGGTCACTGATCACCTTTTTAAAAATACTTCTCTCTACTTTTCCTATAGTGCCCTTTGAGACAGGGCAATTCAATTTGTTTATTTTCCATGTCTGCCCATAACTTTACAGCTCCGTCTTAAAGGTCATATATTTCATTATTGCGACTATGAAGAAGGTGGACTGGGGCACCTCCCTTCCTTTTTATTTGCAAATACCCAAAACATGATTAAATATAAACATATTTACAAGGTTGACAACATTGTGGAGTCAGACTTGATTTCGAATGATTTAATACACTGTCATTATGCAATTGATGCACACTACGTTTCTGAGCAAAAGAAAATAGATAGCCATAATGTTCACAAAACAACCTTTCTATTTTATCATCATTTCTAGAGGACTCACGGTAAAAGAAAGTCACTAAAACTTTTAAGGGAAATCCAAGACTGCGTTGATGAAGAAAATACACACATCATTGTCCACACTGAATTGAATCTGATCCTTGAAATCTCACATTATTGAATTGAGTCGATACAGCATTTCTTCTCTTAAAGTCGATGATATCGTCTTCCAGAGGAGATAATCCATAAGAATCAAAATATTCCACATTGTGGTCGTTGGAAAAGTAGACGGCTACCCAATGGGTTCATGGTCGATGACTGTCGTTCTGTGAGTCAGAAGGTAATAAAGTTCCCAGGTATTCATTCTTTTCACAGGTAATGATAAGTCATCATTTCACACTTGACTTTTTCCTTGAAAATATCTGTCAAGTAAGTCGATGAACGGGAATCTCTGCATTCTGTTGCAAGAGAGCTTCGATGAGTTTTGGGTAGCTGGAATGTGAAAAATCTTCAGTAGCTTCCGAACAACCTTCTTTCTTGGCTGATCTTTACACTTTTTGTCCAGCGGAAGTAAATGGTATTGGATATGGGTTAATCATTTCTTCTTCAAAATTGCTAGCGTGAACTTCTGTCAACACTTCTTGAAGAGTGTTGGGTTACACAGAAGGTCGTCGTCGCTTGACTTCTGGTTTGTACTTTGAAATGTGTGGTCGTTTCACGACAATAGATTATTCAAAAATTAATTTGACTAGATTATATCTTTCTGTTTATATATATATATATATATATATATATGGCGGTCAAATGACTTCTGCAATTTATTTAATTTTACTTGGTCATGTATAGTCATGTACACCTGGTCCTGTGATTGCATCAACCAATACATGCGCAGCAATGATGTTTATGGTAATGAGGGCGAACATTAAGACTGGAATGGTCCATTATCTTTAATGGGATGTAAGGAACTATATACAATTCAAAATGTTAATGTTCATGAAACATCGCAAAAAAATGCATTTTTTAACATATGTTGAATAATTGTGCTGTGAATTAAATCAGATATATCCATTTTTTTATTTCTAGCTCTGTGGAGAAATAATTGAACAGTTTTTCAAATATACCGTAGTATTTGATTCGCCCCTTCGGGGCTTGACCAACATTACGGTACATTTGAAACACTGTACAATTATTTCCTCATACAGCTGGAAAAGTATGGATATATCTACTACCTAAAGCGACGTACACTGCCAACAGTTTGATTTCAGAGTCTTGAGGTTACTTAGAACACGTTTTTATTTGTTTTATGTGTTATTTCAGTTATTAATTGTGCTATAAAAGTATTCAAATATATTTACTGCATAACTAGATGACACTGAAATATGGAATTATCCTAATTATCATTTCTATCGGAAGCCCTGCATCAAACCAGGGTGGTCTTCCTCAGGCGACCACAAAAGAGTCCGCGTTGCAAAGCGAGCTGGGCTCGCTGTTATGCACACGACATTTAGCAACATTTATTTCTTGAAATTACATCCCAACTGGACTTTGTCTTCAGTCGTATTTTTTGTTTTTAAACTTTATGGAGAAAATGGCCGAAAGTAACATACACAGAGGCCGAAATTTGTCTGAAGTTAAGGTAGCTTTCGACGCGAAGGTGAAGTGCACTATCTGGGCACATTCTAGAGAGTTCACACGCTTGAATGTAAAATGATTAGAAAAATAAGTGCGAAGTGTGTCCCTTCGTGGCTTCCAAATGTACTTGTTTTAATGATAGTATGATATTTATCTGTTTATTAGAATTGTCCCTAGACGGACGAAATCATATTTCATATCTCCCATCGGCCAATATTTTGAATTGGTACATAATCCATTTTGATGCCCAAACTTAGCCAAAGTTTCCTTGCTATATTTCAGGTAACAAGTATGTGCCACGTGCTATTCTTCTCGACTTGGAGCCAGGTACTATGGACTCTGTCCGTTCCGGTCCATTCGGACTTCTCTTCCGTCCAGATAACTTCGTCTTCGGACAGTCAGGTGCAGGGAACAATTGGGCCAAAGGTCATTACACAGAGGGCGCAGAATTAGTCGACACAGTGTTGGATGTGGTTCGCAAAGAAGCAGAAAACTGCGATTGCTTGCAAGGATTCCAAATGACACACTCTCTTGGTGGGGGAACTGGTTCCGGTATGGGCACACTGCTTATCAGCAAGATCAGAGAGGAATACCCAGACAGAATCATGAACACATTCTCAGTGATGCCTTCCCCAAAGGTAGGATTTTGTACGATGCTGCTGTACTTTTTAAAATAATGTATCCTAATTTACAGTATCCAGGATTTTCTAGGAACTGAGAAGAACAATTCTTTGCATGATTTTAAGTGTGACCTAGTATATAGAAAGAAAAAAAAATCATAGTCTGACAGGAGCTTGCAGTGTGTCAGTTCCAGGAATTTGGTTTCAAGTTAGTAAGAGACTAATAGTCAGTAAACCAATTTCTCGGAAGCCGGTTATCTGTAACCTATGTTACATCTTTTGCGAGTTAAAAAATGTGAAGTAAGACTGATGTAATACATTTAGCTTCATAAATAATCTGCTAAGAATTCTATCATCTTTCTTTTCCATTCTTTATGCCTTTATTTTTGACATCATTCAGACGTACAGCTTCTTTGCTTCGCGTTATGGAAATTGAACAATATAGTATGGTTTTGATATATCCATGTTTAACGCAGGATTATGATGTAAGACTGGACTTAATTCCATACTGGAAAAGCCTATTTTTAAGACTCCTGTCATTTTACCAGTAATAACGCATACAAAAGACAGATTGTAGCAATATTGAGTCGATACTGTGGACAAGGTTTGAAAGCTAGCAAGTTACTTTTAAAGATAGGGCGATAATAAAGTAACACTTTTAAGGTATTGAACAACAACAGCAGCGAAGTAGATAAATAGATAAACAACAACAACAACAACAACAACAACAACAATAATAATAATAATATTAATAATAATAATAATAATAATAATAATAATAATAATAATAATAATGATAATAATAACAAATAATAATAATAAGAATAATAATAATAATAATAAATATAAGATGGTGATAATTGTGAATGGTACGTCGTTTGCCAACACATATATATAGACTTAAGTTCATATTCTATGTTAATGAAACACACACATGGAAACATTTGGATTTTGTCTGTTACAGGTGTCTGATACTGTTGTAGAGCCGTACAATGCCACTCTATCCGTACACCAGCTGGTTGAGAACACTGACGAGACTTTCTGTATTGACAATGAAGCTCTCTACGACATTTGCTTCCGGACGCTGAAGCTCGCCACTCCAACATATGGGGACTTGAATCACTTGGTGTCGGCAACGATGTCCGGTGTTACTACATGCTTAAGGTTTCCAGGACAACTGAATGCAGACTTGAGAAAACTAGCCGTCAATATGGTTCCTTTCCCGCGACTTCACTTCTTCATGCCAGGATTCGCTCCCCTGACGTCCCGAGGTAGCCAGCAGTACAGAGCTCTTACTGTTCCAGAACAAGTAACCAAAGGTGTAATATTTTATGTTAGAGTAGGTGGAAGGAATTTAGTAAATTTATGTTGTGGGGTGGAATTGGTTATTTGAGGGAGTATGATTAGGATTGGATGTTATGTAATGGTGATGAGTGGAAGGGGATGGTTGGGAATGTTTGTTTGATAGGTTATTTAGGATTATAATGTTATTTATGGTAGGAAGTAGAGGTGGGGAAATTTCGTTAGGGTTTTAGGAAGGGTGGAGTATTTAAAAGGAAGAGTGGTGGGTTTGGTATATTAGGGGGGAGGTTTATTATGATAGTGGGGGGGATTGGATTGTTTTTGGTGGATTAATGGTAGTTATGGGTAGATTTGGGGTAAGTAAGTGTTTAGGGAAGATGGGTATTTTAAAGGCGATGGTGGGTGAGGTGTGGTTATGGTGGATTGAGTATATGTGTAGGTGTATTGGGTAATATTGGTAATTTAGAATAGGAGGGTGGTATGGTGAGTGGTGGAGAGGAGGTGGTTGTTGGGTTGGGGAGGGGAGGGAAGCTTGTTTGATGATTCAGGGGGGGGTAATGGACAAGGGGTTTTGAGGGGAGGATTGGATGGATTTTTGTGTTTGTATTGTTTTTGTTTGCTTTTTGTGTTTCATTTTGTAGATATTTAGTGAGAGGTTTAGGGAGGGATGAGGTGTTAGTCAGAATGGTTTGTGTATGGGGGATTTAATTGGGATTTAGTTGATTTATTGGGTTGATTTATTGAGGGGGTGGGTGGGGAAGGTGGTTAATGTGTGTTGTGGTTAATTTGATGTGTGTTTTGTTTTGGGGATTGGTATTGGATGGGGGTTGGTGGGATTTTTATGTGATTGGTATTGATTTTTATATTGGGTAAGGGTTATGGGGGTGTAAAGGGTGAGTGGATGGGGGGGGGTGGCGGGGGGGGGATGGGAGTAAGGGATTTTGGGTTTAGAGATAGTTTGTTGTGTGGGTGAATATGCGAAGATGATGGAGTAAGCTGGTTGTTTATTTTATTGATGAGGTTGTTATAGGGAGGGGGGAGAGTGTGTCTGTATGTTATGTGAGTATTTTTTTTGGGATAGGTATGTGTTTAATGGATGTTTAGGTGGTGGTGGGGGGAAGATGGGGTTTGTGGAGGGTGGGAGGATTGTTGTTGGTTTATGGCGGTAAGTGATTTGGGTTAGAATTTTTTGGGTTGATTTTGTATTGTTATGGGGGGGTTTTGTGGTTTTGGTAGTGGTGTTTGATTTAGAAATTTGGGAGAGGTTGGTGGATAGATTTTGTATAAGGTGTAGGGGGGGTGGAGGATATAATGGGTTTGTGTTGAAATTGTATTGGGTGATGAAGAGAGATGAAGGTTGGGAGGAGAAGAGGGTGGGGAAAGGGGAGAGTGAGGGGTTGGGGGGTGGGGTAAGGGAGGGGGGGGGGGGGGGAAGATGTGAGTTTGGTTTATTGATTTTGTTGGGATGTTAGTGTAAATAAAGAAAGATAAAAAGGAATAATGTGGAGGTGGGGTGATAGTGTGGGTTGATGGGGTGGTAGTCTTTTTTTTTTTTTTTTGGTGGGGATGTGTTTTTGGGGATGGTTGGGTGGGTTATGGGTAAATTTGGAGGGGGGGGATGGGGGGGTTGGGGGTTTGGGGGGGGGGGGGGGGGAGGATGTTTAGTAGGTGAGGTTGTGTTGGTATGTAATATGGGGTGGATGTTGGTAGATTCATGGTATGGGATAGAGGATGGGATGATTAAAATGATGGAATGGGTGTATTGGTATGGGGAGTAGAAATGTATAGGAGGAATATATGGTTTGAGGGTTGGGAAGTTGGAAGAAGTGTTTTGGTGGGGAATTTTTGGATCAGAGGGATTTATAGGGTTAGGTGGAATATTTGTAATAAATGGTGTTTTTGTAGGATCACATGGTTTTGGGGTTTGGTTTGCACGTGTGGATATGTATAGGTATGAGGGGGATGTGGATGATGTTTTAGTGGTTTGTTGTGAGGGGGTGATTTTTTTGTGTATGGTTAATGGGGTTCGGAGATAATGGAAGGGTGTTGTAGGAGTTGGAATTTGCAGGGTTTAGTGGTATTTTATATTGGAATTATATAAAAGGGGAGTGGATTAAGGTAGGAGGTAGAGGGGTGATGAAAGTATTGGGGGGTTTTTATTATTATTATTTTTATTTAAAATGGGTGGAAGATATTATTAGGAAATGTTTGGTTTTTATGTGGTGGGGGAGTGGTTGGTTGGTGGGGGGTAGGTGGGGTGTGTTGGGAGGAGTATATTTTGTTAGTTGTTTTTATTTGGGATGGTGAGTGAAGGTTGATTAAAGAAGAATAAGTGGGGGTTTCTGTGTGAAGGGGGTTGGGGGATGGGGGATGGGGTGGGGTTGTGGATTTTTGTTGTGTGTTATTTGGGGTGTGGTGTGTGGGAGGGTGGGGATAGAGGGTTTGAGGGGTAGTTGAAAGGGTGGGATTTTATGTTGATGGGTTTTGGGGGTAGTTGAGGATGGTTTAAGATTAGGGGTTATGTGGTATAGTGGTTATGGGTTGGGTGGTGGTATTATATTGGGAATGGGAATTGCAGAAAATATGTATGGGGGAGGAGGGAAGAGAGTGAGGATTTTGGAGTTTCACTTCTGTAGAGTTGTACTGGCTTGTGTAAGGTGGGTGTGTTGATGTTTTACTAGATCTTGAGTAGGGGAGGGGGGGGGGGATGATTGGGGGATTTAGGGGGGGAATTTATGGTATTGTAGATGAGGGGGATTGTATATGTTAGAGGTGTTTTATTTGGGTGGTAGAATTATTTTTAGTAGATTTTTAGTATTGTTTAGTGGGGGGTGGGGAGGTATTGTTTGAGGAGAAGGGGGGTGAATGGAATAAAAAATAATTGTAGGGGTTGTAGAGTGTTATGGGGTTTAAAAAAAGAAAAAAAATCTGTGTTGGGGTTATGATGGACGATTTATTGGGGTGGGGGTTGTGACCCCCCCCCCAAATCTGTGTTGATACTGATGGACGATTTGTAGGTGTGATTGTGATGGATGTACAATACATTGTATAATTTTAGGTGCATGCAGGTCTGTAGGTAAGTGGGGGGTTACACCAGCGTACAGTTGGTGAATATTTACCGGTATGTTGGTAAGTATGTATGTGGTGTGGAATAGGGGGTATTGACATTTATGTTGGTGTGAGTTTGTCCACGTGGATTTACAAGTCGTCAAACATAGGATATGATCTGGAAATAGTCTGTAATTATGTCCAAAAGGACACTTTAATCGACTGTTTCTCATGAGACACGAGAAATACCGGCAAGTGTCTTAAATGTACACCTATGTGTTGCGGACATAACTGTCTGCAAACAATTCCTCGATTTCATGAATAGGTGAATTCAGACCCACAAATCGTCCATCAGTATCAACACAGATTTGGTGGGGCTGATTTTTTTATAGGACTACTCAGATTGATTCTTTTTAGCAACAACAACAATAAAAATAATAATAATAATAATAATAATAATATTATTATTATTATTATTATTATTATTATTATTATTGTTGTTGTTGTTGTTGTTGTTGTTGTTGTTGTTACTTGTAAACCTGTATTAGTTCCCTTTATTCGGGCATATTAAACTCTCAAACTCTTGTGTCTCATTCATATAATGATGCAACTATACCCAGGACCACATGAAGCTCGTTACGAGGCGTGGGTGGAGTAGCTTGCTTTTATGTTAAAAAAGGGAGAATCATAGGCTCTAACTTGAACGTTGGTTCATATATTTTGTAACAGTGTAGCATGAGGTGACGGTGTGCACTCGAACCGAAATACCGTATGACGTCAGGTGAATCTGTTTGTGTAACATTGTAACATGTGTTTCGCTTGAGATCTGAGTGTGCCTGTCCTCTAAATGAACTTCTGTAGAGGAGTCCTGTGTTAAATAGGGTCGAAAATTTATAGGGACAAACGGGAAATTGCATGGGAAAAATTAATGGTCGAAAGTTAGGGACAAAGGGGAAATTAACACGTGAAAATTAATGGTGGAAAGTTTATAGAGGCAAAGGGTCGAAAGTTTATGGGAACAAACGGGAAATTAACTTAAGGCCGCCATGATGAAAGGTATGTTGTTTTAATAGTGTAGCATGAGGTCTGCTCTCTAACTGAAATACCATATGACAACATACGCCTCACAAGAAGAGTTGGTCTGTTGGTTCTATTTTGGACGGAAATGTAAGGGGTTAGAGCTTGCCAACCGGGAAAATGTGAGTTTGTCTGCCCTCTAAATAAACTTCCTTATGGGGAATCCTGTGTTAAATAGGGTAAAAAAAATTACTGGGACAGGCGAAAAATTAACATTAGGTCTCCATTTCGAAAGGTATATATGTTAACAGTGTAGCATTAAGCGACGGTCTGCTCTCTAGCTGAAATGCCGTATGAGTACATGAGGAATCTGTCTGTTTGGGACATGTTGGTTCTATTTTGGAGGGAAATGTAAGGGCTTAGAGTTTGTCAACCGGGACTCTAAATTAAATGACTTATTTTGTTTTACTTCATAGCAAAACTAACTTCTTTGTCTCCCCTTACCACCCCATTATTCCACTTATAAAGTTGAAATCTCTACCCCATTCTATAATACCAACATCCCTATCTACCCTCCTGTTTTTAAAAACAAAACTACCATCCTCATAATTCTTACATATTAATACTTAATTATCTACTATCCACTACCTAGTTGTCTAATATTTTGCACCTAATTATATGCTATCCACTAACCAATTATCTACTATCAACACCTAGTGATATACTATCTACTATCCACCAACCAGTGATTTACTATCCAGCACCCAATTATCCACTATCCACCAACCAGTTATCTTCTATCCAACACCTAGTTTTTTACTATGCAAAGCCGAGTGATCTATTATATACCAACCCGTTATCTCCTATCTACCAATTGATTAACTACTATCAGTAGTTATCTACTATCGAACAGTTATCTACTAATCAGCATCCAGTTATCTACTATCAACAAATCAGTTATCTAATATTCAGATACCCAGTAATGTACTATCCACAAGCCAGTTATCTACTATCCAAAATCCGTTTATATATTTATCCACTAACCAATTATCTACTATCAATATCTAGTGATCTACTATCCACCAACTAGTTATCTACTATCCACTAACCAATTATCTACTATCAACACTTAGTTATCTACTATCCAGCACCCTGATATTTACTATCCATCAAACAGTTATTTACTATCCAGCACCCAACTATCTACTATCATCACCTAGGGATTTAATATTCAGAGCCCAGGGACCTACTATCCACCAACCAGGGACCTACTATCCATCACCCAATAATCGACTATCAACACAAAGGGATATACTATCCTGCACCCAGTGAGTTACTATCCACAAACCAATTATCTAATATCCAGTACCCTCTAGTCTACTATCCACCAACCAGTTATGTACTACCAACACCCCGTTATCTACTATTCACTAACCAGTTATCTACTATCCAACACCTAGTTATCTAATATCCAGAGCCCACCGATCTACTATCCACCAACCAGTTATTCCCTATCCACCAACCAAGTATCTGCTATCAACACAAAGTTATATTCTATCCAGCACACAGGCACCTACTATCCGCAAACCAATTATCTGTTATCCAGTACCCAGTTATTTACTATCCACAAGCCAGTTATCTACTACCAACTCTCCTAGGATCCCCTTATCAAGTTTAAATCTCTACCCCATACTATAATATACCCACCCAACATATACCCTCCTTGTTTAAAAACGAAACCATCATCCTCATAATTCTTATATATCAGCACCCACTCATCTACTGACCCCGCACCTTTAGATGTAAAAGAAGCAGTACAAAATACAGTAAAAGCTCAACCGCCATTCGTAATGTCCCTACTCTCATCTACTCTCCTATTTTTAAACAAAAGTATCATCTCGTGCACAGAGGGTAGGCTTAAAAGAAGGGATATAAATAAAAATTATTAACCCCCACCCCACCTTCTCCTCACACCCCTAACAAGCTCTCTTATAAATTAAGTAGACAAAAAACATCTGGCCTCTTCGTAATGACCCTTAGTTACCTCCCTTTATAATATTCGTTACCGAATCTACTTTCTATTTAAAAACAATTTACCATCCCAGTCTATTTAGGTAGGAAAATGTGAGTTTATTTGCACTCTAAATTATGTAACAATTCTGCTAGTATACTGTGCGATCAAAATACCTTTATCAGTTTCGATACAAACTGAAGAAAAAAACATCTTAGAGTGATCAACACACTGACCGACTTTTGACCCCCGAAGTAAATATACTTGTGACAGATGAAAATCTATTTTGTTTGATCTAGGCACAGAGTGTTTTGGCAAAAATGTAATGTGCTGATGTTAATTTTGGTTTACTGTTGTTTACAACCACCAAAACATGTATGTTTGTGTGTGTGTGCGTGCGTTTGTGTGTGTGTGTGTTTGTGATAAACAGAGAGAAAGAATCAAAGAGATAGAATTATTATTATTATTATTATTATTATTATTATTATTATTATTAATTTTTCATGATGTGTGAGAGAAGCATCATATGAAAATGACACTAAGGACCCAAACAGGAATCATGTGTTAAATAAGGTAAAAGTTTCATTCATTCGATTCGTAATATATCTCAAGAGCAAGTTTGGTTTTTTGGGGGTTTTTTTGATAAACGGACTAATAGTTATGTCCCAACACAACAAGAAGACACGTCTTACTCGGCTGTCTGAGCATAGAAAATAATTCTGGCCAATGAGATTGCATTATTCTGACTGACTTATTTTCGATTGGGTCAAAAATCATGGCTTAGATTTTGAAGACACAAAATACAAAATAATACATATAAAGTAGTATTTTTCAGATTGCAGTGCAGACAGACTAATGAATTTTGGAATCAAGCTGCAGATTTCCGAGATTGCATTTTTAAGTGCATACAAACTAACGAATTTTGGAATCAAGCTAAATATTTATTTGTACTGAAAATCTGTGAGTTTGTTCCATTCTTTTTTTTTTCTTTCTTTTTTTTTGAAAACAGTAACATTAGGTAACCACCCAGTTTATGTAATGTCCATCCGTAACATAAACATTACTGAAGAGACCCTAACAAATTATTATTATTATTATTATTATTATTATTATTATTCTTATTATTATTTCATGATGAGAGAGAGAGAGAGAGAGAGAGAGAGAGAGAGAGAGAGAGAGATTTTGAGACAGCGGTATCATAAAGCAGAACAGATACCAGTATGATTTAAATCTAAATAATTCTTTAGGAAAGTCAAGTGTCTGTGTGTGTGAAACTGTGAGAGAGAGAGAGAGAGAGAGAGAGAGAGAGAGAGAGAGAGAGAGAGAGAGAGAGAGAGAGGACCTTGCTAACTAATACTATAGGCGTGAGCAACGGACGTTTGGATCACTGTATGATGTATGAGAGAGAGAGAGAGAGAGAGAGAGAGAGAGAGAGAGAGAGAGAGAGAGAGAGAGAGAGAGAGAGAGAGAGAGAGAGAGAGAGAGAGAGAGAGTTGGAATAATCTTATTTCTACTTAAATTGGAAACCAATGCACTTACGATTTTATTTTTGGTATATATTCCCTCATAAATGAAATTAGAATGAAATTTAAAAAAGACATCACGAAAGTTCAGTTTTTTCCTCTTTTTACTGGCTTTTTTGTTGTTGAATTTCTTCACAGGCACAGATTTTATGTTGTTTCTTCTGGGTATTTTGCTTTTAATTTCTTTGCAGGAATGGCTTCTTCTCTGTCTCTTCTTCTTCTTCTTCTTATTCTGAAACTTCCTCATTTTTCTCTTTATTCACTTTGTTGGAACGCACTGTAGGAGTCCAATGTCGTTTCTCTTGACAGGTATCTTGACTTTTATCTCGTGAGGAGTAATCTTGTTGGAAGTGTGACTCTTTGTAAATCTCTGACCAGAAGGGTCATCTGTTGTGGCTCTTCCATCTTCACAGATTGAAATTGCACGAGTGCATTCACTTAGGCAGGAGTACTATTATATATATATATATATATATATATATATATATATATATATATATATATATATATATATATATATATATATATATATATACAGATAGAGAGACAGACAGACAGAGACAGAGAGAGATCCTAGGCAAATCAGAACACTATTAATCTACTGCTATTAAGCGATCATACCATTCCAAGGAAACCAGAAGCTAAGCGAGGACGTTCTGTGTTGCCAAATACTATCAGATTAGTATTTAGCCGAAGTTCACGTTAGCGATTTTAAAGAAGACATGAGTGATTCCGAGACAAGGCCATCTACATCTACTGGATTGAGATTGAATTACACCCACACATTATAATATTGTTATTTTTCCAAAGCATTCATCTAAAGTTTTCACAAAATATTACATCCAAACACTCCTTGGTTGTTTTTTCACATACAGTTAGCATAATTGTCATTGATCACAATTTGTACCTAGGTCGTGCTTTAATTTTTTGTAAAGGGACTGTTATTTTTCATTTCCAAGACAGCACTTATTTCGTGGTGGGGGTATGGATGGACTTAAATTTGGTATGCAGAATATTATTGCCCTGGCCTTTTCAAACAAAATTTACATTGCAAAAAAAAAGAAAAAAGGTCGTGTTTTGTTTCATGGTGCAACAAATTCTCAAAAATTAAAAAAAAAAAAAAAATGACAACAATAACGATGTTATTTCTTTCAGGGTACAGCACATTTACCTTTCATAAACAAACATTCTTTCATGGTGCTGCCAATTACTGTATTTTACTATTGCCGTGGCATACAATTTATTGAACAAAACTAACTTTTACTGTAGCCCCCATTTTAGTGTGGCAACTAACATTTACTGTTGAAGCGGAAAAATTTTAGTTTAAAAAAACTGACTTTTACTGTTGCAGTAGCACATTTTTAGTGGAAAAACTGACTTTTATAGCTGGCACGGAGATTCTAATCCGGGTTAGCGGGTTACTGCACTCATCGCCTTGCCTGCACGCACCAAGCCCTATACCATTTCGACTATGTCACATCACCAAAAAAGTATGCTACAAATTTGCTGGTATAGGCATTCGTGCGTAGCATGCTCACCCACATATCGACCGAGAAGTTAATTCTCATCTAAGTACACAGTCACTCTGGATTCCGACGACATAAATCAAGGTATATAGAGGTTATTACAGAGAATTATAAATATACACCAAACAGAGATGAAAGTGATATCCCTGGATCCTACAGGAGAATGCTTGATAACATTAACATAATTTTTAGGTACGAAGCATACATGCTAGAATAATGACCAGGGTCTAATCATTTCAGAAAGAAACAGAAGGAAGAGTTAGAGCACTTTATTTTGCAACGATAAAAAGAAGAAGAAGAGACATTTATTCTACAACAAGAAGAGAAAAAGAGAAAGGAAGAAGACGAGAAGAGGAAAACTTTGAACAGTGAACAAAAGGAAGAGAGCGAAAACAAAACTGCTAGTGTGTTACAAGACATCCTGGCAGAGTTAAAACACATGAAATTTTTTTTTATCAAACTTGTTTTTTTGAAACCTAAGAGAAAGAGACCTACACCTAAACCCACCACTACACAGATGTCAGCAACAACTACCACTACAACTACCACAGCAAGAGTAGACCTTGGGCGTGAAAAAGGTGTATGGTAATTGCAGCTGATGGTGTCAAGTCCATAACTTTTCGTCAAAACCCTTTTCGGGACCACTCAATTCTCTTAGCAACAGAGATACTGTTCACTCATTGCCAATCTATGTGCTTTATGTTTTATGTATGCTTATGTCTTCCACAAAAAAAACCTAAACCGTAAACCCCTTTGTGTGATAGTATATAAGTATGCTTGTAGGTATAGTTTGTGTGTAAACACACATTCCTTGCTTGTGTGTGATAAGCATTTTTCCAGACAGATAGAAAAAAAATTCTGAAGTATTTCGTTTACCAGCAGATTCTTTGTGGCATATTTATAAACAGTACATGCAAAGACATGAGCACCAAAACTTTATCTGTACCCTAAAAAGTTATTGTGTTACAAGGGTTGGGAATAGTGATGAATACGAGTTGTGTACCTACGTGTCAAGAAGACATTCGTCGTACTTTATATACTCTTCATACTGACTAAGAAGTGTGTATAGCAAGTTGGCTACACCATCAGATTTATGACTCGAAAGATGTGCGTGACTGGAAAAGTCTTGGATTCGATGCCTGGACAAAAGAGGTTGCTGATTATGCCAAAGACATTGTTGTTGTGTATGACTGATGAAAGAAAAGAAAAACATAACTTTGTGTTTTTTAAGTGTGAATTTTTTTTATATATATTTTTTTTTTTTGGTTGGTGTTACGCTATGAAAAAATTAAATGTATAAAATGTCTTGTGTCATTTATGAAATGTCAGAATTCTAAACACAACTCGAAAGTTATGGCTACATCCTCCGTTCTCAAAGTGCTTGACGATAGGTCAGCTCATCAAAGTTGGGCGGTCCTGTACCTTCGCCATCCCTTTAATATGTTGATTGCTGGACCTAGTGGTTCAGGCAAAAACTGAATTTGTCAAATGTGTAATCGAATACAAATTAGTTTTGTTCGATTGATGATGAAGTAAAGCAAAATAAATTGCTTGAGTGAAGAAACTGATTGTAAAGTAACTAGTGGTCCAGAAATCTCATATTTTACCTACTGCCTGAAATTAGGATTTTTCCATATCAATTTCCTTCGTTTTTATTGCTTTTCTCCACCTACAGTCCTGCAATACTTTGAACACTAAGCAGACTGTCAATATATCTAACTTCTTCTGTCTTGAAAACGGACGGCAAATTGTCAAATAATAAAGAAACGATCGTTACCTGGAATTTTTACCAGTAAACATTTCTTTATATCATTAGATGTTCTTGAATGAATGTAAACTACGCAATCGTAAGATATAAAACTTCTAGACACAAAACGATCCTTTTTCAATGTTTTTACAATGGTACACTGATGCTTGAAAAGACTAAATTAATTTACATTTTTTCCGATAGGTGGCGTTATGTTTACATAGGATTCGCCTATGTGCTTTAATGTAAACAATAATGTATTCGTCCTTCTTTCTTTCCATGATTAGATTTCTAAATATAAATAAATATATCTGTTTGTATCAAAAGACTAATAAAATTTGTCTGGCTTAACATTATTAATATTTTATTGACTATTTTGAGTTTTGCTATTGACCGTTTTAAAAATGACGACTACTGTCTCACCACACACGATAAACCTACGACGTGGCCCTATGTCTATGAAGCTACTGGTATTATGATAAAATATTGATGAATAATTTGTTTATAATCTTTATAACAGAAATAAAATTCAGTGGTAATCGAAAACAGTCGCGCACGATTTCACTCCACACCTAACGTAAACTGAAGTAAGTCCGTTTATAAAAAAATAAAATAAAAAAACACAAGCTCTAATATATCTTAGATTTGTGATGAATGAGAATTGACAAAATCGAACCTAGAAGAGACAGACTTGCTTACTTCGACACAAAATAGTTGCAATTGCATCGATTGGCCTGACGGTTAACCTTCAAGCATTGAAGACTCCTGTTTAGGAGTTTGGGCTTACGAAGATCACAAAAAGTTTATTTTGAGTTTGCCAGTGATCCTAAAATGTACGGCTACCAGTACAGGGACAAACAAAGAGAACTTCATACCACTTGAATCTAGAGCAAAACACTTCGTCACTCATTACAATTGATTTCATTGGCTAACAAATATTTTTTACCGCCTTCGTTTCAAATTGGTGGTATTTGTGATTCACCAAGTGAGAAATTTATATGTGTTTTCCTGCGCCTGACCGTTAGTCACTTTTCAAAACAACTAACGCACGACTTATTGTACGAATAGTGATCAATGACAATTATTCACAAAAACACACACACACACGCTCACTTGAGTTTCCTAGAGAATGATTTAGATTTAAATCATAATGGTATCTGCTCTGCTTAAGGTACCACTGCCTCTCTCTCTCTCTCTCTCTCTCTCTCTCTCTCTCTCTCTCTCTCTCTCTCTCTCTCTCATAGTAAAATAATAATAATAATAATAATAATAATAATAATAATAGTAATAATAGTAATAATAATTTTTATGATCTACTGAGTAATGTTTATGTTACATAAACTGGGTGGTTACCTAATATTACTGTTTGAAACAAAAGAAATCACACAAACTCAAAGCTTTCCTGTGCAAAGAAATCTTTAGCTTGATTCCAAAATCTGTCTGCACTGCAATCTGAAAAAGGCTAGTTTATAGGTATTATCTGGTACTCTGTATCTTCAAAATCTAAGGCATGATTTTAAACCCAATCGAAAATAAGTCAGTCAGAATAATGCAATTTCATTGGCTAGAATTATTTTCTATGATCAGATTTTCGATTCATTTTTTTAAAATACGATAGCCGATTAAGACGTGTTTTCTTCTTGTGTTGGGACATAACTTAACAGCCAGTCCGTTTAAAAAAAAAAAAAAAAAAAAACTTGCTTTTGAGATATATTACAAATTGGATGCATGAAACTTTGACCTAATTTAACATAAGGCTCCTGTTCGGGTCCTTAGTGCCATTTTCATGTCACGCATCTTGAAAAATTAATATAAATATTAATAATGACTCTCTCTCTCTCTCTCTCTCTCTCTCTCTCTCTCTCTCTCTCTCTCTCTCTCTCTCTCTCTCTCTCTCTCTCTTATTCCCCACACGCAAGCACACACACATGCTTTAGTTTCGTGGTTTTAGACAACAGTAAACCAAAATTAAATTCAACACTTTACATTTTTTGCCGTAATATACTCTGTGTCTAGATTTTTAAAAAATATATGTCGAATTGTCACAAGTATAGTTACCTTGGGTGTAAAACAAAGTCGGTCAGTGTATTTATCACTCTAAGATAGTTTTTTCTTAAACTTGTATAAAATTTGATGAACGAAGCTTTGACTTCACAGTACGCTAGCAGAATTGTAACATATTTAAAATCTGGAACACACCAAAAGTGATTCTAGCAGAATATTGTAACATATATTTTGAGAATCCTATTTGATACAAGCAACCTCGTAAGCTAAACTCGTGGCTAGCAGATTTGTAATATAATTCACAGTGCAGCCAAACTTCTATTTTTGCAACTAAAATATAAGCAATAGACCGACGCGACTGGTATGGTAGTTTTGTTTAAAATAGGAGAGTAGTGTCGGTTACAAATATTATAAAGGAAGGTAACTAAGGGTCATTATGGAAGACGCTAGATGTTTTTTTAAATTAATTTATAAGAGGGCTTGTAGGGGATATGTGGAAGGGGTGGGGTGGGGGTAGTTATTTGTATTTATACCACTTCTTTTAAATCCTACCCTGTGTGAATATATGATGGTAGTTTTGTTTAAAATAGAAGGGTAGCTGAGCGTAGTGACATTATAAAAGGAAATAAAGGAAATAAAGCTTTTAGTTTATAAAAGGGATTATAGTGTGGTAAGGCGATAGGGGTTGTTAGTTTTATTGATAAGATTAAATTCTATTTTATACCCCTTCTTTTATATCCTACCCTGGGTGGTTAGTACATAACTGAATGTTAGTCATTACAAACGGTGTGTCTATGGATATTTTTAACATTATATTTTTAACATTACATTTCTTGTCATAGGCAAAATAGAACCCTACACATTATAAACCTAAAGACGTTAGAGCTTATATCATGAATACAGCCGCCAGTCATCGTCCAGTAGTCCTCTGGGTAGGCATTTACTCTCCCAAGAACTACAACTTGGACTATTTTGATTCTAATGGATTATCTTCTCTGGAAGACGACATCATTGAATTTATGAGAAGAAATGCATCCTCCATTCTATTCAATAATGTGCGATTACAAGGATCGGATTTGATAGTGTGTGGACAATATTGTGTTTATTTTCATCATCAATGTAGTCTTGGCTTCGCTTTAGAACATTTACTGACTTATTTCAACGTGATTTTTCTAGAAACGATAATAAAATAGAAAAGTGGCTTTGTGAACATTATGGTGATCTATTTTCTTCAGCCTAGAAACGTAGTGTGCATCCATGGCAAAATGATACACTACTTAATGATCATTGAAAATCTAGTCTTACCTTACAACATTGTCAACCTCGTAAGTATGTTCATGTTTAATCTTTTGTACATTAAAAAAGGAAGGGCCAATCCCTAGTCCTTCCTCTTCATTTTAAGTGTGCGCGGCTTAATAAAAACTGTTGATTTTGAAACCTAGTGTTGACTTGTTTGTTTTGTGTGTGTGCGTCTCTCTCTCTCCGCCCCCCCCCCTCTCTCTCTCTCACTCACACACGCACACACACACACACTTCTTTAAGATTATACTCTGTATGCATGGCATGGTAGTTTTGTTTAAAATAGGAGGTTGAGGTTAGGAACATTATAGATGGGATTAGAGATTTTTACTTTATGTATAAGAGGGATTATAAGGTTTAGCGGAGTAGGATTAGGGTTGTTAGTTTTATTTAGAAGTGATTTATATGGTCTGTAGTCTGTTGAGTAAGGTTTACTCTGTCGGGTTGAAGTGGAGATACTGAAGGCATATTTGTTTCAAAAATAGGAGAGTAGTGTAGATATATTATAAGGGGAGGTAACTAAGGGGACTTATTGAAGGGGCTAGATGTTTTTTTACTTCATTTATAAGAGGGATCATTGAGTGGGTGTTAGGGACGTTATTTTTATTTAGAAGGGATAGATAACTGATTGGTGGATAGTATATATTGGGTTAGTGGATAGTAGATAACTGGGTGTTGATAGTATATATTTGGTTGGGGATAGCAGATAACTGGTTGGTGAATAGTAGATAATTAGGTGGTGGATAGTATATAATTGGTTGGTGGATAGCTGATAACTGGATGTTGGATAATAGATAACTAGGTGTTGGATAGTGGATAACTGTTTATTGTATAGTAGATTACTGGGTGCTTAATAGTAGATAACAGATAACTGGATATTAGATCACTGGGCTCTGGATAGTAGATAACTTGGTTTTCATAATATATAATTGGGTGTTGGATATTAGGTAACTGGTTGGTGGATAATAGATCAATGGGTGTTTTTAGATGACAGTTGGTTGATGGATAGTAAATAACTGGGTGCTGGATAGCAGATAACCGGGTGCTGATAGTAGATAATTTGCTAGTGGATAGTAGATAACTGGTTGCTGGATAGTAGATAACTGGTTGCTGGATAGTATATAATTGGGTGTTAGATATAAGATCCATGGGCTTTAGATAGTAAATAACTAAGCTGTGGATAGTAGCTCTGTGCCGGATAGTAGACAACTAGGTGGTGGATAGTAGATACCTGGGTACTGACATATAAGGATTATGAGGATGATAGATTTGTTTTTTCAAAAAGGAGAGTAGTTAGGGATATGGGTATTATAGAATGGGGTAGAGATTTTAACTTTAAAAGTGGAATCATAGGGTGTTAAAGGGAGATAAAAAAAAGTTAGTTTTGTTATGAAGCAAAATAAAATACGGAATCTGATTTAGAGTGCAGACAAACTCCCATTTTCACTGTCGACAAACTCTAACCCCTTACATTTCCCTCCAAAATAGAACCAACATGTCCTAAACAGACATACCCCTCATGTGAAACGTATGTCATCATACGGCATTTCAGTTAGAGTGCAGACCGTCGCCTCATGCTACACTGTTAGAAACATACCTTTCAACATTACGGCCTGATGTTAATTTCATGTTTGTCCCCATAAACTTTCACCCTTTGTCCCTATAAACGTTCGACTATTAATTTTTTCCTGTTCAGTTCCCGTTTGTCCCTATAATCTTTCTCCCCTATTTAGCACAGAACTCCCCTACAGCATTTCATTTAGAGGTTAAACCAAACTCACATCTCCTGCCAAACACATGCTACACTGTTACAGACTTAATCACCACACGTGTTGAAGCGTATGACGTCATACGTCATTCAAGTTTGAGAGTAGACCGTCGCCTCATGCTAGACTTTTACAAAACATACCTTTCAACCAAGATCGCGCCTATGTTAAATTCCCGTTTGTGCCCCGAATAGTTTGACCCTATTTATCATGGAGCCCCGTAGTGGATAACACATTCTCCTGTCATGCAAAATAGTGAAGGTTTGAATCCCGTTGTAATTATGATTAAGCGTAATGTTTTTTCATTGCCTTGATTCTGTCATGTAACATATTTCTTTTACGCAACTCGAATTCTGTTTGCTCATGAAATTAATTGTTCATAATGATGTTTAATGCCTATTATTAGGTACTGGCTTTATTAAGCGTTGCTTTTGTAGACCTTACGCTTTTGCATCTTTATAGTTAGTACAAGCTAGAACCAGGGGGATGGAAAACTTCACAGGACTGCAACAATACAACTTGTGACTTTTGAATATACAAATGAATACCCTTGTGGTCAGCCCATCAGTACTTAGCAGCGGACATCAAACGGAGCAGGAATGAATTTGCCCTTAGGTTACAAACTTTTGATAATGTAGGTTTGTGGTCGATGTTTTCAGACAAAAGGGATTTATAATGATTTCTAAACTCATTACTTTAGGAATGGTTTAATTAATATGGCGTACCTAAAAGAACTACAGAAAAAAATAATGTATATACGTTGAGGCCTACATGGAATTCTGAATTATCGCCAGACTTATAGCCTCTTTCAACATTATATATATATATATATATATATATATATATATATATATATATATATATATATACATATATATATATATATATTGTAACACGCACAGGGGTTACTCTACCGAGCGAATCAAACACCTGCTTGAGGTTGGGCTGGAAGTCACTTGTTTTCCCCAATTTCCAAGGACTTCCCGACAATTCGTTGTCAACTCGAGGTTCTCGGTCGCGCCAAAACTAGAAACAATTTTTCTCTAATTAAAAAATAAATGACCACAATGTCACAACTATAACTTCACAATTCCATGGCTTTTCCTTGTTAGCATGCCGTGGCATGAAGCAAATAACACAATTCAAACACCCAATGCAGGGAACTATTTACCGATTCCATCCCTGGGTCAATAAAAACAACCGTCTGAACCACATTTCGCACGTGCACTTCCACCAACTGCTACAATGAAGGCATCTCTAAAAAGGGATGACCTCTTCCCAATTATTCCATAGCACAAAACAGTAGTTCTTGTCACGATTATCTCCCACCGAAAGGCACAATCAATCAACACCTCTGAATTAAGATAGGAACTACTTGGCTCCATGCCGACTAATGCTACTTATGCTAGTCTGACCCCATCTCAAACTACGAAACCAATCCATGCCATTGCAAAGTCTCTTAACAACTGTAAGTATGACGTCTGTTCCTAGAAATTGGCTAATTGCTCGGGCTGGGAAATGTTTTCCCAACACCGACTTCCCATAATCAAACCACTAATCACTAAAATCTAACGAACCTATAAATGGAGACGTAAATACAAATGGAACATACCCAAATTTATTACAATATATATATATATATATATATATATATATATATATATATATATATATATATATATATATATATATATATATATATATATATATATATATATATATATATATAATCACTCCTCACCATTCTGATATTTTGGTTTTGTAATTTTAGGATGGAAAGGGATCAAAAAAAATATCGTTCATATGTACTCAGTAATGTTCACTTCAATATATTAAAGTTAACAATGTGGTAATTTCTCAAGCAAACAATAGTAACGATGCTTTTTAAATGTGTACACATTTGTTGTTAATCTGTGACAACAATTTTAAATTGGATTGGACAATTTCCGTAAACTTTATTATCAAGAAAATCGACTGCTTAGACATGGCAACTAATTGCCATATCTTTCCTTGTATAACAAACATGGGTAACGAATGAACAACTTTTATCAGTAAATTTTATTTAATATAATTCATAATGCCTACCATCATTAAAAAGGAATGTATTTCGATGCATGTAAATCGTTTTAAATCACACTTTTGTATCCTTGTTTAATCTGTTTTAACCTTGATCCGTGAAATGGGTTTTGCAGGCCTACTCTCACTAATAAAACAATTAACATTCACACAGAAACGTAGCACTCAATAGTACTGGTGTCTTTTTCATGTATAAATGAACTTGGCTATTTCTCAATTTCCACTTTTTTTTTCAGTCTCTCGCTGATATTTACGGGGATCTTGATGCAGAAAACTGGACCGTTCTCTCTCGATTTTGTATAAATTATGTCTGAAGTCGAACCTATACACCATTTATAAAAAATACACAATCCTTCTGTTATCTCTTTGTTAATTTATATCTATCTGAACGAATATCTGTGCAAAAAATTAGTAGAGAGAGAGAGAGAGAGAGAGAGAGAGAGAGAGAGAGAGAGAATAATAATAAGAAGAAGCCATCTGAAATAGAGTCCAAAGAAAATGTGTACATCCCTTTCATTATCACCAGCGAGATGTGAGGGTGTAATTTCAACGGAAGAGAAAGGCAGTTAATAAAGTTTGTCTGGGAGGACCTGAATAGGGCCTACATAATGCAGCCCTGTAGGAGTTAAATTGCGGCCAATATCCTGATTACCTGATTGGCAAAAAAATGTAGTACTGGTACAATAGCTTAGAATTAAGCTAAGTTTATTATAGTGATAAAAAGTTTCCTTTCATATTTTTTTTTTTTTAATAGAACGTGCCATCGTGTAATATTAATGACAAAATCTTAAATTTGGTGACTTTTACAAGTTGACTAAGGTCGTTAAAATATTGTTTCATGCTAAAATAATGTTATCCGAAAGGTACATGTAGTGGTATAAAAACCGTATATATCCGTTTATAGTTCGAGTCCAACTGCAAACAGCATAGACCCTGATCAGCCGTTGCATAATGCGTCAGCATATCAGGGCCTATGATGTTTGTTCTACTGATTACTCCTAACGAACGGCATAGACCCAGATCTGCCTGCACATTATGCGACAGCAGATCTGGCTCTGTGCAGTATGCAGTTTGACTCGACTTATAAGCGAGTACACACGGTGTTGCAATTGCAATTCTTTAATAAGTTGAATTCTGTCCCTAAACTCCGAAAAAAAAATAGGGCGCGAAAATGTCGAGAATCCAAAATATCGTGATTTTAAAACAGCAAAAAAAAAAACAACAAAAGAAAAAAAAAAAAATGTATTGTATTGTATTATATGTTACAATCTTAAAAATAATCGTCTGGGTTCAAACGTGTTCAATGTTATTATCTTATAACATCATCTGGGTTTAAACATATTCAGTGTTTCAATTTTCTGATAATCACCGGAGTTCAAACATGTTAAATGTTATAACCCTAAGATAATCATCTGGGTTCAGTTCATCTTCTTTCATGATCATGGATTTCAAACGTATCCCAGAAGGTTTAATGATGGCATTCGACGTAAAGATTGAAATTATAGGTATGCAATGTACTTTGTTTATGGTATAGTATGGAAGATTTTCATTTTAGTAACAACAAACCAAACTGATTTTATTAGAAGTTTTTCTCTTAGACAAAAAAAATTTTTTTTTAAAAATTTAAAAAAATAGGAAAGACACCCCAGAAAAAGAAAGCTAAAATATTATAATGAATATTATAATGTATATATCTCGATTATGGAAGGTATATGATATAGATGGAAGTTAGATAGTGTGTGTGTGTGTGTGTGTGTGTGTGTGTGTGTGTGTGTGTGTGTGTGTGTGTGTGTGTGTGTGTTATACATTAATTAGGTAAATCAAACAATGCTCTATCCAATGATCCAGTGATCCAGTAAAGGAACAATATTAAACGCAAATAATTTTCAAATATCGACGTTTACACTGAGAATTCTAATAAATTATCCCAGTTTAATGCTTGACCGCATCTCACATTCTTGAAAACAATTTTCATCAAAAATCTTCTGACTGAAGACCCTTAGCGTGTGTCTTGTTTATTACAAACAAGTGCATACTTATGTACACAAATATCAGAAGAACGTGTTCTAATCCATCACTGAACATAAACCTACGCAAAGATTGAAACACAAATTAATCTTCAAAGTTTGACCCAGTCATGTATACATATGATATTAAAAAAATCAGTCATCCTCAGGTGATAATGGTCTCTCTGTTCTTAAGGAAGGGACTTGTCAATTACGTTTGCCATATGTGATATATCGATGACAGGTATGAGCTATTTTTCTACGCAGTAAGGACCATAAAGACGATTATTCAGTGGGATTTCCAGATCGTAACTACTCTGATATTAATTAATTAACAGTTACTTTCCTTATATATGTATGTATTTATGTATATATATATATATATATATATATATATATATATGTGTGTGTGTGTGTGTGTGTGTATGTATCGATGGCTGGATGGAGGTTGGTAGGTAGATAGACATGGAAATGAATGTCTATATATGTAGTAATATATATATATATATATATATATATATATATATATATATATATATATATATATATATGTGTGTGTGTGTGTGTGTGTGTGTGTGTGTGTGTGTGTGTGTGTGTTTTTGATGATATTGTTGATGATATTGAAAGTAATCCCCAAGAGGCATGACCACATTGTTCAAAACTATCTTACGTGTCAAATAACTTTAGGTTATAAACAAGCAATTCAGATCCAGATCTATTTGTCTTCCAGTATTTGTATATTAAATATTCTCATCTTATCGCAATTTGAGAGCTTGAAAAGATTGGACTACTACGTATATTTAAGTTGCCTGTGAATCTATTTATATTAAAAAAGCGAAAGAAGAAAACATTTAAGAATGCTCGCTTGGCTATTTAATTTTTGGAAAAATACATAGCTGAGGATCCAAACTATCCAAAATCACTTTAAATTGTATAGGTTGGTGTTTATTTTCTTGTGCTACTCTTAGTTGAATATTTATCCCCAAGGAAAGGTCATTAACATATAAAAGTATGGGGGGGGGGGATACCATGTTACCTTTTGTCCATAAAATAAATAGGTGAATAAATAATGTTTTTTAAAATCACCAAATTTGAACAGGTTAAAGGGCACAGACTCCTCTTATTAAATACACAAAGAAAAATGTGTATTGGTTACTGAATCTTTCTCAACATGACACCACAAGCAGGTTCTGGCGACAGCTCGTCAGGTTTTGCTTAAGCCTGTAATCAATGCAATTGCTTAAGCCTGTAATAAATAAAATTGCTTAAGCCTGTAATCAATGCAATTGCTTAAGCCTGTAATAAATGCAATTGCTTAAGCCTGTAATCAATGCAATTGCTTAAGCCTGTAATCAATGCAATTGCTTAAGCCTGTAATCAATGCAAATACTTAAGCCGGTAATCAATGCAACTGTTTAAGCCTGTAATCAATGCAATTGCTTAAGCCTGTAATCAATGCAATTGTTTAAGCCTGTAATCAATGCAACTGTTTAAGCCTGTAATCAATGCAATTGCTTAAGCCTGTAATAAATGCAATTGCTTAAGCCTGTAATCAATGCAATTGCTTAAGCCTGTAATCAATGCAATTGTTTAGCATGAAAAAAAGTATGTAAATATGGACATTATAGCGAACCTGTTGGAAATGTTAGATACTGACCATTTGATCCTTCGGTTGAAATGAAAGAGTTGAACATATAAAGAAACTGATACATGTTTTGGCAGAGATATAGTTTCTGGAATCGTACTAGTGTGTACTTGACGGTGCAAATGTTGCCAATAGAGTCGTCATTAAGGCGGAGGTAAATTGGAGAAAACTGGAGTATCCTGAAGAAAAGTTTGACCATAGACGGGTGACCAATGAAGTCTATACTAGCATTAAGAATGTGCAAAGGTTGCCAATAGATTGGACCTAAAGTGGAGGCAAGCTCGAGAAAATTGGAGTATCCTGATGGTAAGTTTTACTGTAGATAAGTGACCAAAACCCTTGCATGTTTTTGCACAAGGATTAAATCTGGGACATCAGAAGTGGGAAGTGAGTTAATTATTGGTGTCAAGGCCAACATTTGTATACCATGATAGTGATGAGACGAATTTGTGAATGAATGGATCAATACAACAATATGGATCAATACACAAAACATAACAGAATGCACAAGTGAATACATTATATATGTCCGACAGAAACATGAATTCATGGTGGTCCTGTTGTAGCAAGCGTGACCATATATTTAGAGAACTCATGGATTTATCCTGGGGGTGGGGCCGGAAATGGATTTCATTCAGAGCTGGAATATTGTTTTCACTGTCTGTCAATTGACAGGAAATTTTTTTTCAACCACACCACGCCTCCCCCCCCCCCACACACACACAAAAAAAAAAAGAAAAAAAAATCCTCAGGCCGCCCACTGCTGTAAAATATTGGGTTCCAAGGTGAAGAAAAGAGGATAAAGAGTTTTAGCTGAAAAATTTGACACTATTTCCAAAATGTGTCTGACAATAATATTTTCTTAATCAATACTTGTCCCTTGTATGTTTTCACTTCAATTAATATTTAAGTGGCGTATTTAAGTAACTGTTTCAATGTTTTAATTGTAAATTGCACAATTAAAAATTAGAGTGAACCCCACAAGCTAATTAACGTGTGACCTTTCCAGAATGAAGTTTCAACTGCGCAGTCAATTATATATCTCTGTGTTCGTACAATGAGAGCTATTCAAGAAAAGAGCACTCTTCTGAATCAGGAAAGTTAACTCTCACCAAGACAGACTGGCCTTTTTTAATACCACAATAAATGGTCCATATGTTTTGTAATAATCCGGCAATTAGTCTATATAAAACACATCACTAGATTGAAACAAGAAAAAATTACTCTGCCCGATAAAGACTGGACTTCGTATCTGAGGGAAATGTTCAAGATTTGTATGTCACCTAATAACAATCAGTCTGCACAAGGGAAATCACTCCTCTAAATGTGTCATTGACTGGTACCTTGTACACTTATGAGCAAACAAAGACAATTCTATCAATGCATTAACTGATGATCAGCTAGGGACCGAATATCCGATATACCATCGCGGTGCACAGTTGCAAATAGTTAGCACATATTGAAACATTTTTCTATAAACAATGCGTTTTACTAAAAACTATCAAAAATTTTCTTTTCTTAGCTCTGCGATAAATATTTTCTAAAACATGTTTTAAAGAACTACACTGAGAAAAATAAAAACTGAACCTCATATTAAATAGTACTCAAGCCCTCCTGGGGCTTGAGTAAATATTGAGATCTTATCAGTTTTCTGAGTTAGAATGCCTGCGCGGCCCATTTACGGCAGGTCCTACAGGTCATAAATTGCTAATGATTCCCCAAGGTATCGTATACTTTTCGCTGACTTTTTCTTATTTCACACGACGTGTTATTACGATTATTAAAAAGGAATAAGTACTTTCTTCTTCATTATTTAAAACATGACGGAAGTGGCAACTACCTCAATTTCTGCCCAATCTTTCTCGGAGTTCAAAACGCTACGATGCAATTTGGTAACATGTCATGATGTAATGATCACGTCTTTTCGAGCTGCGCAGTAAGGGTTGCTTTTAAATAAGCGAATGCCCTAATTACATCTCCGATAATAAGCCAGTCAAAGACTGCATGCTTGTGGGTACTAGCATTTGCTCCTCTTTTACGCTCTTTCAAAGATGCTTAGTCGGTTCCCTTCAAAGAGGTTAGTGAGAAAGGAATTACTACCCAGAATCCACTTCGAGGATAGTGCCTCTTTTATTTTGCTACGTTAGACCGGTTCCTCAGTTTTGTCGTAACGTTTGCTTACGAATGTCACGAAATCAGCGGTCATATCGTATTTTGTCTACTGCAACTACTCTTTCTTTTTCCTCTTTTTTTTCTTCATCCCCTTTCCTTCATTTGTTTTTTTTCCGTCCGTATTCCATCCCTCACTACCTTCTTCTTTCTTTCCTTCTTTCCTTATTCCCTCTATGATACATCCCTTGCTTGTACTAACTGAATGTCATCAGACAAACCCCACATGTTATGACCGAGCTTTTATGGATCAAAGATACAAAGCGTAATAAAAGTCACACGTCTGGGTTATGTGGGAAGCATTAAAAGCGGGCGAGACAAACAATTATATCTGATCTGAAAGAAACAATCACCTAAACGGGATAGTACGGGACAAGCAGTGAAGCATCTTTGAATGAACACTAGTGATCCTCGTAACTCAGACAAGTAGAACGATAATTTTGAAAAGATAGGATCAAGATCATCTGGTGTAGCTCTCAGCCAATTAACTGGACTAGAGGCCCAAGTTGTTAATGTATTTGCTGGCGATGCGTGTAGCATCTAAGTCTGTTGCTCAATAGCTATTGCTCTGAATGAACATTTACGTTTAAGCTAACTGCTTGTACCCGACCAATTTTAGGAGTCCGTCTACAAGACATGTTGTTTTGGACGCTTGACGTCAGCGCTAAGGTGCATGAAGCCATACAATTGTATAGGATTCCAGATCGCTCCGATATGGATACTTCCGATAGGACAGAAAAGTTAAATTAAGATGCGCTACTTAGGAACTCCACAGCTAAGTTCTCGAAACATCTCTTAGCACGTCCGCGGAATGAAGATTGTTTGTTGATTGGTTTAAACGGCACTCTTAGCATATTAATGGCTACATCATGCCGAGGAAATGGGAGCAAAGTGCCTTTTCCAAGGACAACACCGAGGCAGCCGACCCGGGCTGTCCTGGGCAAGTATTGAACCCACGACCCTTGGATTACGAGTCCGAGGTTCTATCAACTGAGCTACCGCAGGGCTCCCCCACCCCCAACACTCTCGCCCCGCTATATGAAAAGGAGGTTGGTCAGAGTTTATCGCCCTAGCGGAAATATAAAGGCTGCTCGGGATATTCAAATACAAAATTCGGTTAGCTTTATTAGCAACGCTCGAATCGCCAGTTTATTTAGTTGCTAAAGGAAATTTTTTTTTTTAAAAATCATGAATCTTCATACCGTGGAAATGCTGAATATGGCTGTAGAGAAAAGCTATGAAATTTCTTAGTAGTGCGTATTATTTTAACGAGTCTATCATATCGGAAACGTAACTCCCAGAACTGAGGGATCTGGAATAGTACACAATTTTGTAACGTTACAGACTTTAGCGCTAGCGTCCAAAACAATGGTCGACGTTTAGCACTAAGGCGTGCTCAGCTAGACGTCCTAACCCAGAGATCTATCGTACATAGTTGCTGAGAGGGAGTAAAACTTACACAGATCGGACATATACCATATAAACATTGTATTGCGAAACACCTATCTCTTGCACGTGATCTACAGTCACAGTTCATAGCCTTGCTCGATTTTGAACGTGTCAGACATCTTTGTTACTTGGAAGAAATTATATATATATATATATATATATATATATATATATATATATATATATATATATATATATATATATATATATGTGTGTGTGTGTGTGTGTGTGTGTGTGTGTGTGTGATATATATATGTGTGTGTGCGTGTGTGTGTGTGTATTATTACTTTATTATTAGCGCTAACTACCTTCTCTTTTTGTACCCTTAAAACCGTGGTAAAAAGTTTGATATTGAGAGCAATTACCGTCTATACTTACGTATAACCCGAGTCCAAATGCAAACAATATAGACCCTGATCTGCCATCGCATAATGCGCCGGCAGATCAGGGTTTATGTTGTTGGTTCTAATGATTAGTCCTCACAAACTGCATAGATCCTGATCTGCCTGCGCATTATGTAACAGCAGATCTGATCTGGGTCTATGCAGTTTGCAGTTGGTATCGGAAGATACGTGAGTATATACGGTATTTTTTATTTCGTTCGTAAATCGAGCCTTCAATCCTCAAACCAGGATCAACGTAGCTAGGCGCTTTATTGCAAGGTCTCTGGATAATTGTAGATATAACTAATATATGGAATTTCGCAAAATTGGATCGGTATACATTCTTATAAAAGGGTTGTCGTTCTGTAAGCCCAACATATGAAACTTTATTCAAATGGGATCTATTTACCCTGAACCCAGAATTGTAATTTCATTCTTGCATTTAATTCTGATTTTGTTATTTTTTATTTTTTCAACACTGATCAAGAGTCTCAGTCTGTAAACTAATCCCATATCTTAGATGGATGCTATTTGTCTAAGTCATCCGATGCTATTTGTCTAAGTCATCCGATGTTATTTGTCTAAGTCATCCGATGCTATTTGTCTAAGTCATCCGATGCTATTTGTCTAAGTCATCCGAGATCTAGACCGGTAGATACTATTTATTAAAACGACCTTAAAAAATGTAGGCATGCTGCTAACATAGATACAACGGACTTATGAGCGAAATGTTGATACGAGACGACTGGCTCCTATTAAAATTCATTTTATAACTTGTCAGATACAAGGCTCGCGTTAGTTTTCTTTTCCTTTTAAGTTTAGATCCGCGCGATTCTTAATGTGATAATGGAATTCTAACAGACGCATTGATGACAGTAGTACATTGTGTCACTTGAGGTGTCTATGGGACATCCTATGTTAAACAGGGTAAAAAATGTACGGGACATAAGGAGATTTTAACATTAGGTCGCCATTTTTCAATGTATAGGAAAAGAAATTTATTGTTTAAAAATGTGTCTATAGGTTTTTCACAGGATGAGTCTATCTGGTTGTAACATTGTAACAATCTATTTTGGCGGGAAATGTAAGTTTGTCTACCCTCTAACTGAAATGAATATTACGTCAAAGGTTTCAGATGAGGAGTCTGTCCTGGCTGGAAATATAACAGTGTAGCATGTAAGATGTGTTTGGTGGAAAATGTGAGTTTGTCTGCCCTCTAACTGAAATGAATATAGGTTTAATGTGTGGGGTTCTCGGGCCAATAACAAGAAATGTAATGATAAAACTCCATTTACTATTTAACGTGCCTTTTGGAATGACCATAATGCAGTCATTCACTGACCACACAGGGTAGGATGTAAAAGAAGGGGTATAAAAAATAGAATTTCAATGCCTTATAAATAAAAAATACCATCCCTATCCCCCACCACCCTATGATCCCCTATTATATATACAATAAAACCTCTAGCTCCTCTACAAGTGTAAATCTTATGTTAGAAATGTTCATATTTTTTTAATTTTATTTTTTATAAATCCTACATGAAGCTTAAGAAAAAAAGGCGCATGTGTGTGTGGGGGGGGGGGGGGGTGAGTTCTAGAAATCTTAGCTATCCTAAATTTAACATTCTCGCTAGCAGTCGGTTGTATTTTTGCATAAGTGTGTCAGATTTTTCATTTTTCAGTTTCTGAATATTTATATTGATAAATTACTGAATGAACACAGTATGATTTGGCGTGTGTGCCAAAAATAACATTGCTACAATTCTGTCAGCCTGACATTGACTGAAATCTTGGCTGACGGTTTTGGTGTGTCAAAATTTACATCGTCACAATCCCTATCATGGACTGTAAATTTGGCTTGCGCAATGCGCAGAACGAACAATAATTGCGACTCTCTTTGTCAATGGTCTTAAAGCAAAAAAAGCCATATTCAGGTCATAAATTAATATAAATAATTTTAACCAATGGGTTCTCATATTCTGACCGATTTTTTTCCAAAGTCAGTTCACTTGTTACAAAAATCGTGTTTTGCTCAACACTGAATACAATGCGTTGCAAAAATATTACATATGAATTGGTTTTGGAGAGGAGCAATATTTTGCTACATTGTTAAAACAGAATTTTGGAATGAAGCTAAGATTTCTGACATACACAAATTTACAATCCCCTTATGCCCGGTACATTTTTTTTAATCCTGTTTAACATAGGATGTCCAATAGACACCTCAAGTGACACCAGGTCCGCCGACAGAAATTCCGGGCCCCTGGGTAGATCCGTCATAGGTCCCAAAATTAGTTTAAACCTGTGTACAGTTTTGCATATAAAAACTGTAGTAATCTTCCATAACTTAGACACTTGCAAGGAACAATTTTAATATTTACTGCAAAGATTTAATTAGTTTTTATAACTGAGTTGACGGTGGACCCTAGAAATCAGACAGGGCTCCTAGGCATTTGCCTCCCCTGCCGCCCCCCCCCCCTTTCTTGGCGGGCCTGAGTGACACACTATACTACACGTAAACATCAAGATCGGTTTTGGTGATAACGATGCTGCCAAACAGAGACTTCTCAATGAGAAACATCGGCTACAGAAGGCCTATTTAGAAGTTGCAAGACTCAGGGCTGAGAAAAAAGGCAGATGAGATTCAGTCCTACGCAAACAGGAATGACATGAAGAAATTCTATGATGCTTTGATGACAATCTACGGGCCATAGTCATCAGGAACATCTACAATACTGAGTGCTGACAGCACCACGCTGCTCACGGACAAAGAAAAGATACATCAAAGATGGGAAGAACACTTCAACAACATCCTCAATCAACAGTCATCCATCAGTGAGGAGGTAATTGATCGACTGCCATAAGTGGAAATCAACATATCACTTGCTGATTCTCCAGAGCTGACTGAAACTGTGGAAACAATCGACCTGCTGTCAAATGGCAAAGCACCTGGAGCAGATGCTATACCAGCAGAAGTCTAAAAAGCACATGGCACAGAAATTGACTGAACTCTTCCAGTCAATGTGGACTCAGGAAACTACACCCCAGGAGTAAAAGGATGCATCTATCGTCCACTTGTACAAGCGGAAAGGCAACAGACAATCCTGCGACAACCATCGGATCATTTCCTTGCTGTCAATAGCCGGCAAAATCCTTGCCAGAATTCAGCTGAATCGCCTTATGCATCACATCGATCAAAGGCTCCTGCCAGAGACTCGGTATTGCTTCAGGAAAGGACGAGGGACCACAGACATGGTGTTTGCAGCTTGTCAACTCCAGGAGAAATCACAGGAACAGAACTCCAACTTGTACATGACACTCATCGACCTGACAAAAGCCTTTGACACAGTCAGCCGCGGAGGCCTTTGGAAGATCATGGCAAAATTTGGTTGCGCAGAGAAATCCATCGTGATGGTTTGGCAATTCCATGATGGCATGCTTGCTCGTGTTGTGGACGACGGTGAGTTATCTGAACCATTCCCAGTCACTAATGAAGTCAAGCAAGGTTGTGTGTTGACCCCAACCGTCTTCAGTATGATGTTCTCTGCCATACTTACTGATGCCTTTCGTGACACTGGGATCGACATCAGATACCTGACTGACAGCAAGCTGTTGATCTGAGAAGACTATAGGTGAAGACGAAGTTACAGGAAGTGACTGTTCGTGATCTCCTATTTGCTGACTACAGTTCCATGAATGCCAAATCTGAGTCTCACATACAACACAGTATGGACCATTTTTCTTCAGCTTGTGACAATTTTGGTCTCACAATCAGTATCAAGAAGACAGGTGATGCATCAATCTGCACCAGGAAAGCCTTACAGAGAGCCTACCATTACAGTAAATAGCCAAACCCTCGTGGCAGTGGACAAATTCACCTATCTCGGCAGCACACTGTTTCGTACAGTCCACATTGATGATGAAACCAATGCCAGAATTGCTAAAGCGAGTGTGGCCTTGGGTAGACCACGTGTAAATGTGTGGGAGCGCAGAGGCATCAGTCTGCAAACAAAACTTAAGGTCTACAAAGGCATTGTGTTGCCGACCCTGCTGTATGCTTTCGAAACCTTTACGGTGTACAGACGCCATGCCAAGAAGCTGAACCGTTTTCATATGGGCTGCCTAAGGAAACTGATGAGAATAAGATGGTAGGACAGGGTCCCAGACACTGAGGTTCTTATACGGACAGGCATTCCAAGCATCCACACTCTGCTGATGAAATCACAGTTTAGATGGTTAGGCCACGTCATCAGGATGTCAGAAGAGCGAATACCAAAAAAAGATTTTCTACGACGAGCTGAAGAGGGAAAGCAATCTCAGGGTGGTCAGAAGAAACGCTTCAAAGATTCCCTCAAGTCATCCTTGAAAAACCTCAACTTTTACCTTGAGTCTTGGGAGGATCTCACACATGATCGCTCCACCTGGTGGAGTCTCATCCATACTGGAGCTACAGACTTTGAACAGAGTAGAACTGCAGAGGCAGTGCAGAAGCGTGAGCAGCGTAAATCTCAGAACTGCAGCATGTCGTCTATTGATCAAGCAAACCCAAGCGACATCTCCTGTCAAGTGTGCAACAGACAGTTCAGAGCACAAATTGGCCTGATCAGCCACTCACGTACTCACAGAAACCAAACCAGTTAGTGATGCCATGGTCATCTTCGAACTCGAAAGACGAAGAACAACTGAAGACGTACGGATTAACGAGTGACGCTGTATCTTTTCAACAAAAAATCCAGTTCATAGAACAATTATGCTGATTTAAGACAAAGATTCTGCTTAGTTTATAACAATAAATATTGTTTTTATTCTACAAGAAAAAAGCATAACAATAAAAACAAATCTATGATATGTTTATTGTAAAATAGTTTTAAGTACACTAAGCTACGGTATGGTATGTATGACTTTATATAGGGTATGCATTCATATTAACCGTTAAATTAATATATATATATATATATATATATATATATATATATATATATATATATATATATATATATATGACAGGTAAAGTCTTCCTATCAACTGGATTTCAGTTATAATACATAAAAAATCAAAGTAGCATATAGAATAATTCAATTATTATACATAAGAAATCAAAATAGCATATAGAATAATTCTCCACATACACTGACAATAATAGGTCAGACAGAGACACGCAGTGGCATCTGTTCTGTATTGCTAATAGGAAGATATAACCTTCCACCGTTTTGCTCTGCAGCCAACCAGAAAGAAGCATTCATTTCATGTCATGTTTATCAATCATCATCTGTCAAACGTAGATGCATATTTTGCACCTTTGTTTAAGCGTCGCTATTTGTCACTGACACATGAATAAGAGGTACGAATAAAGAGGTCAAATGAATGACAGAACTGTATACAATTATTATTGGGAAAGGAATATCTGTTTAAACATTATTATCATAAATCAGGATTTGTACTGGCCAAAGGTGAATGTGTCAAATTTTCTCTTATGTTTCTCATAAAAAGATTGCGATAAATCGTGTCTGTGACGAGTATTGTCTCTTCTTAAGATTTTCTCTTGCTTTCTTCGAACACTATACTGTAGTATTTAATTTCGAGTAACTACTCCATGTACAAACACTTCTGGATTCATTTTGTGTTGATATTAGTGAAATCGGTATGTACATATATTTTCAATGGCCACGATGAAAAACGACACGATATCTGTTCTGGTTTGACCAAAAATTCTTAAATAGACCATGTGTCAGAGAAAGAAACAATTCCTCTAAAATTAAATGATTCGCGTTATCAATTACTGGCAAGGGGTGGTGGTCGAGAAAGAATGCCATCAGATGTATCCAATGCTATGAAATTGAAATACAAACTATACATAAAACTCAAACGTTTTGAGAAACCTTTTGAGTCTACTTTATTCTATAATATATTTAAAACTTATTATTTCTATAAAAATGTGTTAATTCGCACAGGTACACACAGACGCACAGACACACGCACACACAGACACACAGGTACACGCGCACACAGACACACGCACACTATCACTTTCATGAGAGATATTCTCCATTCTCTTCACATTCTTTAACGAAAGGCAGCTCTCCAACTGTAAGTGTCAACTCGTTCGTAGCGTCGTTTAACTCAGGAACTGGTTTCATTATTGAGGAATCAATTGCTTTTGTAGAGCATTGCTTGTAATATTTATTGTATTCTTCTTTCTTCTCTTTTAGAGAATGGTTTCTACTTAAGTTTTTGCCATTTTCCTTGGGAACAAAAGGTGCAATTTTCTTAATTTTCAATATGTCCGTACCCTCTAGCATTGACACTACAATTCTTTGATTATCTGATCCGATATTATGATGTGTGGTATTATCCTTGCATAGTTTATTCTTGCAATTATTTTCCGTGTCAATCAGATCTTTGCCCAATTCAGACTGAAAGCACTGATTACCATTACCTGACATTTTAGCATCAATCGTGGCATGAGTACACTTATTTCTAATTGCAAACTCCATTTGAATATCTTTAATTAAACAATCCTCACAATTTTCCTCCACGAAGACACAATTACTCTCAGGGGAGTCTTTTTTTACAGCATGTAGTGAAACGGGCGTGGAACATACGGATGAACATACAGACTCACTGTTTTGAGAGGACACACTTTCGGATAGTGAGTCACAACTTCCGCTTGACGAGCCTCTTTCATCATCGATAAGGTCAGTTTGACTACTTGTACTATCTTGCCTAAAGAAAAATCTCGTGCTTTTGACAAAGGCTTGCACGAAATTCCTCAGAGGCCTTTTTCGCCTCTGCACTGGAGAGTTGCTGGACTGCGATTCCGTAGAAATAGATTTTCTATTCTGATGAGTCACTTCAATGCTTGACAACGTCACTGACGAATCATATCTAAAGTCTGATACGACATCTTGCAAAATGGGAGATTTAATATTGGCAGAGGAAATAGAGGTTGATGGGAATAAAGAGGAAGAAAAGGAGGAGGATGACGAGAACGATGATGAAAATGATGTTGATGCTGACTCAGATATTGAAGCTGGCTTTTTTGGTAGAGAAAGTCGTATTTTCTTCCAGAATTTTTCATATTTCTTGGAATCACCGTCCTCTCCAGGCCATTCTACGTATGTGACACTATTAAGAATAGATCTAAGATTTTTATCCATGTTTCTAATACCTGTAATATCCTCTAACATGATTGGAATGATTTTGTGCTTTAGTTTAAGCATTTCATGTTGAGCTTTCTGGTACTCCATTCGGCACCACTCGCTCTCTACGTAGGCGGGAGACAGAACAAGGATCGTACGTCTGCTGTTTTCTATTGCGTGAACGATGTTGTTTGCTATGGCTGAAAAAAAAAATAGAAATGCAGTCATCAGTATTTCCTTTGCAATAATGACAAAATGTTGTTTTTATTTTACTAATATGAAATTACGTCTAATGTCAGCTATTGCCAATATGAATGCTTAATTAGGTAATTTAAGGAGGTAGCCAGCTAAAACACTCTTCAAATAAAATTCAATCAACGCTATTTACTTCTTTGCATTACGCCTACGTGCGATCGTTTAAAACATTTAGATAGAGCCGCATTAAAATACTGATTACAAATAAAGAAAATACAGTTTGAACACAACTGGATGAATACAACACATATAACTTTTTGCAGTCAATACGTTTCAATTGCTTCGAAAACAATATACAGATTGTACATACTCTGACAGCACTGAAAAACGGTTAAGAAGGCGCTGGAGCAATTTAAAAACTGCGGTTTATCTACTGGTTATTCTTTTCGAAAAAAAAACAAACAAACAAACAAACAAAAAAATGACTATTTATTTCTTTTTTGTTGTTGTTTGCTGTTTATCGTTCTATTCATAAAAAAAACGTGTCGGTTCCTAAGGATTCCCTCTCAGTCAACTTCCGATCTAATCTGAATCGTAGCCCACTTTCAATTTCGAAAAGTAATTAGCTGGCACAATTACAATCTAGCTCAAGACTATTTACTCCCTTTATACCTTATACATTTCAAACCTTGCTGCATCCGCGCAGACTTTTGCACTTCGAAAAAATTTAGTCGTCAACTGCGAGTGCAATGTTAATCTATTCTATTTCTAGGAAACAGATCAGTTTAATGTACATGGTGAGGTGCGGTGGTGTGACGCGGACTCTTAGATTGGTAAAACAAATCAAAACAAAAACAAAGTACAATAACAACAAAACTAAAAGCCAGTACATATATACTGTATATAACATGCAAGATATCTACTGCTACATCGGCTAGTCGGTTACAATTAAAGTAAAATGGTGACGAAACCTTGGTGACAAAATTTTGCGATCATAAAAATGACATGTAAATGGAGTCTAGAGTTCATCCTTTGTTTTTAAAACCAAACATTTCATGATAATGCTGTCTGAATAGGAGTGTCTGTACACTAGAAATTTGTCTGATTCCTATTTATATCGTATTTAAGATGTGAACAATTGGACTAAGATTGAAAAAATAAGTAATGTATACACTATTGTAGATATTATTATTATTATTATTATTATTATTATTATTATTATTATTATTATTATTACAAATACAACAAAAATAATCCTTGAAAAAATGTAAGGTAAAATAATATATTCATTATTATTATTAAAAATAATTTGTTGATTTCAAAATCTAATTAAATTTCTTCAGTTTAAAATTATGATAGAAATTACCATTATTTTGAAATATTATTTCCATTTTACTTGTATTCGTCATTGATTTTTATTTAAATTTTCCTACCGGGTCACCTGTATCTTTTCATTATTATATAGATTCCACATACATATGTTAATAGTTCTTTTTGTCTCCAAAATCAACAACAACAACAACAATAATAACAACAACAACAACAATAATAATGTCTAAATTTCTTATTTTTTAAAATTTACTCAAAGCATTAACATTTTAAGTATACCTATTTAAAAACAAAAATTGTGGGTAAAGTCATTTTAATTCAGACCGGATTATTGTGAATTGTTTGACATATAATAAAACAAATGATACAAAATATATGCTCTATATAAGGAACATCATTATGATTCAGAGAATTTTGTCACTGTGGTTTCGTCTCCTTGTATTTATATATATATATGTGTGTGTGTGTGTGTGTGTGTACTGACTTTATTGTTTGTATCTGCGCGAGAGTCCGCGTCACACCACTGCACCTCATTATGGACATTATGCTTCTCCGTCTCCCCCCCCCCCCCCAAAAAAAAACAAAAAAAAAAACTGGATTTAACATCGCACACGCCGCCGTCGGCTACATTTTTCCAGAATGAGTCAAAAGCTGACTATAGTTATATGATACTTGCAATATGGCGTGCATTTCGCTGCTCTGATCAAAGACGTCTGCTCCGACCAAAAACTAGTCAACCAGACACACGGTCTTTTTCACGAGCGAAAACTGTACAGTAGGCGGAAGATGGCGACCTTGCCTCCTTCTGTTCATATTTAGTCTGTGACTAAATAAGGTGGTCTCTGTGCCCGCGATCTTGCTTATATTGAACTAAAATTACACTTTCGTCAAAACATTTACGTCAGAAGATGTATAAGTCCTTGACGAGGTCATAAGCAAGGTCGCCCAAACCGCCTACTTATGGTCAGAGGATTCTCAAAACACGATCACGAATTCTTACAATCCTTCTTAAATAGGTGAAGACGCGATGAAAGGGTCTTCATCAGGGATGTTTTAAGTCCGCAGAATATATATATATATATATATATATATATATATATATATATATATATATATATATATATATATATATATATATATATATATATATATATATATATATATATATATATATATATATCCAAGATCAAATATACTTAAGTACATGAAATTATTTGGAATGAACATCAAGGGGAAATAGTGAAAGATTTGGAAGACATCTGCTTCAAAATATATAGTTTCACCAACTGCAATCTTCTTTCGAGGATATAAATGTGGGCAACCTACTGGGGGTACTTACTTTCGCCCGGTGGGAAGTCCCTCTGATGGATACACAATTTAAAGTTTAGTTCCTCCTCAAGTATAGGGTAAAGATGATGAATGACAAACTTTTCATCTGCCGGGGAGGATTTGTAAGATACGAAGGCATCATATTCTTTTCCGTCTGAAATGTAAAGCATACAATATTGATACAAAATTTTCTAGTTAGCAGTGAAAATCATAGTCAATTAGATTTTGTTCCTCTAAATTAATCATCTCGTGTTACAGTGAAGAGTTAAATACAAGCCAATTGGACATTAGAAGTGTACGGTAACGAGGACACGAAAACAAAAGGCTTTTTGTCGATATTTGACTTCAGGGTCCTGTTCTCAGAACTTGCCCTTAACAAATGTAATTTACTGGGCCTGTAACGGTGATTTATGAATGCTGAGTGAACGCAATAACCTGCATGTAATTTTGCACATGTATGCGTCAGCGCATACTTAGCAAATGAGAGATTCACCTCCGGCATTCACTTTGTGGAACGCATATTAAAGCAACAGTTGTTTTTAATAAACTATCCATATGTTGTACTGTCAGCGAAAAAACAATATAAAGAACAAGTTGTATTAGTTCAATTATTGAGTTTATTTATATGTAAGTGATTTGACGATATTACTTTCTTTTAAAGTATAGTCTGACTAATGCTATCTGGACAGAGGCTTTATTGGTAAAACAAACAGGAATTGCGTCTTTATCCTTTTGTTATTGAATTGTAACGTTGTTCATTGTCTCTTAGTAACAAAAACATTTTCAAGTATAGATGGTGAATTGATTGAGTGTAGTAATTCTTTTCCTTCAGAAATAGAGGGGTACCTTGGATGAGATAAAAATGAATCTGGTGATTCTTTTGTAAAACTTGCGCTGCTTGTGGCAAAATGATATTAATAATAATAATAATAATAATAATAATAATAATAATAATAATAATAATAATAATAATATTATTATTATTATTATTATTATTATTATTATTATTATTAATATTATTATTATTATTATTATTATTATTATTTCGTTCATTCATTCATTCATTAATACAAAATAAATAGTTAAATAGTTTTAAAATGTTGCACCACACGACTATATCTTTATAAATCAAGCTTTAATTTGCTATGACTAGTAGTATTTTTTTCTCACACATGCACCTTTTGCTAATATGTCTCTTCCTAACTATGCATGAAATGGAAAGATAAAGCATTTTTTTCCCGTGCAAAAACTAAGTTTAGGTTTGTTTTGTTTTTTTTTAAAGAAGAAACGCTTTTAAAAGAACGGATATTTTTTTTTTTTCAATTAAAAAAAAAAATAAATACCTAATTACGTTACTGTTGCCCAAATGCTTGTTGTGAGTTATATTGTAAGTTGAAGGACATGGACACTCGTTGTCATAGCACAGATTGACAAATTAGACAAACAACGTTTTAAATTGTAAACATCACTGGTTTTGAAATTCTTTTATGCTAATCCCGAAATGGCTAAACCACAGCATTTTACTGGCTTAATGGTTTAGCGTTACGGACTTGTATTCAGTGGGTTGTGGATTCGAATTCTAGCAAATAAGCCATGACGGCTTCCATGGTGTGTTTTTGGTCTAAGCACTGTACTCCCGTTGATTCGGTACTAAATAACCTTTCATGTACTGAATTGCCGTTAAAACCAACCAACCAAAACAAAAAACCAACAAACAAATATACTTTTTTCTTTCTTTAGTTTCATTTTTATTATATTACGTCAAGGTACAAAACAATGTTTGTGAATATATCAACTGTCTAGCATTCAATCAATAATCATATACAGAAGCCAACAGTTGTGTGTAGCATAAATACCGGCTGTTATTTGGTGTAGAGAGTTGCACATGTCTGGTGCCAAGAAAGAAAATCCGATTTCTCTGAAATATCTTCGTTACAATTGATTTTTTAAATAAATTTGCATGATTATGTATGACTCATAAGATAAGTAGAAGAATACATAAACCAAATCTTCGTTTCAATCGACTTGAAAAAATCCGCATGCTTGTGTATGACCCATAAGCTAATGAGGAAAACATATATACTAGTTGCATGAGAAGACCTATACTGAAAGCATTAGTAATGCAACAACAGAGGAACGATGCCAATGCAAGCACAGGAGACAGTCGGAAATATCCTCGTGCCACAAGGACAGAGAATATATTTGCCTTACTAAAAGAAGGACTCTCCAATTATTGTTACAAATTTGGAATCAACCAGGTTTTCAAAGAGAAAGTTAAGTGTTCAAAGACAAAGTTAAGTTTTCCATGTTTAATCAATTACAACTACATTTACTTTGTTGCATTTATAAAGTTCGCAGAAAAACATTTTTGACATCTTGTGTACATTTAAATGCAAAACATATAAAAAGTAGATCAATCTTGTTCGTTTCTAACATACTAATTGTTTGTATGATTACAAGAAAAAAATCAAGGATGGATCAGGATGATAGAGTGATATACTTGAATGTATGTTCTGTTTTCAAGGAGAGCATTCTTTTTATTTTGAACTTACCATCGTCCTCATATTTTTGAAAGTAATGGACGATCTTCAGCACGAGCATCAACCGTTTCTTCCACATGTAGTAGGGGATTAACATGAGCACCACTATCATGATGACAGCAACAGTCACGGCCACCCCCACCACGTACCAATGGAACAGTATATCCTCTCCAGGTAAATCTGAAACAACAACAACAATAATAATAATAATAATAATAATAATAATAATAATAATAATAATAATAATAATAATAATAATAATAATAATAATAATAACAACAACAACAACAATAATAATAATAATAATAATAATAATAATTGACTTACACTCAGAAGAAAAGGGATGTCAACAAAAGTCAATAGAAAGAAAGACCCAGCTGCTAATCGATAAGATGGTACTCTGAAATGCAGAAGACGTAAAAGAACCTAGTATGGCATGAATTGGCTACAAGAAGGTCTACAACACCATATCCAACTCGTAGATCTTGGATGTCTGTGGCTAGTCGTTATAGCTAGAAACGGTTGGTTGGTTGGTGTTTAAGGGCACTTTCCATACGTTATTGGTAACCAGAAACATACAGAGATTCATCGCAAACAACTTGATCTCTTGGAGAACGCATTCGACGATTTAGGGCAATATACTGTTGGATGTCAGGATCAAAAGGGCTATATCCTCAGGCAATTTGCTGTCACCAGTTCTTTTTGTAATTGAACTAATTCCACAAACAAGACAGTTGCGACAGCAAGATACAAGATACCAACCAAGGAAGCTTCGATCACTCACTATTCATGAACGACTTGAAACGCTATAGATTAAATGAAACTGAAATTGATTCGTTTATCTTGACAACAAAGACTGTCACCAATGACGTCTATATAGATTCTGGAATTGATAAGTACGCGACTCTAAGTATCAAACGCGGCAAACTGGCATAGTCAGAGGGTATAAAACTTCCCGACAACCAGAGATTGAAACAACGGTTCAACACCATCTCACACAAACGTACGATTTTATGTCATGAAGTTATTTCTTATTTAAATATCATTTACATGTATCATTATATTATATTATATTATATTATATTATATTATATTATATTATATTATTTACACTTATCATTTACAATTCCTTTTTATGTTATTTAACTTGTTCGTTTACATACTGTAAGTTACATTTCTCTCTCTCTCTCTCTCTCTCTCTCTCTCTCTCTCTCTCTCTCTCTCTCTCTCTCTCTCTCTCAGTACGTGCTTAATAAGACAAAAATGTAATTTGCACTTTAGGGAATCTACTGTTAGCTACATTCCGTTATACAGGAATTCGTGACTCCGTCATTTGTTCTTGTTTGTACAGGAAGCCGATATCTGTTGATGATAAAAGTTAGACTATTTGTAACAAACTGAAAAATGATGGTCAAAAAAGTATACATAATACGAAGCAATACGCTAAATATGCCATAATTTTCAAACATTGCACATACTCCATATACCATAAAAGGCTGTGTTTAGAACGTGACGCCCACAACAATTCTAGAACGAAAAACTGTCATTTGTATGCTGTTAAGACAAACCGTCTAATCCATAAAACGCCTGTTTCGTGACAGCTGGTATGGGCGGGAGCGAATCAAACATACATTAACCTTTCACTGCCATGGATTATATTACTATGCCAGTAAGAGGCAATATTTGACACTCTTTTTTGACCAACTGTGATCAAACATCCTGTTTTGATGACTCAACACTTCTTACAGAGCCGGTTTCTTGTGTGTGTGTGTGTGTGTGTCTTACGTCCAACTCTAACAAGACGTATGTATAATTTACAAGAGCAAAAGTCAAGGGTCACAGAGGCACTATAACTGACAACGTGTTGTCTGTGTTTGCTTAACCTTTAGTTTGATCTGACGTTGTGTATGATACAATGTAATTCATTTATCCATAGGTAATAAGATGAAGAAAAAAAGGTTTCTTGCAGTAAATTGTGATTTTTACTTGTACGTTTTGGAAGTACACCTTACGCAAATTCAGAGCGGTTAAAGAAGCCAACATCTGTAAATAGTATTATGCGTTGAGGACCAGCATGTCATTGCAAGACACTTTAATAGTTTGTGCCGCCAGTTCTACTGACTGGTAAAGAGATTCACTGCCCCGTCTATTAAAAAATGATGAGATAGCGCACGCACTTGAAAAGTACATAAAGTACTAGTTCATCTCTTTTGTTAATTATGGCGACTAATGCGGCACACTTTAATATATTCGAAACTGAATGCCCATTTTAGTTTATACATTGGGAGAGGGGATAATTTCCAGAGAATTTTTTTATGACATGTCTGATAGAATTTTTTCCTAAATTTTACCAATTGAAACAAATTCCTGCCAACTGAAAAATAAGAAAGCTCATTGTTAATTCAGCTATAGTACAATCTCCTAGCTTATTTTGATTTTAGTGCACATTACGTGATATCAACGTTTATATACATATATTTCTGAGAACCTTGTCTGTATTGTAGATTATTCTAGTGTGTCTGTCAGTGTGTATAACTTAACCCGCGGAAAATAAATATAACTGGAAGTGTACACAAAGTGTAAAAGATATTAGACACATATTTTCCACAAATTAAAATAAAGTGACATTTTTCCTAATTATAGTATACTGGCCGGAAATTTTGAAAAATAACCCCAGACCAATGAATTTTATTCTGTGTACCGTCATTCATGTTATACTATTTTACATTTGCTTTCGGATTTTTTAAAATTTTTTTTTTTCTATATTAGGGATTTTCAAATCTATTTTTTTCAAAGCGCGGTCATTGGTCTACGCTCGACTTTAGGTAATACTGGCGTTTTTCCGCGATAATTGCGTTCATATAGTTATGTTGGAATAATAAACAAGACATAACATCAATAAAAAAGGTTACTATTTTCTATTTGAGAAGTAGAAACGTATAGATTTTAAATTTAGTGTGACTAAAACAGCGTTTGACCGTCTCTACGAGGTTTACATCGATAACTGATCGACAATTTTGTTATGTGATAGACTGGTTCTTTCATTTCCATTGACTTCATAATAATATTGAATCATTTGAATCCAATTTGTTGTAAGGAACCAGTCTAAGAATAATAACACCATAAACAAATGCGACTGATTGCCGTTATAAAACCTTGCAGAGACTATCAAACGCCATTTTAGTAGCCCTAAACTTAGCATCTGCATGCTTTTACTTCCAGAATAGAAAATGGAAACCTATTTTATTGATGTATGTCTTGCTTATTACTCAAACATTACAATATGAATGAAACTAACACTAAAAAACACATGTAATTAGCAAATCTTGAGCGTATTATAGTAATGTTTCTCTTGAATTAGAAGAAAGCAGTTTGTAATATCTATATTTACCTTCTTTCAATGCTTATCATATTAATGTAATTTAGGCGTTGTATCCTACATATTGGTTTAGATTCTACATCTGTTTTCATTTCAATTTAATAAACAACTTTTCTCTGAATTTTCTTTCCACTTTATGTATAAATGATTTATTTTTAAAAAAATATCACTGGAGACTTAGCGCCACTAGAAGAAAACAAATTCAGGAGATATGAGAATAAGGGATTTAAAATGAAAAGCATTTAAAGTTATTCAAAACCATTGTTCGAGATATCGGTTTTAGTAAAAGTTCTATATATTACTTTGAGACAAAGGTCTTGAAAACGACAATGTGTTACCGACAGATTCATCACGTTCATAACAATTTCTGTCTTATCGTGGTCTAGTTTTCAGACAATTTTCTATGAGTCTATTTTTATTAGCATGCTTTTTACATGACTACTTTTTAAACACCTGACTAATTATTCAATTCTTTCTGACGGAGAAACGCTTTTTAAAGAGATTAGTCACTCATAAGTGATGTGGTAACTTCATGAAAATCCTAAAGCATTTGACTCTAGAATATTCTGAAACTATCCCCCCAACCCCCCCACCCCCCCCCCCCCAAAAAAAAAAAAAACTTGAGTTTGAACATCAAATTGTTTACCTTTATTTCTTTCGGTAGAGTCAGTGAAGATGTGGACAAAAATATAAAAGATACCAAACTGTCTTGGAGGGTATTCGTTAATCCTTGCGTAGTATCTTTACGAAATGAAGAAATTCTTGTTCAAATAGATAAAGACCAGTTACAAAATATGAGTTAATGAATCCATCCTACTTGAAAGAAGGTTTATATCAAACCGTAGATGAGGGATAGTAAACTGAACCTTACAATAATATTGCGGAAGCGTCAATCGGATTAAAATCAGATTTTCTAACTTACTCTTGATACGGTCTTGGAGCGTTAACAAATTTAGGAAATTTGGGAATGCAAATTTCCCTGGCTTTTACAAAATGCTTGTCTTTGGTAAATCATCGATGCGTTTTTATTTGATACTTTTTTTTGCAGAACAAGTATGTTGTAAATTGATACCATGTGGAGTTTTTAAAAATGTAAAACAAAGTGTAAAAGCTTTAAGGAAAATTATTTTGTACACAATAGTTACTTTCTTAGTTGATCGAGATTTCATCAACTTAACCTTGAAATTAATATGAGAGTCCTTCAAAACCAGAAGTGATGATTTAATTTAGGCAATAGAGACGACATAGGGTTTCAAATTTAGATTTCGGACCTTTATCATCATATAAACCATGAAGTTTTACAAAACACACTGAAAATTAATATACTGATAAGTTCATAAGTCAAATGATATCTTGTTCCCTAATACAGACGTAGTATGATTATATAACCTCTTAACGCTCTCTCTTCTCCAGGAACGCTACTGCCACCATAAGTTAATAAGTTTAAGAAAAACTTGTAGAAACGCCTGTTCTTTTTACCTCTTTTTCCAAAGAATTCACAACGGAAATTATATACATTTTAATGAAAAGATAGATGTAGGAATGTTATTGTTAACTTGTCATCTTGTTTTTCCGTCCAATTTCCACGTAAAATATGACTCAATCAGAATTTATTTTCAACTAGGTTGACCCTGTTGTTATACGGTATGTTTACGACAATGGTGTTGTTTACCAATGTCTGCTGGGGAGCAGTTTGCTAAACTCTTTTCTAACTCGCCTTTGCAATTTTAGATGAAAAATCATTTTGGAAGTTTCAAATATCTATTATCGACGGCTAAAATGCAAAAACTGTATATGCATTTTACAGAAAGTATCGTAACTAGTTGCAGACAGTTGATCTATTGCTGTAGTACGAATAATGGCTTTCTGCAAGGTTACTGATGGGAAACCTAGTTTTATTTCATTCCCCAAATTCCTATGTTGCTCATTGGAATCAGGTACGAGTGGAACAGTGTAGGGTACCAGATTATGCATATCAGATGTTTGCTATTTTTATTTTCGACATAATTCAGACTGTGGCAATCATTTGGCTTCTATTTTATTAGCTTGATTGAGACATAAATTCAGCATTCTTGAGTACGATCTCTTAATTACCGATCCATCTTACTCCTGCGGGAATCAATCGAACAGATAATCATTTCTCTTCTGAGTGTTCACTGTCTGAAGAACATAGACTTATATTATTTCAAAAACTATCTTTCCTTAACATTAATTTAGACTTGTCAACTCTTTTGCTTGGAAACGAATCTTACGTTACTGAACATAATCTCAATTCAGAAAGAAACACAGATATTCTTTAAAAAAACCGAAGAGGCTTCACTCAAACATAAGTTACTTTGTATGATTCGTATTGCCTTATTTCGCTTCGTATGTAATCACCAAGTCCACTAATTAATCTGTTAACTAACACCTGCTCATTTATATATATATAATTTGTCTCAGATGCACATAATCTCGTTACTATCTACTGTTAGAATAATCAACAATAATGAGCAATAACTAAACGTTTCTCACCACCAACCACCTCTCTCTCTCTCTCTCTCTCTCTCTCTCTCTCTCTCTCTCTCTCTCTCCTGTTAATGTGTATGTATAGATTATAATACTGTAAACATGTCTCTTGCCTACCTAATCGCATTTATATAATGGAGAGGAACAAGTAAGTTGGAGAACTTTTCCTAATGTGTTTATTTTTACGAATCTGTTAAACGAAACGAAACTGAAATATGTTTTGCAGGTCTATTATGATCAGGATGTAACCATAATTATTATTTAATGAATGGATTTTTCCCCAAAAATAAAACAAAAGCTGGAGAAACTACGAAAGATACCCGCTTTTTTGAACTGACTGTTTCTTAGATAAAGAACAGGTTTTTTTAAGTTAAATTACAGAGTTTTTTTTTTTTGTTTTTATTTTTTTTAAATGACTTGTGTATGGGTGAGTCGTCCCAAAAGAAATAAAGGAGGGTAAACTGAGGTACAAAGATTAAAACGTACATATCAATTTAAATTAAAAAATGCAAGAAAACCCCTGTGAAACGTTCACCAGACTACGGACGGACGGACAGACCTACGTACATACGGCCAGATATGGAGCCCAAACTAATGTACCCACTTTTTTCCAAAAGAGCGCGTATAGACTAGATTTAATTCTAGAGACCTCCACATCTTTTAGCAATAACGCATATTTTATTTTCATGATTTTATCATTACACTGGGGTTCAAAGGTTCATAAGGAGTAAAAAGAGCCAATCAATACAAATTACTCTCATTAAACTTAAGTATGATGCCCGTTACAAAACCGTTTGCTGACCTTCTGTTTTTTTTTTACCTTTGACCTCTGACCTAGGGAACCCAGAGTCAGTTAGATGAGATCAACAGTCCCTGCCAAATTACTGTCAATGACCTTTGATTTGACACCCATCTTGACAGCTCTGGTGATATTATATTTTATGACCCGTTGGACATTTCCTGGTCCCCACAGAACCAGGGGTCACACTGGAAGTCTGAAAATCTAAACCCGATTTAGAAATCACACACCAAGTTTAAAGGCTGTATCTTGGACTGCAACAATGCATTTAGATTGACAAGGAAAGTACCAAATTGGTTTCATGACATTCGATTTTATTTAACCCTTGAGACTCCTGCCCTGGTGGCCAAGAGGCTAGCTAGAGCATTCAAATCTAGTGTATGATAAAATATTCTCAAAGACCCTCAATTTGCTAACCATGAAGACGAGCATTGGGTATGCCCTAATTTTAACTCCCTCCTCGTCCCCGGGGATCCAAGAATCACATTGGAATTCCGAAACCTTCATACAAATCTAAATTCCATAGGGAAGTCACATTCCAAGTTTTACAATGCATCATGGACTTACGTACGGACGGACGGATATGGAGACGAAACTAATATACGCGCTTTTTTTAAAAAGGTTTCCTGCATAAAACTTGTAGTGTCAATCCTTTTGGATTTGATTAACTTCAGTGCATGCAAAGTGACTTTAATCTATTCAAATGACCTAAATTATTGATTCTGTAGATAAAGAAAACGTTTTACCTGACTATGTGAGGAAGAGAGTGCAATGATTTCAAATTTTCGAACTCCCCTGTTCTATCACCGACGACCCTCTCTCAAAGTTAAAAGATACTAATATTAATACTACTGTTTGGTTGCATTTTCTTAAAACTAGTTCTTCGCTGGTTTTGTATTATTTTAACGAGGTTAAAATATATAAAATACGTTCCCCGAAAATTTTTATATTGGTATTTTTAAAAAGAATTATGTTTGAACCTGTGTGTTTATTTGTTCTCTCTCTCTCTCTCTCTCTCTGGTTGTTAGCCTTAACTGACCGTGAAACAGAGCTAGCTTATAATGTAGTCCTAGCTCCATCGTGACTCTTGCTATTTGCTATTTTACGACCTCTCAACCAACATTATGGAAAGCTGACAAAGAGGATCCTGCAATCAAGTTCTTTAAAGTTTGCAAATATGATGCCGATTTACCAGCAAATGTGGACAATTTTACTAAAATAAAAGACCATTCCTCAACGACATCTTCTCGAAAATTGCTTGACTAAGTTTATTCAAACGAAAAGAGTACATTTTAGCTCTGAGGCCTTCAAAGTTGAATTTTCTCGCAACATAATCTGAAAAGAGGTAATGGCATGACGTCATTTTGTGTCTCTCCCAATCGAGAATAATGAAAACAATTTCTGCGAAAATGCAAAAACAAATTTTTACAAAAAAGATAAGAAAGAAAAGAAATCCGAAAAGGGTCAGCACCTTCGGGCAGACAAGATCACCTTTTAAATAAGCTAGGATGATTTCTGGCATATTGCTTTTCATGCACGCATATTCAAGCTGGCGAAAAGGAGCAGTGGGGCACATGAAACTGGATAAATTCCACCCATAATTAACACGAAGGTTGTCAAAATAAAGTGACAAGCACGCGCTCTCACCGTCACAGAGTGTGCATAATCAGACGATTTGTGCTTAACTGAAAACATTTTCTACTTAGAAAGTTTAATAGACCCAATCAAAAACCAATACAATCACTTGAATGAACCATCGGAGGAAACCGAATCACGTTTTCAAAATCCATGCATCACTGAGTGTATTAAATACTATCTTTATTCCACAACACCTGAGTTTACCACAAAATTAAAGAAGCCAAAGTTGACGATCTAGGTGGATTTAGGTGATAAGACAATCAACTTAAATAGTTATCAGCTACGTGAGAGTTTAAATATTGTCACGGCTACTAAAAATATCAAAAAGAAGTTATTTCCCTTTGTTTTGGTCTTTTCCCGTTTATTCGCTATTATCGTTTATTTGCATATTTATTCTTGGCAAATACGTTACACAAATAAGCGAGATGCACGTTTACTTCTAAGCGGTTAATCAATATGTGGCGTCCGTATATTGCAATCTTTTCCTTTCGTTATGAGCGACACGTTGGTTCTTGGAACACAGAAGGACGATGACTAAGTAAATGACAACTGACTGTGTAAAAGTAGACTTCATTGCTCATGTACTCACCTATTGGGACACTGGTCAGCACAGTCTCATTACACCGAGCTCCTGTGTAGTTCCACTCACACACGCAGAGTACATTGTCCTCTACATTAGTTAAAGTTGTTATGATCTTGTCTACGGCGCAATGACCATGTTCACCACAATCCAGGGTACACGGCTTCTCGCAGAACGTGCCGATCCAGTTTTTGTCACATATACACCCGTGATGCTTAGCCCCACTTACTCTTACAGTAATGTTGCAATAGCCATTTTCGCAGACAAAGCCTGGGCTACAAACTTTGGTTTTTCCTTCATTTTTTCCCGCTAGATCTTTTGGCATTGTACGTGTATCTTCTATTTTAGTGTTGCTGTTTTTGCTGTTGTTTTCCTCAATTTGTAACATCTCGTTAATCTCTGTTTCTTGTGATTTATTTTTTCCATGTTTTAAATTGTCTTCACTGACAGCGAAATCTGTCGTTACTGTTTCTGGTCTGTCTCTTACATTCTTCTTCTTAAATAAAGTTTTAGCAGTGGTCATTGAATCAACCTGTTGAAATGTCACATTAGGCACGGATTCAGATCTAACACTGTCACTATCTGTAATATTTCCATTCCCTGTTTTGGTTTCAACCAAAGTAGCGTTAATTTTGGCATCTTTGATACTTTCACCATCTCCTGATTCCATATTCTCGTGAGTATCGGTCCCCGTAGGTAGTAACTCCCTACAATAGATACCCGTCCATCCAGGTGTACACAAACACACACTCTGGCATGTGTCTTCATGCAAAATACATGTGCCCCCATTTCCGCACATTCCATTAATAATCCTACAGAAATTTTGGCACTTAGATCCTGTAGGTTTTCTTCCAAACCTCAATATAGAAACGCTGTTTGTTCTTTCGATAGGTGTTGGAGAAGGACGAACGTCGTCTGTTGACAACGGTTGGAATGCCTCGCAAAACAGATACAAAAATCCAAACAGAATGTTGTAGGAGATCATTATGAAGCCTGCCATTGGAGACGAATGGAGAAAAATGTAGATTCATTCATGTCTAGTGATTATTAATAAGTATAGAAAAGACTATACACTTTCAAATAGATATTTTGTTCTACGCCACAATTTTCACAACGCCACTTTCCTGTGCGTATTTACACAGACGTTAAAATGATGTTTCTGTAACCGTCTGTTTTAACATTAAATACTATCTCCATCAACTGTCTTTTATACAGAAATAAGTATGCCAATCAGAATTTGAAACACAAAACACAATCTCATTATAATCTGACGATGATCTACCCTTGAAGTAAGCCAAAAATAGGGTTAGAAATGGTGCAACTTCTATGCCAAAGTCTCTTGTCCTCCATGTTTGTGTTTAACCACCACAATATGGCGCTGCAGGTCTTGTTCTGCCCATGTTCCATCCATCACCGCTGTCAGTCCGACGACATGAGTTATGCCAATATTTTATTCACTATTACTCTCACGGCCCATATGTCAACCAGGTAACGCATTAATATGCACACTTGTCAGGTATACACTCTTCAAAAAATCGTACTGCCCCATGAAGGTTGTTTATTTCTACCGAAATGACCGCGTGTATACAACATAAAACAGCGTTAATGAGATATAACAAAAGTTGTTTTATCTGCAGATCGGCATATGATCCTGATCAGGCTTGTACTTTTTACCTGTGACTATGACAAGCCCACTTGAGTTGAAAATTTGCAATAATAGTTACCAAACTTTAATACGGATACAACTGCATAAATTTTTACTCTGTAATCCTCCAGGCCAATGAAGAAATTCCATCAAAAAATTTTGAAAATGAAGAAATGATCGTAAAATTCCTTACAGCTACATATATACCGTAGGGGGCCCCGGGGGAATGAGTGGTCTAAGGCGCTCACCTTTACAGATCACTTGCACATCTCACCTCTGTCCGCGTTAGCTCGAGTCTCGGCTCAACGAACGTGGGTATGTGAGAGAGCTTGCCAGTAGCTTCCCGTGAGTAGGTGGTTCTTCCCGGATTCTTCCTCCACCAAATATACTTACCGCCTTGTATAACCTATCATGTGCTGAAAAATGGCGTTAAATCCCACCAAACCAAAAGTCAATACTGTCTGTACTCGCTTATAAGACGAGTACAACTGCAAACTGTACACACTCATATCTGCCGTCGTTCTAATGCGCGGGTATATATGGATCTGTGCAGTTTGTTGCGACTAATCAGTGGAGCAAATTACATAGATCCTGATCTGCAGGTGCATTATGCGACGGCAGATCAGGGTCTATGTTGTTTGCGGTTGGACTCGACTTATAAGCGAATATATAGGTACTTCTTTAGTTACGCTTTGGAGATTACACAATTAAAAATTTGGAGATTCACCCGTTTATAGGACAAATCAACCGCCTGCAAAACAAGGAATACATGTATTGTGACTGTCAGCTGAAGCCTCTCAAAATAAAGTGTACTTTTTGGACGTGTCTTTCGTTTGGAAGCGTCTTAAAAGCAATCTGTATAGTATAATAAATATTTCTTAGTTTTTCTGAAACCTGGAACGAACGGGGTTACGTGTGACTTTTGTATGCCTTATAAATATGACATTTTAGTACTATTAATTAGTTTTAATTTGCAACAAAATGCGTATATCAAAATGCACTGTCTTACTCCTTCCCTCTAAACTTAAGATGGGCGTTAATAAATATTTTAGCACTGAAAGTTACTTATTGTATGCCTATATTTCTATGTCCCCGGTAAATTAGGTAAATTAGTATAAATTCCTGCATGTTATGTATAGTATATACATACATTCTCTAGATGAAAATACTGATTTTTTGGCATGATGTTCTCTTCATCTAAAGCGTTAAGGAAAAACCAAATTTAAACTTTGGAGATTCCGCAAATTTGTCCTCATTTTATTACCTTCATTACCAAGGCATGTCTAATAGCAAGAGATAGTCTGTATAATTTTACATTTTATTTAATATAATATCTTGTATCGATTTATCACCCGGTGATTGCTGTATACTATAAACAAACTTTACTTTACAGGTGCTACATGTGCCGTTTCTTGTTCTCAAACTTTCTGCGGCTATTAAATTTCGAGGATCTGCTACTACTCCTCTTTACAATTCTTTCAGAAAACCAAAAATCGCGGCTATTTGATTTCGCTTGTAGATTTCCGTCGTGGATTCCGCGATCATTAATAGCACACGAATAGCAATGGGTTTATAGTATAACTTGATATTTACCGTATTTGCCGTATGTACTCGCATATAGATCGGATCCAACTGCAAACTGCATAAACCCAGAACTGCCGTCGGATAATGTGCCGGCAAATCTAAGTCCATACAATTTGTTACCACTAATCAGTAGATCAAACAGCATAGACCCTGATCTGCCGGAGTATTTATGCGACGGCAGATCAAGGTCTATGTTGTTTGCAGTTGAACCAGACTTGTATGGTAGTCATCTTTTATTCTATGAATAGTCCATCCTCATCTTTCATTTTTTTCTTTAGATGTCACATCTTCTAGATAAAATTATTTAATGAGAATCGAAGACTTGTAGTTTTCTTTTCATTCAGTCTTCGCACAGAAGGCTCCATAATTACCATGTTTACATAACCATTAAAATTTTCGCTTGAATTGTCAGACTTTACGTTGTTTGTATATGAATGTTTGAGCTGTGTCCCCTTTATTTTACTGTATTCTATTCAGTTATTATTCTATTCAATTCTACATATGCTAATATAAAAATAAAGTTTTAGTTCTCTTAGATGATAACTTGAATGCAGTGATCCCTGGAAATAGTTCTTAAGTAGATGTTTCATGCAGACAGTATAGCGTTTTAGCTTCGTTATCTGAGAAGTTTTCCAGCAAAGCAACCAATGACGTGCAACGAACTATCTAAAGGAAGTGATACAAAGGCGAAGTTCTGACCAATAGAATGGCTCTTGTAAATCAGTTTGTACTTTAGCCAATCTCGCAGTTTCCAGAAAAAGTGCCAGAAAGTCATTATCTGCGCATAACGCAAAAATCAAGAGGTTCCCTCTATATCCCCAATTGACATGCTATACAAAGTAACCCGCACCCCCCCCCCCAAAAAAAAATACTTCTTTCAAATTTGTTAAAACAGCAAACCACAACTTAAACTTCAGGCCGATCAATATTGCACAATATACTTGGAATATTAATACAGAGAGCAATATACTTTAAATATTTACAGACAGACAGAGACAGAGAGAGAAAATAGTTTTTAATACGATATGCATTTATCTTGGGTTATTTTATAATTTTGATCCTACGAGTGCTTTAGACTCAACAAAATTCATTGTCCCTTAAAAGTAAATCATTGCCTTAACCTTTCATATGTAAAATTGCCATTCACTTGAAGCTATTGAAGGATCCTTCTGTGTTTTAATTTAGGACATTTTCGCGGTTTAAATTAGTTTTGCAAAGTGTTCATATGTCTCTAATTCTTTGCTCAGAGGTGAAAATAATTTGTGCTGCTGTGAGATCAAAGATACAATACTATGTCACAGTCAGATCCTCTGATGCTGTAATCATACAAACAGAGAGCTCAAGATGAGTGACCAACATGTAACTGCATGATATTTGAGTCTTACACGACTCAGTCAAGCTTAATTATTATTACACTGTACTGAAACTGATATGAAAAGAGCTTACCTGGGTTGGTATGATGAATCTAAAGACCGGAGCTGGAACTGGGATTTAGGGAGAAAACGAAAGAAATGAAAGGCTGCTACATTTTTTTCGTCTGGACAACCTTTCATTAGAAAGGCGATACGGAACAAAACTGGTAACCAAATGGATACGGTTCGAACATTTCACTATTATACTACTTGCTGACTAGAGATTTGTCATTACTTCTAAAAGTTGAAGAAAATTTGATTGAACGTAAATTTTTATTGCTTTCAATTTTCAAGTATAAACCCCAAAATGCAGCAACACATATACACATTCTCGTGTTGTAATATCTAATTATGAACTCGTCAAGAAACATTTGGAGAAAAACGTGGATACTCGCGTATACGTCAAATCCAACTGCAAACTGTATGGACCGAGATCTGCCATCACATAATGTGCTAGCGGCTCTGGATCTATGGAGTTTGTTAGGACTAATAAGTAGGACAAACAACAGAGACCCTGATCTGTCGGCGTATTATGCGATGGCAGATCAGGGTCTGTTTTGTTCACAGTTGGATCCGACTTATCCTCATTTGTATTGTCGTATGGAAAATCTGTATTAATTATGTATTCTGTATTAATTATGTATGCTGTATTAATTATGCATGCTTCTAGCAGTGATATCAGAGTAACTTTAGAGACTGTATACTGTGGTAATGTCATGTCATTATAATTACAAGTAATCGATTTGTTTCAACTGAGAGGATAGGTTAGACAATGACGTATCGTTTCATAGACAGAACAGTATTGTATACTTTCTCAACTTGTCAACATAGTATGTGCTTTGAAAATCAATATTTAAAAGGTCATGGTAACACATCATTATTTCATTATATTAGAGCTGAAAAACAATTATTTTTGTTTATCTCAATTGAATACCCATTTTTATATGTTACAAGGCGACCATGGCTCGAACGCGGGACTTCCCCAACCCCACACGGGCGCTGTACCACTGGAGTTATCTGCGCGGATGAACCCAACCAGCTCATGCGACAGGCTAAAACAATACTAATTCACGTACGTAATCTCAACTTATAAAAATTAGGTTGAAGATTTTATGTCCGTCTACAGCTGGAAGCTGCAATAAGTAGTTTCTTTAATACACTTACTTGTTCTGAAGCTGCGGAAGTGTAAATAAGAATTTCCTTTAAAATCATCAAACATTAGTGACATCTTTCAACAGTACTACGAAAAACACACCTCCATTTGATTGCGAAGAAAAAGAAAAGATTAAAATGAAAGAAAACACAAGTATTGATCTCCACCTTGCGATCCACTGTTCAAGTCATATCCTCATCTTATTTTAAATAAAAGCTCTTTTCAAAAAGTCAGTTTTCACTTCCTTTTTTTTTTGTTCTATTGGAAGCTTTACTTGAATTTAATGTACTTTTATTTAAAGATTTAAATGTGTCATCTATTCTAGGTCCCTGTTTTAATTTTGTGAGAGTAAATATCATTCTTTATCAAAATGATTAAATTGTTGTAAGAAAAAAGTGCTAGCCTCCAACAATCACATACAGAAAGAAACAAAATCTACCGTATATACTCGCGTATAATATGAAGTAAGTGTTAGCCTCGAGTATAATCTGGGTCCAAATGCAAACAACATAGACCCTGATCTGCCATGGTTGTAAAGTTGCTAAAGTATAAAGTATACAATAGTTGAATTAGAAAAATACATTCTTATACTAGCATGGACTTATTTTTCATACCTCAGATAACCCTTACCTTGATGCACTAAATAGTTATCAATAAATGTCACTGACTTATATATCAGTTTTAGATAACGCGATATCCATACTGACATCAATTGGCCATCAACTCGTATGTATCATCTGGGCAGTGGCGGTGCGGGTGCGACGGGAAGCCGAGATAGAGGGGAGGGGGCGCCGTCGGGAGCTTTTTTTTAAAACCTGTAACTGAGGCGTAGATCGGGGGGGGGGGGGGGGGGGGGGGCAGTCTTTGAGGTTAACAACTGACATTAAAACTGTTCTCTGTGGAAAATCATAAATATGTTGAAAAGAGAATCTACCGTATGTACTCACGTATAAACTGGGCCCAAATGCAAACAACATAGACTCTGATCTGCCGGCGCATTATGCGCCGGCAGATCAGGGTATATGTTGTTTGTTCTACTGATTAGTCCTTACAAACTCCATAGACCCAGATCTGCGGGCGCATTATGCGACGGCAGATCTGGGTCTATTCAGTTTGCAGTTGGTATTGATTTATACGTGAGTATAGACGGTAATTCGTTCCATTATCAGTATGCAATATTGAGGATAGTTGGAAAATAATTAAATTGCATTCGAACACAACTTTCCAGTCATCCGAATAAAATAATTGATGACGATGACGACGATGATGATGATGATAGTGATGATTATGAAAGGTGTTAACATGAAGAAATTTAATACAATACAATGGGATATCCTTTGTGATGCCGTAGCCCAGACAGACCAGATATCCTTTTTGATGCCGCAGCCCAGACAGACCAGATATTCTTTGTGATGCCGTAGCCCAGACAGACCAGATATCCTTTGTGATGCCGTAGACCAGACAGACCAGATATCCTTTGTGATGCCGCAGCCCAGACAGACCAGATATCCTTTGTGATGCCGTAGCCCAGACAGACCAGATATCCTTTGTGATGCCGTAGCCCAGACAGACCAGATATCCTTTGTGATGCCGTAGCCCAGACAGACCAGATATCTTTTGTGATGCCGTAGCCCAGACAGACCAGATATCCTTTGTGATGCCGTAGACCAGACAGACCAGATATCCTTTGTGATGCCGTAGACCAGATTATAAATATTTTCGGAGTTCTTTACATGCAGCGTTTATCTTGGTCTTGAATAGATAAACCGCATCTTACGTTTACTAGTTCAGTATCACTAATAACCACATTTAAAATCAGTAATTAAAAGTAACGAAGGAGAGTAATCAGAGCTCAGCTTACATGCATGTATCAGTTCAGTCAGTTGAAAAACTAACTAGAGTGTCATTTATTCTGGAAATATTAAAAAATATATCATCTATCCTTAAGTTTATCACATTTTTCACTTTTTTTTAAGTCGATGAAGGTAAAATGTAACATAATGAACCAATTACACGCAGTGAGTACACATTATTCCGCGGGTTGGCCACACAAGAAATTTCACAACATTTCTTCAAAATATCACCCAAAAAACCACAAAAATCCAAAAATCTAAATTAAAAAAAAAACTCTAAAAACTTCGCAGCGCGAAAATATTTGTTAAGAGCAGGAGCGCTAGATAAGTTCAACTTAATTCACATCGTTTTACTTGAAACCTATTAGTATCTACATGTACTTTAACATCACAATCTTCACGTAATTCAAACCTTGCCAGCAAGATATTCATTTTTCGACTATTGGCCAAATGTGCTTTAAAAGTTCCTTGTTTAGTGTCAAGGAATTCACCAATTTTAATATAGTTAGAAAACAACTGCATAACTGAGAAATCCACTGCAAATTACGAAAAAATCTGCAGGTAAGGTCAAGAGAGAAAAAAAAAAAAAAAAAAAAAAATATGAAAATATACGCCTACTGCCTCATCATGCAAACTTCTCAAGATCACATTATATGAAACAAAATTGGTGGTGCTGTTAAAATAACAGAAAGAAATACATTTTTTACTGAACACACTTTAAATACCGCTCAAAGTAACCTGCTAAATCTGAGACAACTTCGCTAAATACCAATTTTTCTGTAAAAGCAATATATTTCTTAGTCCTTATACGCCTAATACTAGGTCACGACCGCCAGTATTTAGATTTCTTATGATCGAATTAGGTCAAGCCCCACTGGTCAGCTTGACTTGACACATAACACAATATATACACACAGTATTTAGCGGAAAAGTATATGATCAACAAACGGACCGAGAACAAAGATTAATTATCAAGGTTTGCTTGTCCATTTATTAGCGCAAAAAGACCGCCCGCCACACGACAGTGATTACACAAATCTTCCAACCGATTGACTTATCTACCCACCCAAAAGCATTACGAGAAATCAAATAGTCATTACATGACTTAGATCATTTTTAAAAATTATTAACACCCAATAATTATAGGTTTCTCATCTGCATTCACAGCTCTCTGAATAGTACCGTGTATACTCGAGTATAATACAGATTCAAATGCAAACAACATAGACCCTGATCTACCGTCGCATAATGCGCCGGCAGATCATTGTCTATGTTGTTTGTTCTACTGATTAGTTCTTACAAACTGCATAGACCCAGATCTGCCGGCGCATTATACGACGGCAGATCTGGGTCTATGCAGTATGCAGTTGGTACGAAATTATAAGCGAGTATATACGGTACTCATATAGCATCTTGTAATCTGTCTTCGAACATTGCCTGTGTCAGATGAAGGTGAACCCTCTGAATTAAAGTGTCATTTATTGTCTAACATCTCTCCCCTCTGCGGGTAGGAAATGAATGTTTGGGTGGACTTACTATTCACTTTTGATTGACAGTTTATGTTTCCTTCTGAACGAAGAGTTGATGAAGAGGACTTGAAAGACGCTTAATCTTTGTGTGAGGGTTGCATAAGAAGCGTTCCAAATATATATAAAAAAAAACACACACAGACTAGACTAAATTGCTGACTCACGAATCCAGGCTTGCTCTCAATTTGATTACTTGCTACAACAAGCAGTAGAGTTTATACAATTTCACATGTATAAGTTTTCAACAAAATCTTTTCTTCTCCTTATGACAATTGTACCAGATCTCTTATCTTTCCTTGCCTTTAGCATTATTGTACCAGATCTCTTTTGATATCAGGTGCTCCTTCAGACAACTGGAAATGAAATTATCATCTTTACATTGGATTTATAGCATTTAACATTATATTGCTGAATAGTACCCCGAGTTATGTGATATGGGGTAGGCAGGGACTTTGGAAACTTTATAATTATGGTACAGAAAGAAGGAAATACAAGATTTGGGCCTATTGAAGGGGAAATAACTCTTGAAACAATATTCGTGAGAACCGTAACTCTTGTAATTGGCAACTAATGTAATCATATTTCAAGGCATTGATCATTGGTTGCGACTGAAAATTTATCCTTATCTACTATCTGCTATGTCATGCTCCCGACATTTTAGAACCAACTTGACTGTTCATCTTAAAAGTTTCGGGTGTAGGACTATTTAAATGAAAGATAATTAGTGGAAAGTGCACGATACATGCAACCTATCACATATATCGTTCACTCGAAACAAAGCTTCGTGCTTTATGTGAAACGACTTTGCATGTGTGTCTTATGACTTTTAGAGCGACGATAGTCTGACATTTTCAAAATGAGTTTTGATTTTGAAATGCACAATAGACTTATCTTTGCAGAGAAAAGCTGTCATAAGATATTCAATGCGCAAAATACACGTAAGCATGTACAATAAGACGTCATAAGCTATTCAATGCGCGAAGTGCCGTTTATAGAAGTATCCGACTCGCGAGTGCTGAGCGATGACATAAAACATAATGCGCTCTTTACAAAAGATGTATATCACACATTTATCAGATGTGTAATCAAGCTGAATTAAAGCCAGCAAATGTCTTGACTGCCCAATTTTTCGGATTTTTCTATCTAGCATATAATTATTCGCGGTGATCTCGCAACATTAACATTATTTTCCTAACAAAAATATGATTACAAAATATTATATAATTTAATGGTTATGAACTTTATTAATTTGTAGCTTTTTTTATATAGAAAATACTGTCGAATTTGGAAAGAAAAGAACATTCTAATATTCCACGGCAGTGGCGGTGCGAGGGGTGGGTGTTGTGAAGGGGGCAATTGCCCTGGACGCCAGGCAAAGGGGGGCTCCGTCGGATTTTTTTTTTTATAGCTGAAATGTTCATAGTATTTCATATCACCATAGTGTAACGGTAGGAAGGTTGGCAATTGACACAAAAACTGTTCTCTGTGGCAAAGTAAGGGCGCCACTAAAGAACATTGCCCCCTGGCCCCTCTAACCCTCGCGCTGCCACTGTTCCCGGGCATGTATATGATATTCAAAGTTAAAATACACAAATTTTTACCGCCAGTATTACACATGCTTTAAAAAAATATTTTAAATTAGTTTGTTTTTAATTATTTATGGAGTAATTTTATGATGTCATTGTGAGAGAAATATTGTGATGACTATAACAAAATATAAATCTAATCGGTCGTGAAAATCCTGAGTGTATGAGCTTGTTGAACTATATCATTGCTGGCATATTATTGTCATTTACCGTACAAACAAAACCAGATAAGCTTTAAAATGCAGTCATCTCCCTTTTTGTACCATAAAATAATCGTAGTCTCAGTGTCTCAGTGGTTAGCGTGCCGGATTTGCAACCGAAAGGGTGCGGATTCGAATCATGCCATCGGATCAGCCCATATCAGCCACCTTGTCTCGGCACTAAATAACCTACTTGTGCTGCTGTGCCATAAACACCAAACCAAACCAAAATGTCATATTTTCCCGATTTAGGCGAATCAATCCATCACTTTCACGTTTCCGGTGGTTGAAAACATTCAGTTTACTCGGACTTTCATCTTCAATTCCCAGCACAAGAGTTTTCATATCATTTAAAATAAACTCATAAAACAACGAAGATGGATATTATTAAGACTTTCATGGCAGATATTTCTCCAAAAGCAAGCCCGTCTATTTTAGGGTTTTATGTATCACTGAAGCTGAATGAACAGTAAGGGAAACATCCTATACAAATGAACAAAGAACAACTTCTGACTGGTTCATACTAAGGAAAACGTAGACGGTAAAGTTATCGACCAGAGTCACGTTATCGATTCACAGCATCGTAACTTTTAATAACAGAAGACTGTTCTAAGGGAGATAACCAAAGTGGACATGATTTCTTTCTCAGAAAACACAGGACTCTATGGCTCTCATTTGGATCACGTCGGCTATTTCTACGAGGCACAACATGCCTCGAATGTATATCGACGTAGTAATTTACAAAAATATCATACATTTTGTTTACTGGATATTTCTCCGCAAATAAATAGTATCCGCAATATATTCAGCCCACCTCGGCTCTTTCTACGATTGGATTTACTGTAGGATTGACCGAGAAGTTACGAATAAAAAAAATAGTTCGATGCATTCGCAACTTCTCAGTCAATCCTATTTTCGTAAAGAGCCGAGGTGGACCGAATGGAAGCTATCGACATACAGTCGAGGTATGATCTGTAGTAATGACCTCGAAGTCGCGAATGTATCACTCTGCTCACTGCATGATGCTGCTTCCCATATTCTTGCCATAACATAAGTTTGTATTAAATTTTGAATCAAAATCAGAAAATGACTAAGGGAGTGATATTATATTGGAAACCCGTTTTCGTCGTCGTTACACTTTAAAATCATAACTATTGTTCAGGATTTGTGTTGACCTATTTTGAGAACTTTAATAAATCATGAAATTAAATAAAATAAACAATTAATATCCGCCCTTAAATAAATAAAATCCATATGCAAAATCATTTTTAGTAGTATTCTTTTCAATAAAAAGTAGAACAGTGATTGCATCTTAATTTACATTTTAGTATCGATAATAATTTATGTTACTTATGAATTAAGACTGCTACGCCACGTAAGAGGCAATGTCTATTTCATTATATGTTGCATATGGTAATCTATCCACTCGATGCTGTCACAAGTTTATTACCCAGCTAGTTCTCCATGCACTTTGCTCAGTCATCACAAGTCTTAATCTCCTGCCGACTCCGTACGATTTCAACATTAAATCAGAATCTGACCTTTCTTTGTTCGTCTGGCATAATATATACCAAGTATAAAGGGTTGAGAGAGAGAGAGAGAGAGAGAGAGAGAGAGAGAGAGAGAGAGAGAGAGAGAGAGACCTACCTTTCTATTTTCGTCACTTACCTATCCACTTACATACCTACATGGACACAGTTGTATACACAGATATACATACATAAAGGGAGGATATATTGGTGGTGCACTATTGTCTAAAGTGGTGTCCGGGAAAAGTTAATCACAGTGGTACAGGAATGAAAGTTTGAACTTACTGGGGGTACTATGGTCCGGTATCCTGTCTTGTAAATCCGATACCGTCCAACCACTCATTCTTTCATTCATGCCAAATTAGATACCTGTCCATCAGCTAATCTACCTACATGCAGATAGATAGATAGATAGATAGATAGATAGATAGATAGATAGATAGATAGATAGATAGATAGATAGATAGTTAAGTAGGTAGGGACGGAGGTAGGTAGATAAGTAGGTTCTTAGGTATGGAGAAGATGTACCTCCATAAACGATAGACAATAAAGTAGCGATATGGCATTTTCCCTGGCCGATTTTTTCGCCTCGTGCTCTTTTTTTTTTTTTTTTTTTGCATAGAATTATAGAGTACAATTAACCTATTGGAACCAACACATACTCAAATATTGAACTATTGGGATCTCCGCCGTTCATTTGTTCGGGTTGTCTTTGATTTCACGGTTTGCTTTTTTGTAGTGGGCGGTAATGTCAAGTTCTCAGTAGAAATCAGAGAACAATACTAATATTTCGTCAATATTAAGCCATTGTTAATATCATTCTCAAAAACGTCAAAACATAATTTTATTCGTTTCCAATCCCAATATATAATGAAAAGAATTATGTGAGTGTAAATACACGTATGCTTTCAAGTTGGTTTGAGTTCTTGTTTGTCCTTAGGAACCATTTAAGAGGTGACAATATGGTCAATTCTGATGACAGAGAATGCAATCGTTAATTGCAAAAGGCGAATTCCTTTACTTAATTTGTAAATTCACTATTGACATTGTATTTAACTTATTACTCATATTATTATTATTATTTTTTTTTTTTTTGGGGGGGGGGGGGTTCATGCTTTTGAAGCTCTGCTCCTTGACACGTGAAAGGTAAAAATGAATATTAACGCCCCAAAGTAATCAACAAGTTAATGGACGGCAACATAATGTGTGCGTGTGTGCAGGGCCGTCGTAAGGGGCGGGCGATACGGGCGGGCACCGTTTGGCGGAGTTTGCGGTATTTTTTTCCAAATGGGGGGCGCAAAAAGGCGACGCTCGCCCGGGGCGCCGTCTCGTCCAGCTGCAACTTGCGACGGCGCTGCTGTGTGTGTGTGTGTGTGTGTGTGTGAGAGAGAGAGAGAGAGAGAGAGAGAGAGAGAGAGAGAGAGAGAGAGAGAGGGAGAGAGAGATGAGTGAATATTATGTGAGCAAGAACATCTTCTCACCATTCATTTTTAAAAATAACCAATGCTAACCTAAAACATGTCCGTCGTCAAGGCAACAAGAATTAATTATGCAACAAAACATAATAACAATCAATATTTAAAGAAATAATTCATTTATCTTTCTCCTCGTCGCCTTTATATCGCTCTTTTAAAAACAATCCTCTTATTTTTACAAGGTTTTACTTGGATGGATCACATTCTAGTCATGTTGATAAAAAATAATCGAAAAATAGAACCGAGCATAAATAGTGACTTACAATGACCTGGTAATAAACAAATCGGTTATTCCCCAAAACACATGTACGTCATACGGGCTAGAATAGGCCCGAAGTGTTCTCCTGCATGTCGTAAGAGGTGACTAATTGTTGCATGAACCTCAATGGCTTAGTGGTTAGGGTGCCAGACACCCTACAGAAAGGGTGAGAGTTCAAATCCTACCATCGGATCAGGAACTGTTTTTAATATGTTTGCTTTTTATACAGGTGCTGAGATGTCAATATGAACTCCCTTCAAAACCATCAAACATGAGTTGCACTATTGAACAGTACCACGAAAACTACATCTATATGTCAATATGAACTCCCTTCAAAACCATCAAACATGAGTTGCACTATTGAACAGTACCACGAAAACTACATCTATATGTCAATATGAACTCCCTTCAAAACCATCAAACATGAGTTGCACTATTGAACAGTACCACGAAAACTACATCTATATGTCAATATGAACTCCCTTCAAAACCATCAAACATGAGTTGCACTATTGAACAGTACCACGAAAACTACATCTATATGTCAATATGAACTCCCTTCAAAACCATCAAACATGAGTTGCACTATTGAACAGTACCACGAAAACTACATCTACATTTCGATATCAAAAAATAACTACATACATAACATAATTTTTAAAAAAAGAAAAGAAAAGGAAAAAATAAGTATGGGCTGAATCTTGAAAACCATTTAACATTATATGGCTTATTTGTACGAGTTAAAGTGCTATGGGGTAGGCAAGGTTTTTGGACAGTTTATACTTGTATTACTCAAAGAATAAAATAGTAGATTTGGGCCTATTGGAAGGGAAATAACTCTTGATAAAATGTTCATGAGAATCATAACTCTTGTAACTGGCAAATATAATATAAGTTCTTATTTCGAGGCAGTGATCATTGGTTGTGAATGTAAATTTTTCATAATCTGCTATCTGCTACTAGGTCAGGCTCCTGACATTAAAGAACCGACTTGACTGTTGATTTTAAAAGTTTCTGGTACAGGACTATTTCAATGAAAGGTAATCAGTGGAAAGGACGCGATACATGCAAACCTATCACATATATCATTCACGCGAAACAAATCTTCGTGCTTTTGGTGTGAAAAGACTCTGCATGTGTGTCTGACGACTTTTACATACATACATACATACATACATACATACATACATACATACATACATACATACATACATACATATTACATACATACATACATACATACATACATACATACATACATACATACATACATACATACATACATACACACACACATACATACATACGTACGTACGTACGTACGTGCGTGCGTGCGTGCGTGCGTGCATGCATGCATGCATACATACATACATACATACATACATACATACATACATACATACATACATACATACATACATACATACATACATACATACATACATACATACATACATACACAAAGGGCAGATCAAATGATGTTCCAGACAGGGACCAGGGTGGGTGGGTGGAATATTCTTCGAATGAATGTCAGGGAAAAGATAATCAAAGTGATGATAACAGGAAGGAAAGATTCAACTATGGGGAGGAGGAGGGGGCTACAGTCCCTTACTCTGCCTTGTAAATCCAATACTGTCCAATCACTCAATTGTTCATTCACACCAACCTAGCTACCTACCTACATGTCCATATGCCAATCTAACTACATGCAACCATACGTACATACAGTGTAAAGACACAGGCGGACTAATTGATTGATAGATAGATAGATTGGTTGGGCGGGGTCGGTAGGTAGGTATGAACAAGATGTAGTTATATGGACAATAAAGAATGAGGTCGGTATGTGGCATTTTCTCCGGCAAATGTATCCGCCTCATGATCTCTGTTTTTATGTTTGCACAGAGTTACAAAGTACGATCTGCCTCTTGGAACCAACACATATTCAAATATTTAAATACTACGATATCCGCTGTTCATTTATTCGAGTTGACTTTGGTCTCACAATCTGTTGTGTTGTAGCGTACGGTAATGTCAAGTACTCAGTAGAACTGTGTCAAACAGTATATTGTCTGTTTTCAATTCCAATACACAACGAAAAGAATGATGCTAGTGTATATCCACGTATGCCTTCTAGTGGGTTTCAATTCTTGTGTGTCCTTAGGAAGGATTTAAAAGGTAGCAACCGTTAATTGCGATATGCGAATTCATTTATTTACCTTATCAATTTGCTATTGACATTGTGTCTATCGTCTTACCCATATTTTTAATTTCTTTTTGTTTTCTTTGACACTCGTCTCCTTGCCACGTCAAAACTAAAGCTTGTTCTGTCAGGTAGGAATGAATATCAACGCCCAAGTGACATGTAGAGAAAGAAAAAAAAAAACCCAGCAAGTTATAGGATGAATATATAATGAGAGAGAGAGAGAGAGAGAGAGAGAGAGAATTAGAAGAGAGAGAGAGAGAGATGGGTAACATTTCCAAAGGTTATCAATGATAACCTCACTATGTCCGTCATCAAGGCGACCAGAACTGATCATGTAACGAAGCATAATAATAACGACATATTAGGAAAATATTGATTTCTCTTTACCGCATTTCTATTGCTCTGTCAGAAACAATTCACTCCATTTTCACAAGCTTTACCGCATTTCTATTGCTCTGTTAGAAAAAATTCACTCCATTTTCAAAAGCTTAGGTTTCACTGATTCATGAAAATATATGTTTCTATGCTCCTCGATGACAGATGAAAAGCTAAGTTTACAATTACATTTACAAACATGTTGTTAGATATATGCATGTACAGTCGTGTATGCATCAGTATACATACTTACGTAAATTTAACATTATAGATATGAATGTTTCACATACATACATACATACATACATACATACATACATACATACATACATACATACATACATACATACATACATACATACATACATACATATATACATACATACATACATACATACATACATACATACATACATACATACATACATACATACATACATACATACATACATACATATATGCCAATGCTAATTTTTCTTACTCAACTGATTTTCGGTTTTAAAGGGAATTTTATTTATTTTGATTATGGTTGAAAACTTATCGCACGCTTTAGCGTCGGGAATATTGTGATCACCCGCCCGTCTGTCTGTAACTCTACCTTCTATGAAACCGCTGAATGGTACTTGATCAAAATTGGTACATTAGTTGTCCATATGATAGTCACGGTCGGTTTAGGTGGGTCTGAAAAGATACTGTTTCAATTTGCATACTGTGAAATAAAAACGTACGGATATGCAATAGCAAGCTTTTGAAGCTGATCTAATTCTAATTAGCAAGAAATACATGAAAAGTACGTGTTTCTAAAGTGTGTGAAAATCCCTCCTAAATCAATTTCAGCATCTTGGTTCATGTATATTTTTAAAAAAATTCATTATCAGCTGAGTATGTTTCTACGGAAAGTGAATATTTGTTAATCAGACACAATGGCCGGTTTTATACACATATACATTTTAATAATTTTTGTTAAATGCTGACATTGAATAGATTATTTGCAGATGAATTTGATGTGTAATTGATTAAACTCTATGTACACGGTTTGTAGAATTATAAAATCAGTGTGAAAATGGACCCTAATGTTGTTCATTCTTTTTAATTACTAATCATAAAGAAACGTGTAAAAGGAATTCAATATCACCCAATACAGACATATAAAACATGAATACACGCAGTAAATGAATGCTCTTTTAACTTAGCATTCAAACTGTGGTCACGATCTACATGTACAAATGAAATACAACCCTCAGTATGACATTAATCAATAGTTAGCTTCAAAACTACTTATTTTCATTTTGTACTGCTTGGTGAATAATAGTCGTATATCTACGGTTGAAGTGGCCCAAATATACTAGGAAAATTAGATGTTGTAAATTGGATGTTGGATGGTTCTTAACGGCACTTTCAACACATTAGCTATATCATGCCGAAAAAACGGGAGCTAAGTGCCTTACCCAAAGATATAATCGGAAAATTGAGCCACACTGCGTTACCGACGATATTGATAAATCGGTAATTTATGTTTGTTATTTTCCTAGCGAAAACACGACAAAGACAAACTCTCGTCTAAATAAATATCAATATATCACGGGCTAATAATACACAGCGACCAGCTCATTCAAATTCTAATTCAGTGTAACCTTTTATAACATGAAACTGCTATATCATGCAATTCTCTCCATGAATATTCTGATTATTACAGCGTTAATGTGATTTAATTAGCTAATCCCTTATTTATAAACAGAGCATGTTATGCTCTATTATACACTACCCGAAACCGTTCCCCTGTCATAACAAATAGAAATAAAAAATGCAAGAAGTATTTGCTTCCTCCCAGGGCCGGATTGAAACATTTAGAGGCCCTAAGCACTGAAATGATTATGCCCCCCCCCCCCATATGTAATTTAAAAAAACCCCGTCATTTCTCGTTTTTTGTTGTTGTTGGTACCCCTGCTTTTCTGGTGCCCTTTGCACGTGCTTAGTCTGACTATTGGGTAATCCAGCACTGCTTCCTCCCTTTGTATCATTCTCAAGTTTACATCATCTCTTTTCTTGGGACTTTTGCGCCCCATCCCCAACTCCATCATGACACGCAAAAAGCATGAACGAATTATACACCAAGAGTTGAGAGTTTCTATAGCTCCATTCTCACAGAGGCAACGAAACATTTATTTTTCTGTATCATTCTTATTTTTGACTACCCTTACCCCTTTTAGCTCCCCGCTCACTATTCCACTTTTCTCATCACAGTCCTTTCTGGATAATCCTGCTTGTGAATTGCCAAAAGATCTGGCAAGAGTCAAATGCAGCAGAAAAGTTGAATTAATTCCGAATATATTTCAAAGTCATTTAACTACATTATTCTGCTGTTTGGTGAAATAAAATCTGTGTTTTGTGTCATGTGATAAATATCATCTTACATTTGTGCCTATTTCAAATGAAATTCACGGAACTCGTCGAATAATTTCAATCTTATGCTCACTAAGACTCACAAAAATATAAAATATATTCGGCTTTTTTAATTTTAATTTGAAATGAGTAATAATCTGTGTTGGGCCGTCGTAAGGGGCGTGCGATACGGGCGATCGCCCGGGGCGTCAAGTTCGGGGGGCGCCGTTTCGCAGAGTTTGCGGTATTTTTTTCCGAATGGGGGACGCAAAAAGGCGACCCCGCCCGGGGCGCCGTTTCGTCCAGCGCAAATTTGCGACGGCCGTGTTTGTGTGTGTAGCATTAATATTCAATTAATATATTTCAAGTTCTACATTAGTCTCTTTGTTAGCTCCCTAACCCCCTCAGGCTTTATTTGGGCTCCCGTGCTCCTTCTCCCATTTTAATATCACCGTCATTTCTGGACTTCGTCTTTCAGCCGTCATGTGGAGTCCTATCAAATCCTATCGAAGTTCACTGTACAACTGATTAATTTTTTTTTTTTTAAATCCTTTTTTCCAGAGTTTGCATACCTGATTTTGTGTATTCTACGCCGCATTCCTGCAGATTGATCTTTAATTTTGATTCCGTCAGCACTTCACAACGCTCGCTGTTAGGTCTCAACTTAAATTCAAATTACATTTAAAATGATATTAATTAAACCTGACTGGTGTTAGGAACTGTAATAAACGTTAATTGAATTTTGACCACCTGTGTGAAAGACCTTAGCCCCTTACCTATTCAGAATGTAAATTAGTTCAAGAGCATAAATATACCCTTGCCGTTTGAATAATACACAAACACTTTCAAAGTATGCTTCACTTAAAAGCGAAAAAAATGTGTCAATCAAATATCTGACTAAATTCTTAATTTCATACCACAGACTTGTTAGTACCATAAGTATATATATATAAACATTTGCATGTAAATTTAGGTCCCAATACTCTCACTCGTCGTGTTGGATAAAGTTCACACAGAATAATCTCGTTTATCCAAACTTTCAGAGTGCACGAAACATATTCGGATATACAGAAGTTTGGACAAACCAGTTTAATTTATAACAAATATGCACTTTCTGAGGACATAATGTACACGTCGTTTGGATAAACCAATAATTCGAATAAACAACATTCGAATAAACGAAGTTTTATTGCATTTCAAAGAAGATTTCAATTGAATGTTTAGTTACTTTTTACATTTCACATTTCAATTCATTTCTCAGTGTGATCGTGGAAGTCGTATCATTAAATATTTGATAGTGTAGTTTTAATTTAAATTTAGTCACGTTCCATCTTTTACAGTTTTCTCTACGGAGAGTTGCCTATAATCGAATTCGTGTCTAGCATAAACAGATTTTGTAAGACGCATACACCAAGAAAGTTATAAGTTACAGTCAGAGTTACATATGGTTACCATACGACCAGGTACCAATGTTGGCTATTTAAAAATATAAATTAAAAAAAAAATCCTTTGTAGTTTGCAATAGTTTTTTGGTTAACCGGGCGACCACACTGATTTTGCAAAAAACACCTTACTTATATTCACAGGTAAGAAATAAAATTCTCAATCAAAAAGAAAATCCCTGAAGAAATTGGTAGTATTAGCAAGAAAATCGAAGTATCTGTCATTTTAAAGATACTTTTCTGTAATTCATCCCTCTCGCTTACAATATTTTCAAATACAGTGACATTTTGGAAAGAGAAATTATGAAGTAGATTTGGGAATTTAAATTGAAATGGCAGTTTAACAATATAAATTTTCATCATGAAAAATCTGCACTTTTGCATTATCTGTCCGTGTAACCGCAACTATGACGAAAAAGCGGTGTAATGTGGACAATATCAGTGCATGTGGTCAGAGCGCAGCGCGGGTCAAGTCAAGAAATATGATCATAATGGGAAGAAAGTGTTTGGGTGCTGGGGTTATGGCCAGTTTGGAAATAAGGGCGTATTGTGTGTGTGTGTGTGTGTGTGTGTGTGTGTGTGTGTGTTTAAAATGTATTTATATATTTTTTAATTTGTTAATTTCTTTTTTTTTTTTTAAACAGCACTTTAAACACATTACTGGCTATATCATGCCGACGAAATGGGAGCTAAGTGCCTTTCCCAAAGACACGCCGAGGCAGCTGACCCGGGCTGATCAGAGTGGGTATAAAACCCGCGATCCCTGAATTACGATTCCGACGCTCTATCAACAGAGCTACTGCGGCAGCCCCATAAAGGCGGTATATACCGACTAACGCAGAGTTTGTGATAGAAAATAACGCTTTTACCGATGTCTCTAGTTATTTATCAGTGTTTCCTCAAAACTTTATACCTGTAGTTTTAAATTCATACAGGGGATTAGGGAGTGATGACGATTAATATAGATGGATTTTTTAAATTCATACAGGGGATTAGGGAGTGGTGACGATTAATATAGATGGATTTTATTCAGAAAACTAGTTTAATTCTTTAGGTACAGTAACAAAGTATTTGACCCTTGGACTCGGTATTAGTAGCAAACAAGATCCGTATCCATACTATGGCTTTGAATTATTATAATTATATTTTTTTAATTAAAAGCAGTCATTATATGAATGCTGTCACTCTTTTGTAAATCACATTATGATCTTGAGATATCTGCCCATGTTGCTAAAGCATATCAAGATTTATCCAATAAACAGAACACCCAAACTACTCATAGCAACTGTGTATACTTAGTCACCTTGATTAATAAATACATAGTAAACAAATTTTTAAAAATGTTGTCCTTGTAATGGAGATATACTACGGAGTACAATATAAATTACATATTGCATCCATGCGATTCGTACATTTGTTCGAGGTCATTTTTTTAAATGGTTAATCAAGTCGAATTTCAATAAGTATTGAAATTGATACTGTTGATAGAACGACCTACACGTCTTATTTATTTCGAGACCAATGAATGTTACGGCAGTGTATCACCGACAGTAAGAAAAAAAAAAATAACGAAATAACGGAAATAGGATTTCAAAAGGATATTTTCTAAATAACGAAAAACTTGTCGAATTAACGAAGATATTTTCGAAATAACGAAAAAATATCTTTTCAAAATAACGAAAATCTTTTAATTATAACGAAAACATACTTATCGAAATAACAACAAGAGTTTCATTAATTCGAAAAAACCTTGTCGTTATTTCCACAATACTTTCGTTATTTGGAAACGTTTTTTTTTCGTATTATAATGATTTGTGCATGATTCGCAAAAAAATTCAATAAATCTGAAGAAGGCGAAGAATAGATTTTACAATTTGTCATTGATTTTACAATTTGTCATCTCTCGATCTCTCGACACAGATTGGTGTGAAACATTTGTATGTAAATTTATTTCTCAGTGCTAAAGCGTATTGTGTATCAATAACTTCACCCTTCATATTAAATTGGTATTAGTTTCATCCAGTCCATATATATATATATATATATATATATATATATATATATATATATATATATATATATATTCACAATTTGACTAAGCAATAAACATATATGTGTGTGTAAGTATGCATGTTTATGCAGGCGTGTATGTGTATGTACACATGTGAAAATATGAAAGTATGTGTGTATGTATGTAAATAAATGTATATGCATGAGTATCTGTGCATGTATACATGTATATGTGCTTGTATATGCATATATATATATATATATATATATATATATATATATATATATATGCATGTGTATCTGTGTTTATATGTCTGTATCTATATAGGTTCACATGTACTCGAAGTTGTTATACTACAATCCAAATATGATTAAATGTATAAGAACTAATAATATATGTATTATATTTTGCAGCTCGCTTCAGGCCGGATCATCATAATCGGAATAGAGTTTTTAAAAAAAATAGCAATTATTTTTTTAAAGGGATCTCATTCTTATAATCGATTTAGTCATGGGTACGCCTTCACATAGCTGTTTTGACTTTTAAAAGTTTCTCTTCATTCGTCTCTATTCCAACTATAAGCAGTTTACATTGGATAGTTTCTTTCTTCAGTGTTAACTATGGCTCACTCAAATGTTTTTTTTTTCTCTCTCTCTCATCTTTCCATAAAGGTATTTACTCTCTCTCTCTCATTATTACTTTATTATTATTAGTAGTAATAGTAGTAGTAGTAGTAATAGTAGTAGTAGTAGTAGTTGTAGTAGTAGTAGTAGTAGACATCTAAATGCAATACACTTCCTTGAGAAACATGTATTAAGGGTGATTTCTTATCGGTTCGTCTCGACTGTATCTTGTGTGACTATTTGCAATTATAAGTAAATTGGTGCAATTTTATTGATTTTAAGTTAACAGATAATTTGATTCACTTAAACATTTTTTTATTTCCTGAATCAATTGTAGTTTCGGAAAATTTTAGATCATTGCATTTGAATCTTTGGCTGTTAAAATTCCTAGACATAATATACTTGTTATTATTTGTCTAGATATTGCACATATATGCTGACCTTCACAATAGACTACTTGCCCAGGTTATTTTCATAAAAATGTAAAGGACAGTTTTGGCTAACTTAACCTTTGACTTTTATCCCTTAACCTTTGATCTTTACTCCCCAACCTCCTTCCTTCACCCTTGACCACCAGTCCACAAAAGCCTGCTAAAAACCTCGTCCACGCAGGCCAGCGGCCTTGAAAATAATTGTCATGACAAAACACCTAGGACACGGGCCTTCAAATTTGTGATCATAACAAGACCTTAGCACCACCGGTCTTCAAAAGTTTTAAGAGAAAAACCTGGCTCAGTGGTCATCAGATTTTTATGAGAGAAGCATGGCTCAGCGGTCGTCAGATTTTTCTGAGAAAAACCTGGCTCAGCGGCAGCCCAATTTATTTTTAGATAAAAATCTTGGCTCAGTTGTCGTAAATTTAGTTGTTATAACAACAAAAACCCTAAGCCACTGATCTTCAAAATAGCTACTATAACAACAAAACACCACCGGCATTCAAAATAGTTGTTATAACGACAGGGCCACCCACACACGAAAAAGAAAACAATAACAATCTAGAATAAAAAGCCATCCCCTATCGTAATTTTATTAATTAAAAAATTCATTATACAACAATTAACATTTTTAAATAAACAAATCATGGAATTTTGATTTAGAAAACAAACGAGTAGTGTTCCTTACTCTTGTCCTGTATCCCATTTTAATACATGAACTTTTCTAACTCGGGTCATACAAATTAATATAGCAAATTAATTTAACGAGATTAAAACATATTACACAGAAAATAACTATTTTACATACAAAACTACTAAACATTTTCAAAATATACACTTTAAATTTTGATAATGATGATTCAAGGAATAGATACGAAATACAGTGTGATATGATATTTTGGCAAATCAATTAAATTGGGCAGTATGGGAACATTAGAATGTGGAATATTTTACTGGCATTTATTATATGAAAGTATACAAGAGTTAGTAAAATCAATATATAGGTTTCATATATACTTTCAAATACGAAAACTGATGTCCGAATGCTCAATACCATTACCATCTGATAAAGTAATTAATCCAACAATAACAATATAGATCTAAAGCAATTTGATAAGATACAATGGCATCACCTTATCTGGTCAAGAAGAAAATGCAACAACTATTATACAACTTACTTCTACAATTATAGCGAGTATTTTTTTTTAATGTTTGAAATATTAATTTTAGGTAAACAGTTTTATAACTCAGATGAAAACATAAAAAATCCAACAATATATTTCAGATTTAAAAGTTAGATTAAACTATCCAGTTTGTGGTGATGTCATATTTGTATCCCCCAGTGATATGGTGATGAGAATGGGTAGTATAGTAAATGTAATAACGTCATCATTTTAATTTAAAGTAGGAATAAATCTTAATATAAATCGTGACGTGGTAAAAAATATCGTATCAACAGCTGGTAAATAGCTTGTAAAAAATTGTCAAAATACAGAAGACGAAGAGAATAAAGTTAATAAGAATTTTGTTGTCAAGCCTACATCGAATGTACCTAATGATATCTAAGATATACATCATGACAAAATAGACAAGCATTTAATATTATATCTGTTGTTGCAGAATCTGGCCCAATTTACTTTTTTAAATAGATTAAATAGCTATTTAATAGATTCACTAGTTAATAGATTACTTAATATTTAATACTTTTTGTTGCTACAAATAAACATTTTAGTACAATTGCAGAGAGCAAGCTAATTAATGCATGATATAACAAAATGGCATTATCAGCAAATAAATAAATAATTGTTTCGGGTGATGTTAAGAGCCAACTTATTACACTACAAACTATACCAGGCAATGCTGCTGTGTCTTTTTTTTCTAAGGGAAACAAATATTCAGCAATATGTTTCATACCTTTTTGGATTCTATCAATGACCGAGTATACGCTGCAGATAGCTCTGCTTCCGCCACCGCTTTTTACTGTTAATTCTTTTACAAAATTTGCTATGATTAGGCCAAGAATTGTTGTTATAATACCATTAGCTGCAAAAACAGTAGCAATTGTTACATCCTTTTTTTGAACAACCCAATAATGACTTTTCTATAACTTTAAGATTTATTTTGTTTATAATTTCTCTAAAGTTATTATCTATATTTGTTACATAGCCAACTATTTATGTTCTTGTGATTTCATTTTTTTTAAAAACAATCTTTTTGAATTTTGGATTTTTTAGTTGGACCATTTTCTTTTGCAATGCCATTTTTATATCAGCTATCTATTTGTAGAGCAAATCAAGGTCTATTTTAGATGATTTGTTTTCGAAATAACTACTTTGCTGCATCTGCACGACTTCTTAATTCTCTTTCTTCTAGAGTCTTCAATAATCCAGAATGTTGTACATCTACTATAGTTTCTAAGTGTTCAGATATGAAGGTCTCTGCGTGTTTTACTTGCTCGTCAAATGGTTTATTTGTGTTAATTTTCTGCAATTCTATGTCCGCATTACCTGTTATTCGTTGCTTGATTATAACTTCCGGCTCTAGAGTCTGTTATAATCAGGTATAACTGTTTTCTTGTGTTTACGAAACTCTTCTTTTTTAATTTTGTCCAACTTAATTATATCAGAACATAACCTGACATTTATATCTAGATGTTTCAGGATTTTCTGGAACATGCAGATTGTTTTACCATAATCATCAGAAGGATCATCAACATTGGTTGTTTTCTACCAGGTTCTTCATTTACGTGACCAATGCCACCTTCCACTATTTTACAATATTTAAATGAGTCAAATCAACTTGAAAAAGAACTAGGCTTTTTAGAATGTAAACAAGATAACGATGCCAGTATTATCAACGAAGACGGAATAACCGAAGAATACACACAGTAATTACAAATTAGTATAGAATATGGAACATAGAAGGAAATTACTTGTAAAGACTTAACTGACATGGAGTTAGATAAAATGGATTCAAAACAAATCAAACGAAAATGTTATAAATGTTTGATCTGCTAAAATATCAAAGTCATTGTCAGATGTAAGAAAACTATGAATAACATCTTTCATTGGCAAATTTCTTCCAATTGATAACTTAAATGAATTAGAGAAAGAGTTAAACAAAGATTACTAAATAACAAACGGAATTAGATACTTTTCTGAGTTTTTATCCTTTCGGTTTGGATTACAAATTTCGACATTCAGTGCTAGCTTAATAACTTGTAAGAACATTAATTTCAATAAGGAAGATGACAACCAGAACGTACATTTATACTACATACAAGTTTTAATTAAATGACAAAGTCTATTTACGCTAACCAAGAACAGCATTTAAGGGATCTATACTACGATCCTAAACTTCCAGTTGCTTTCGCAAAATATTAACCAATCGTGGAGGCAAACTAAACAGGACGCCAGGTTAAAACAGGATAGGGAAGCAGTGGGTAAAGCGAAGAGTATAACGTATCAAGGGCAAAGACCGATGAAATATTCTGAACTTAAAGATTGGTTGATTAAACAATCTACTTACACAATACATAAACAGCCCAGATAAAGATTTTCCAATAGAAGAGTTTATGCTAGCCACGCAGATGATCAGTTCCATGCAGATATAGTTGATTTACAAGCATATAACATATTTGAACAGTGATAGATGTCTTCTCAACATATACCTGGTCTAAGAAAGTAAAAACGAAAAATGGAGATGACATACATGATGCCTTTAGGAAATATTTGAAGAGAGAAAACCAGAAAAATACAGTTCGATGTAGGAAAAGAATGTGATAAAATAATGGGTTAAGGAATTGTTGGATAAAAAATTTTTTTGAATACGTTTCCACTCACTCAGGCAAAAAAGCATATAGAAAGATTTAATCGAACTCTTTAGTCAAGAATGTGGAAGTATTGTACTGAAAATAAAACCAGATAATAGGTACGATATCGTACAAAACCGTATGGATTGATACAATAGATCATATCATCGATATATAGACATGTCGCCAATTGACGCAAAAATAGATCCAGTGTATTTGGCTATCTTACAACAGATGCACATGGAACGCCCAAATATAAATTGGTGAGAAAGTCAGGATCTCAAAATATAAGTCTATGCTTACTAAATGCTATCCTTCTAATTTCACGGAAGAGATTTTTGTAATCAGAGAAGTAATTTTAGAAGACCCAGTAGAATATAAATTAGAAGACCTAAAGGGAGAGAACATTGAGGGAATATTTTATGAGGAGGAATTATCTCTATACGACAAGCAAGATGATGTCTTCAAGATTGAGAAAATTTATTTTTAAAAAAGAAATGACACAAAATATGTGCTGTTAAAATGGAAAGGATATAATGATGTTTTAATAGTTGGAACCAGAAGAAACTGTTGTATCACTAAAAACATTTTAGTAGCTATATGTAAACAATTTACTATATAAATGGAACAAATTATGTTATACGTGTTATCAAATTAAGAATATTGATGAAAAGGAACGTCGAAAATACTCACTATACACGATGTAAAAGATTGTGCAAGTATAATGAAATCTCAATGGTATTATTATACCGGAGGAGATAACCAAACTAAAGATATCTGAAAATGTAGAAAAGTTACAAATATAGGCTCAGTGTTCTATCATAAAAAAGTAGATTTCACACTAATTTTATAACTGGAAAAACCATTGAAAAGAGAATTAATTTTTCAGATATAAATTATAAAAGAAAATAATACGACGTAAATGGCAAAAATTTGCTTCATACAAAATATAAAAATCACAAAGAAGAAAACTGCAGCCTCAGATAATTTGTCATCCAACTAGAAGAGAAATAAAAAGGATTGCGAATGAAACTTATAAAAGAATTGTCGCAATAAATCTACAAGAGTCGGTTAATAAGCGTTTAAATGAATATAGTTTTTTTAAATATTTTTTTTTAAAGAAGTTGAACCATACCTATGGAAAATAATTGACACAAAAAATTGGAGATTTACGATTCGACTCGTAAGAAAGGAAATAGTTGAAGATGGGGTACATCATCATCATTATGGGGATCGCCGTCATAGAACAACAGCTAAAAACAAATTAAGCAAAGACAAAATAGAAAGTAAAGTTGAAGAACTGTTTGATATACTAGATGCAAGATTTGATCAGTAAACAAGTTTAGATACCCAGAAAAAAGAAAGGCGAAAATCCTAATAGCACGAGAATCATTTTTGCAAAATGAACAATCAGAGTTCAAGATAGTTATAGTATTATGGGTCAATAACTGGAGCAATTGACTAAAATGACGGCGAAGCCTACTCACATGACAATGACACAAGCATGGAACCTAGATTTTTGAGAAAAGATATTTATTAAAACGAATATATGGATTCATTTGAAAGATTGAATGAAACTGCATTTTCAACAATCGATACGTTTTGTTTCTTCAAAACTAACCGATCAGAAATTAGCGCATTGGATTACCAGTATAAAAAAGATTTTATGAAACATTTCAAACTAAATTATCTTGGTGATCTTCACGGCTACTACGTAAAGAAAGATAATTTAATAGTATGCGCTATTTTTGTAGAATTTATATCTGCATGTATGAACAATTATAATCTAGACCCGGCACATTATTTTACTGCACCATGTTAGTTGAAAATAAGTAAGGTAAAATTGCTGACATATTATGATATGTGTTTAATGATTCAATCTGAAATTAGAGGAGGAATAACTATGATACCTAGTAGATATGCTAAAGCAAGTCATGAGTATTATAACAATCACAAAACCCCTTATAAACCAGACATCCTAAATAATGGAGAATACGATACATCAAAGTCAAAGTCATATATTATGTACCCGGATAGCAATAATTTGTATGTTTCGGTCATGTGCCAACTCATTCCCGTTAGAGACTTTAAATGGGCAGACGAAAAAGAAATAAAGCAACTTAAATAAAATGTGATGTATTGGACTGATGGTTCTAAAACTGGAGGCATTCTAGAAGTAGGTTTAGAAGTACAAACAAAATTGCACTACTGTTTTAAAGATTATTCGTTGGCACCAGAAAAGACTCATTCCTAGTGAGGATGATTTATCTACACTACATTAGAAATTAATGGAAGATAAAAAGGGTACACGACTTTTTATTTAAATTTAAGAAAGAGAACGAATATAAAATGTCTACTGATGAAAAGAAATAATGTATACTTTAAAAGCCTATTTTATATAAAAGAAGAACAATAAGACACTAAGATCTGGTATTAGTCTGTTTAAAGATAAGAAAATAAAATTAGCCAAACCAATTTATGGTAGCTTTACATTGCTAGAAGTAAGTAAGTTGCTGAAATATGTCTTTCACTACAACAAGCTAAAGAACCAATATGGTGACACAACAAAGTTATTAACATAGATTTATCTGTGCATTAGTGTTGAAACAGACAACGTCTATAATGATATGTAACAAAATATACAGTTTTACGACACAAGCGATTACAAAAATGATAACATATACGACATATAATTAGACAACAAAAACGTCTTAGTAGCTCTGTCTGTGATACCTTTATTCACATCTTATATTTTTTGTCTCAACTTGTTCTCTCCATCTTTTTATATTCTTAAATTAGTATCTTCCAAAGTCTTGACTGTCAATACATTTGTATACAAACTCTTTAGTTGCTGCATCAGATTTTTGTGTAGAATTTGCAAAATTTATAATACGGTTTTTGTTCAAGTCTAAGTCATTGTTTAGTGTTTGACTTCGTGCTTCATATTTTTCATCTTCCTCTGTGAATTTAAAACTAAATATTTAGTGCCTTTTAAAGATGTTTATGACATTTATATAAGATGGAACGGAAAATTAATGTTCTTGAGCTTACAAACTTTGTAGGAACTAATATAATTGAGATATACTAAAGATATTTTCAATTGGTTTAACATTAAAATCTAGTACTTTTACGTCTTTATCTTTAATTTTGATATTTATTCTGTTTATCGAACCTCTTTGTATTCACCGTGAAATACATTGTAATAGACAGGAACTGACACAGAATAGAGCAGGAGCAATTACAGTAATTCTTTGTATCGTTTATTTGATCAAGGAAAATATGTAACACTTTAGGCTTCAAAACTCCAGTCTGTATCTGATTCGGTAGAAGTATTTATAGATCTCTAACTATTAAATCCTTGTAATTTAGAGTTGTAGTTGTTTATATACACTGTGTAATTATCAAAACATTAGAATTATGTTTCTGGTATTGAGTATCTATGTTTTCTTTACTGTCGCCATTAGCAGTCATTCCTTCATTTACTGTTTTCATGTACATCTCATCACTATAGAAACCGTCAGGTATTATTATAGTAATGGTTTATATTGTAGATATATTGTTTTTGGATAATTTCAAATATTGTAATAACCAACTGCAAACTCCATTCTCGGTATTGAAATGTAAAATTTACTATCCTTGTTATCAATGAGATTTGAGAAATGTAATTCTTTCTCAGACTGTCCTTCAACAGTAATGTAGCGAAGCTTTTGTTGTAGAACGTTAGGTATAAAAGGATTCACCGTTCCGTTAATGGGCCTCGAAGTCAATTAGTGGCAGGCTTCTTTGCGTCTACCTATCATATTAAATTCATCGTGACGTATTTCATTATCGTTTGTTGCTTTACTCAGCATCTCAAAAATAGTATTCAACTTACTTATATCAGAGGTTACAATCTCAAAAATGCTATTCAACTTACTTATATCAGAGATTACAATCTCAAAAATGGTATTCAACTTACTTATATCAGAGATTACAATCTCAAAAATGGTATTCAACTTACTTATATCAGAGATTACAATCTCAAAAATGGTATTCAACTTACTTATATCAGAGATTACAATCTCAAAAATGGTATTCAACTTACTTATATCAGAGATTACAATCTCAAAAATGGTATTCAACTTACTTATATCAGAGATTACAATCTCAAAAATGGTATTCAACTTACTTATATCAGAGATTACAATCTCAAAAATGGTATTCAACTTACTTATATCAGAGATTACAATCTCAAAAATAGTATTCAACTTACTTATATCAGAGGTTACAATCTCATCATGTTTTCAACTTTATTGTACACTAACTTGTCTTTTAAAGCTTTTGCAACAAAACCCTAGCAAAGTTACAACAAACCATATAAAAACTAAAATCCTAAGCAATATGTCCCCGCAACTCCTAAACTAGCAGCCACAACACCCTTTCGACCAGAAACACTTGCCATACCAACATCTATAAAGTTTTAAAATGTATATGATGTGCTATATTTTTTCTTACATTTCTGTAATGTTCTATCGCTTTTAACTAAATAATTCTTAATTTCATTAACTTTCATCGGCCTAAATTTTATTCCATGGCCGTTAGATAATTGATCTACCATGTACAAGTGATAACTCCATAGTTAATAAGTTTACTTAATTATCTTGTCTGGTAATATACCTTGTGTTGATAGATTGTCAATTGTAAAAGAATTCTATGAAACTGAAACAGCCAGGTTTAGTACTTTATTCATATCTTAGTTGGAAATCTATTTTAAAATTAAATATCCTCTTTAAAAGCATACTGAAACCAACTGTAAGATTTTAGTTTAATGCTGCATGGTAAATGGTGTTAATTATTTTGTTCCGTTTGCCATTTTGTATTAACATTATTATTAAATTTAGTAATGCTTGCATAACTCTACTACATCATTTCTGGAAATAGATTTACTTTATTTGACTCTTTGGAGTATATGTTAGTAAGTCGTAAGGCTATAATAGGCTGGGGGGGGGGGGGTAAAAAGAAGATATATACCACATCCTACCAATGCAACAACTACGCCAGCAATCAAGTAATAAAAGCTGTAAGCTAAAAATGCAATATCACATAAGTAATGCTTGCGTCACTATTTGCCTTCAGTTCTCTCAGTAGTCAAAATAGTTTTTAACTTTTCCGCTTTTGCTTTTATAAATTCTTGCGAAAGCTTTTTAGAGTTTTTTTTCCCAAGTTCAACTTTACGAGGATCTGTTATCTTTTGTGAAGTTACCCTCTCTAGCGATTTAAGAACCTTTACATTTTCCTAAATTTTACTGTCCCGACCTGCCATTTATTTTCTAAGTAAATTACAGTTTTCCTAAATAGCTATTCAATCTATTTTCAAGTCATTTTTCAAGTAAGGTTTTTATCAACTTATAAATATCTTATACTAATGTTCAGTTTTAGTTTCCCCACCTTCTATTTATCTTGCAAAGAAAATTACAGTTTTCCAAGAGAGCTATTCAAGTTATTTTCAGGTCATCTTTCAAGTAAGGTTTTTACCAACTTACAAATATCTTAAAGTAACCTTTTCAAAATAATGAAAACCAATACAACCTTGCTGTCATTTCAAGTTTTTTCTTTCTTCAATTTAGTAGTTTAAATTATTTTAATTGTTATGACGTCGCACATGTTCCGACCCTAACTGGAGTTAAAATTATCTGAGTTTTGATTCAAATACGCCGATTATCAAGACGCTGTCATGAAATTCCTGTAGAGCGTAGTGTTAGGTTAGAATATATTGTTTGTGTGACGTCACACTACGCTTGCGAGTTAATGACTTATTAAGTTATTTATATTTGTTATTAAAAAAATAAAAAAATTATATCCCAAGCCGTGGCTCGAACATTAAACTCTGACATGCTGGTATGAGAATTCAGGGCCTATGTTACCATTCCCGTTAAATGCTACAGAATATTTTAAACATCCGTTTTGTAAATGGTATAATTCATATAAATTAACTTTTTTATAACTGATAATTATTATTGTCATACATTTATAACTTATTTATCTAAGTTTGAGATTTTAGTGAAACAATCCTATACAATTCTTACACTAACGGTCTGCACGTACTAACGGTCTGGCGTAAAAAAAAACCTTCTCATGTATATTATCAGCATGAAGTGAAGCAGCATACATTCCAGCAGATGTTTGTTTCTCACATAAATATGAATGTTTATGTAGTATTTTCTTTGTGGAACTTTAAAGTTTAGCGTTCTTTTATGGTAAATTAATTTGCTCGATGCTAGAAATAATAATAGGTAATCATGTATTTTTCTTATTAAAACAGACCCATATAACAGATATGTCCTAGAGTTCAGCCACATAGCTAAACCAATTGATAAACATGTCTGGCTAAACCAACTGAGAAACGTGTCTGGCTAATCCAATTAATAAACGTGTCTAGCTAATACCACATTTACCTACATATCTAGAGCTTGCTATAATCTAAGCACCTGTCTAACTTTTTTTTTTTGGAAATAGAGATTTCGATTCACTGCATAATGAATCTGAAATGAATAAAATTGAGGATAGGCGCTGGCTTTTGATCATAGTTTGTTGTGTGTGTGTGTGTGTGTGTGTGTGTGTGTGTGTGTGTGTGTGTGTGTGTGTGTTGTTATAACATATATTTTGAATTCCTGTGGGGTTTTGTTGTTATATATATATATTTTTTAAATTGACGAGCGTTGAGTTAGGTTTTTCTCGGTGGCCTAGGCAGCCGATGTTTTGTAGTTGTTATAACCACAAATCTGAAAACCGGTGGCCTAGGTTTTGTTGTTATAGCAACTATTTTTTACAGACGATGGTCTAGGTGGCCTAGGTTTTTAGTACAGTTTAGAGAACCGGTGGTCTACGGTGAAGGTGAGAAGTTATAGTTGTAAAAGTCAAAGGTTAGCGGGTAAAGTTAAAAGGTCAAGTGAGCCAGAACCAGCCTTCAAATGTTTATGAAAAAAACCCCTGCTCAGTGCTCTATTGTGAAGGTCAGAGGTTAGGGGTGACGGTCAGATAAGCCAGAATCGGCAATATATATACTACATAGGATCTACTATGTTATCCCTTTATAGAAACTCGATATGTATACTTGTATACAGGGCAATATGTTGCATTGGCGTTTGCCAAATATGTGATTCTTTCTTTATTATTATTATTACTATTTTTATTTTTTTTTGGAATGTTCGAATTTTAACATGATTTATTTACCATATCTAAAGACATATTGGTACTGAAGATGCAAAAACTATTCATGAGTGGTTTGTACGAATAATGTTATCATATTGCCGTTCCATTGGTTTAATTATTATATTAATTGAACGATCCCCTTAGAAATGAAAGGATTGGGGATATCAGTTTTAAAAATTAAATGAGAATGCTAAAAATGCAGGGAGAGAGAGAGAGGGGGGGGGGGGGAGATTTTTTGAAATATCAAGTACCTTTTCCCGTTTGAGCCTTCGACCATGTCTTCTGAAATACACCGTATTTATTGAAATATACCTTATCCACTAAAAGAATTTATGGATGAACGCGATAGAATATAATTAGAATTGATTCTGCTCTTATATATACACTTACTTATAGAATATAAATTCAATTTTAACTGTATAGATTATGGGCATGGAATATCGGAGTATGGTCCATTGAACAATCTTTGAATACTGCATTAGAAATAAGACATAAAATGTATCATCTATGCCAAACACACCTTTCCCAACTTATTAACACTTCACTCACGTACAGGCTATATAATATGCCTGTACTCAAATGAAGTATCATGTACTGAACCCCTAGGATATTTTTATCCATTAAAAAACAATTTGAATGGTATCTACATCAGCTGGGTAATAACTATATGTATTCATTTCATTTAAATGAACTAATATCCAGGTTTAGGTAGGTGATATAGAAGTTCATTTACGAGAGGCACCCTCAGGCAGGAGAAATATATACGGCACATAGAAATGATAATATTCAATTTATATGATTTTCCATCAAGAAGCTCTACATAAGTTGGACATATCCTGCTAATAGAACCAATATTTTCGGCGATAAATTATTGGATCACAATTTAGTCAAAAACGATGTTTTATTTTGTATCGATATGACTGGCATATTTTTATATTTCTATTTCTTTCAATAAGTAGAGTATAGAATTCATACTTTTGTAAACCACTGTCTGTTAGTTTTAATGAATAAGACTGACATAACGGTTGATTTGGTGGAAAATATCATTTACCTAACCAATCAATTTTACTGGAAATTGGTTTATTTGCGGTCGCTATAATGTGTGCGTAATATTAAATATACTGTTTATATTGCGCAATATCTATTTACTTTGTCACCATGTCTGTTTACCTTAAGGTCGTTTTTTATATACCCAAAACAAATTAGGAGATGGATTTATTGCTTTGTGCCAAGATTTTGTAAAATGATATATTGGAATAGTGTCTGATTTATCATTCGAGTTACAGCTGTTTATATGAAATGAGAAAATGAGAATCTAAATTTAGCATTAATTTTTAAAGTCTATTTAATCTATAGGACGTTAACACACAATGAAGTGCTAATTTTGGCACTAATTTATAAGTTTTTATTTGTATCTATTCTGGAAACAGATTAACCTAATGAGAAGCAAATCACGTCAATGTAATGGAAATGGAAATTGCTAATATGTGCAAGGAACAGTTTTATGCATAAATTTTATGCCACATCAACCTGTCTAGTATAAAATTCTTATTATAAATTTATCAATAATCCTAAAGGAACAAAACGTATGATAACAAAAACTTTAAAAAAGGCCTTTATATACAGGAATGGCAATCGTTGGCAACTCTCTCCTTTAAGGGGAAATTTTACCATTGTTTAAAACAGTATTTTAATATGGAAAACTACTTACCAAAGCTACATAGGAATTTGTATTTAGCTTTGATGAAGCTTAGCACTTCTAATCATAGACTCCCTATTGAAACCCGTCGTTGGGACAATGCACATTTTGAGGAAAGACGATTTAATCTTTGTGATAAAAATGACTGTGGGGACGAATTTCATTATTATTCATTTGCCTAAAATTTAACAGAGAAAGAAGTAAGTTTCTAGAATCGTTTATAAAACCGTTATATTACGGCAAACCTTGTGTTGCAAAATTACAAAACTTATTTGCCACCAATAATTACAAAATTCTCTAAAATCTTGCCAAATTTGTTACTCTAATAATGAATACAATATTATAAATTGTATGCTATTTGTTCATTGGAAATTTCTCATACTTCATAATGATATACTATTTCTTCTCTTTTGTAACTTTTGTACACTCCAGGATTGTTATCGTCTTCATCATTCTCCTGTATGTTATATATTCTCTCCTAAAAATGTAATATTTATGTATCTAAATGTTCTCATATTTTCTCCACAATTGTTTATACCCCTGCCCTGATTGTAAATGGTGACCAGTGATGTCATGCGTTTCACCATAGGTTCTGTGATGTCACTTAATACAGTTATATCAGTTGTGGTATTCTCATATGCCACCTGTGTTTCGCCTGAGATTTACTTTCATTAATAACAGTTCTGTTCAGTTCTGTTCTGTTCATAAGCAATAAAGTACTTCAGTTAGGTGAGCAAGGACCATATTTTTGGAGAGCTATACAAATGTAAACATTAAAATACGATTAATTTGATCTGACAAGTCTATACAAGTTCATATCAAATGAAGTGTATGCAGCCGACCCCAAATTCACACATGCATTTGTCACTTCCAAAGGTAATTTTTGAAGCAAAGAGACCCTTAAGGTGCAAATACAGGCCCTTTACCTACATGATAATTTTGAAACACATTGTGTACTAAACGGCTTGATGCAATATTCAACATAGTTGCCATCAAGGCCGTTTTTGAAATATTTACTTGCCTTGAACCCAATGTGTCTACTGCTCTGTAGCGTACTAACAGAGGGGGCGGGGGGCGGACGGGGCGGTTGCTCCGGGCGCCAGAGGTCTTGGGGCGCCAAAACAGCTGATAAAAATTCGGGCCTCATATTCTGGCCCTTTGAGCCATCATCGTCGCCCCGGGCGCCATTTACCCTTAGTACGCCACTGCTGCTGCTACAGATGACTAACTCTTCTTCCTAGCCGACTATTAGTATTTCATTGTCCTGATAGTACTAGGTAACAACGGGAGGTGTACATGCCTCATATCAATTTAAGAACAACACAAGCCCGAAACAACTAATTCTCAAATATCATTCATTATTAAACAATAATAGCTGAAAAAATCACACGACAGGATTAAAATAGGAATTTTGACAGGAATTCATTTACGAAACTATCTCCTTCTACCTATGACGAATTTCTTGAAATAAAAGAATAGTACCAGTGTTTTAATTAATAGAGAAAACAGTCAAGGAAAATATTTACTATTCTCGTTGATACTGAACACATTTAAGCTGGAAACTGAGATAAAAGATGGATTACTGAACACATTTAAGCTGGAAACTGAGATAAAAGCTGGATTACTGAACACATTTAAGCTGGAAACTGAGATAAAAGGTGGATGATTTAAGTAAGGTCCGTATCATGCTGCTTTAAGTCGTTGAGGGACTACCATTTAAATGCTCTTATAAATCGAAGCAAATGCATGACTACACCGCATTTTGTTTGTCTTATGAACTAGACGAAATGGTTCTTGATTCGTGTCAAGCATCATGCTTACATCTTGCTTAATCCCCTTCCTGGTATTTATCGCACAAGTCTTAAATGTTTGCGTATGGAACTCGCGACAAGAAGGGCGCGGGTTCCATTTCTGCTGCAGAAGAAGCCAGACTCGGTTTCCATTGTGTGTCCCTGGGCAAGGCGCTTCACTTTACAATACAACCGTCATGTGTTGATGTACCATAAACGCCAAAAGCCCAAACCCTGGCTCCATATATTCCTGATTTGAGCCACCCTTGCTTCCTCTTGACAGTATGAAATCTGCTCGGTCATCTATCATTTTAAGTACTTTTATCCATGCCCCTGTAATCAATAATCCCTTAAAATATGTTTGAACAATACATTGAAAACTCTCACATTATGCATAACATCTGCCTTCAGTGTTTCTGTTGACATCTCATCAAGACCGAGTGATCTCCCACTCTTTAACTTCTTTAGGGCTCTTATGGTTTAACTTCTGTATTATCTCTCATGTGCATTCGTAAAGCATCGATGTTTTTTTGTTTTTTTCTCCACTGTTGCTGAGAAGTATGGTTATGTTCTGTTGAACACGGTCGTGAGATGCTCTGCCCATTGTTCCAACTGTTCTTATTTTGTTGATGGGATATTTCGATTCAGCTCTTTCAGTGGGACAGTCATGCTACAACATTTATCATATAATGACCTGGTAACATAATATACAGTTCTTTTGTCGCTATTTTGTGCTACAACATATGCATCGGCTGCTTTCGTATCTATGTATTTCTTCGTCATCTCACAAGACTTGTTAAATTTCTTTGTATTCCTCAACATTATAAAGTTTTACACTGGACAATTTTCTTAGTCTTTGCAGCCACTGATTCAATTTTTTAGCTTCATCCATTCCTTTATAAGAGCTTTTTTATACGCCTATCAATTGTTTACTCAAGAAAGAGCCATAATTTTACCGTCATATCCTAGAAGTACAAAAACGATACTCTCGTTTTCTGAATCTGTATCACCATCCTTTCAAACGAGGCTGGAACTACTTTTTCCTCGAAGTTTACTGGTTACAACTGAACAAGCGTGAACAACTATGCCGTAGCCTCACTTGACATACAAAAGGAAATGAGTAACGTTCTCTGTAACAAATCTGCATTATCAAGTTTCAACAATTTGTCCAGTCCTATTCTAAATAAATGTCAAAATAATGCTGTCATTCCATACCAAGTGACTGTCGGAGCCTCTCACAATGTCCCACCAGAAACAGTTCAACCGATATTAGCCTCAAAACTTTCAGAGTCATTCAGCTGTTGAAATCTTCCCTGATGCAAAATTTGACAACTGCATAATAACTGTACATCACATATATGAGTCTGCTGTCCCCATGCGTCTAAGAATTAGTGTTGCTAACGGTGACCTTAGTGAAAATGAGTGACTTTTGATTCACGCGCTTCATTCATAAACTGCGATATTCATGCGCATATCAGCTGATCAATATGTAATTCGGTTCATGATTTAAGATGACGTTCGTATTAAAAGTTTGAAATGTTAAGCAATTTCTTTTGTTTCTCAGTTAAGTATAGTGTTTTTATTCATTTGTCTGAAAATTGATACGTATATGACAAAAATATCATTATCATAGTAACTCGATCTTGATTTCCAGATCACGTCTTGTTGTCAGCATCAGAAAATCCGTATTATGACTCGACGCTTCGCGTCTTGTAATGGTCGGGATTTTCTGATACTAACAACTCGACGCGATCTACCAATTAAGATCGCATTACTATGATAATAGACATATCTCTGCCGTTACCTAGTCCTGATTTGACTTTTGCTTATAGTTGTGTACTTCCTCACATATTTATATATGGGCGTTCTTTTTAAATTTCTGATGTATTTTCATCTCAATCTTAGTTTTAAGATTATCTAGCTAGGATCGAAAATTCTAATAGCATGTGCCTTCTGTGTTTTTAACTGCCAATTTCCAGTACTGATACCCTTTGCCAACATTGTTCAGCGCTGGTCCAGTGGTGGACCCTTGGTTTCAACAGTATTTATTTCAAAAATCATCATATAAAGTGTATACAACATCACACCAAGCGATACAGAGGATTGAACAACAAGCTTAAGTAGTGACGTAGCAAGAAATTCTGGGCCTCCCGCAAAACTTAATTCTGGGGCGCCCTCCCAATAAAAACAGTTGTTTCATGGGAATTTTGGCGCTCCCCTCCCCGCCCCGCAGGGTGATCCAACTCACGTGTTTGATAAAAGACAATATACAGATACATGCAAAATTTTATACAAGCTAATAAAATATTCAAAGAAAATTGTAGATACAATATTGTAATAGTATCAGATAGTAATTAACAAGTATAGATAACAAAAACATGTTGTTATGCTGACGGATGTGAGGTGGGGTGGGGTTTAACTTCAACTCATATGATATATGTGTAGTACCTAAGCGTACGCACCAAAATCATATCGGGAAAGTATGAAGACATACAACAATCTAGACAAATATCATAGTTGATATTATGAGTATTAAGATAGCGTTGAATATATCTTCCTTGGCCTCAAGCGTTTGCAACGGGTTGCCCATTAGCAAAGAATATACGTCTTTATTTTGGTATAATGTACCTATTGTTCGGTTCCTGATAACTACATATTATGTACAATTTAACAGTAAATGTTTTTCGGTTAAGGGTTTGCCCGCATGAACAATTATTGTTTAATTAGAAATGCTTTTTAAAAAATAGATAATCATCTAATGCGCAACAACCTAGTAGAAGCCTTGTATGTAAAATTTATGATAATTTCTCATCTTGATAGTAACAGGCTGGGACTTTTTGGAGATCCCTCATCTTGATAGCAATAGGCTGGGACTTTTTGGAGATCCCTCATCTTGATAGTAATAGGCTGGGACTTTTTGAGATCCCTCATCTTGATAGTAAAAGGCTTTGACTTTTTCCAGATCCCTCATCTTGATAGCAATAGGCTGGGACTTTTTGGAGATCCCTCATCTTGATAGTAATAGGCTGGGACTTTTTGAGATCCCTTATCTTGATAGCAATAGGCTGGGACTTTTTCCAGATCCCTCATCTTGATAGCAATAGGCTGTGACTTTTTCCAGATCCCTCATTTTGATAGCAATAGGCTGGGACTTTTTCCAGATCCCTCATTTTGATAGCAATAGGCTGGGACTTTTTTGAGATCCTTCATCTTGATAGCAATAGGCTGGGACTTTTTTCAGATCCCTCATCTTGATAGCAATAGGCTGGGACTTTTTTCAGATCCCTCATCTTGATAGCAATAGGCTAGGACTATTTCCAGATTGCTCATTTTGATAGCAATAGGCTGGGACTTTTTTGAGATCCTTCTTCTTGATATTAATAAGCTGTGACTTTTTCCAGATCCCTCATCTTTATAGCAATATACTGGGACTTTTTCCAGATCCCTCATCTTGATAGCAACAGGCTGTGACTTTTTCCAGATTGCTCATTTTGATAGCAATAGGCTGGGACTTTTTCTAGATCCCTCATTTTGATAGCAATAGGCTGGGACTTTTTTGAGATCCTTCATCTTGATAGTAATAGGCTTGGACTTTTTTCAGATCCCTCATCTTGATAGTAATAGGCTGGGACTTTTTTCAGATCCCTCATCTTGATAGTAAAAGACTTTGACTTTTTCCAGATCCCTCATCTTGATAGCAATAGGCTAGGACTTTTTCCAGATCCCTTATCTTGATAGTAATAGGCTGGGACTTTTTTCAGATCCCTCATCTTGATAGCAATAGGCTAAGACTATTTCCAGATCCTTCATCTTGATAGTAATAGGCTGGGACTTTTTCAGATCCCTCATCTTGATAGCAATAGGCTTTGACTTTTTTCAGATCCCTCATCTTGATAGTAATAGGCTGGGACTTTTTCCAGATCCCTCATCTTGATAGGAATAGGCTGGGACTTTTTTCAGATCCCTCATCTTGATAGCAATAGGCTGGGACTTTTTTGAGATCCTTCGTCTTGATATTAATAGGCTGTGACTTTTTCCAGATCCCTCATCTTGATAGCAATATACTGGGACTTTTTCCAGATCCCTCATCTTGATAGCAATATACTGGGACTTTTTCCAGATCCCTCATCTTGATAGTAATAGGCTGGGACTTTTTCAGATCCCTCATCTTGATAGCAATAGGCTGGGACTTTTTCCAGGTCTGAAGTATTGTTCCTATTCTTGGAAGGGAGAACATTCCATTCAATAAAAGACTTGGGTAAAAATTTATTTTTATTTAAGCTAATCATAGAAAACGTTTGGAGGTTAGATCTATAGCTAAGTAATCTATTACTTACCTGCTGGGCAGTTGGTGGAATCAAGTCCCACAGGTATCCAGGAGTCATATCATTCTGCATTTTAAAACATGTCATAATTCTATCTTTATATTATCTTGCTGGAAGTCTTTCCCATTTTATTTCTTCGAAAATTCTAGTACATGACGAAGATTTTCTTGCACAACATAAGATTTTTCCTGCTTCGGCTTGTATTTTAGTTTCTATTTCATCGTTTTCATACTGAATGCAATTTTTCCAAATAATATCACCGTACTCCACGAGGCTCCAATGATTCTCTATCAAGTTTGAATCTCAAATCTCCTAATGTACGTATTCCTTTCTACGCTTTTGTAGTTGTTTCCTGTATGCCAAGATAGAGTTTCCTCAAGAGATAAGCCCAAGTTGTTATGAGAACTGACATTCTTTTATAACATTATCATTCATTAAAAGTGGCAGGTGATGTTCATTTTGACAATGTCTGGATACGGTCATTGAATAGATTTTGTTTAGATTAAAATGAACTAACCACCATTGATTACTCCATAAATTGATTTTATGTCGGTCTTGTATCAACTTCCGCCCTTTTCAACGAAAGTATTTTCATGTGAACTCACTGAAGAACCTCTTTGATGATATACCACCACCAGAAGGAGTCTTTGATGATATACCACCACCAGAGGGAGTCTTTGAGTTTCTGAAGATGTGTGGTTTATTTAATAAACCGTGATCCTATACTTTAAAGATTTAAAATTGTTGTTTTTTATTACTTTTAAAGAACTTTGATATTTGTACCTTCTGTCACACAATAATTATAATAAATAAGTATCATCAGCACACAATCTTATACTGGACTGGATACCTCGGACAATATCATTAAAATCAATTAAAAAAAAAAACTAGCCCAAGACGAGATCCTAGGGACACACCAGCCATGACATGTTGTTGATCTTAAGCTCAACCTTCTATAAAAACTTTTTTAGTCATATTAGAAAGGTAATTTTTTTTAACCATTCCTAGAATGTACCACTAATTCCACAATGTCTTATCTGATAAATTAAACCTTTATGCCAGACTTTTTTGAAAGCCTTTCTTGTATTACCAAATGCTACTAAAATTTCTCTGCGTTTGTTGATTGCCTTGCAAAATGTATTTTAAATATCCCACAGTTGTAAAACCATTGAATCTTTAGGGCTGAAGCCAGATTGCAAATGACCAATTAGGTTGTTGGCTGAAACCAGATTTCAAATGACTTATTAGGTTATTGGCTGTAAGATACTTATGCAAATATTTGAAGACATGTTTTTGGAATACTTCATCTACACAGATATTGTAAATTCTTTATTTGGAATTAGGTCGCCGACCCATAATACAATAACTATATAAACATTATTACTTCTGACTGAAGTCCCATATAATATACGTGCTAATGCAAATGAAAATAAGTTGTTTAAGTTTACCCATATTGTATCGTACAATATTGTACATAGATACATGTCGCATTATATTATTAAAATCGCTAACCTTTACGTACATTTCAATAATTATATAGTACATTCCATTACAGGCATTTCATAAAGCTATTTTATGAGTGTAGTCCTATTAAAAAGATAAAATTAAACAGAATAGAAATATCTGGCAATTTGACATATCGTATTTTGATTGGTGGAGACCAATAACACTGGTCTAAAATAATTTCGAAGTCGTCTGCTTCAGAGATAAAATGTGCTATTTATTAGGGATTTTGATGTACTGAATTCAAATATGACAATTAAAACAACTGATTGGCTACTGTTTCCAAGATATTTAAGTTTTTACATTTTGCGTCTATGTATATTGTGTACATAGTAGAGTTTTAATCATAAATTGTCAACCTAGGTCTTTTCATGTGTTTATGGTTGCTTTACACGATAATATTTCACCTGTCCTGTTTATGTAACACTTGAAAAAACAGCAAAAGGGTTATATAAATAAAAAATATATTGAAACAAAAGTCAAAACACTATTATGTATATATAAGTACATAGTTTAGACCTTATTCAGTGTCTACTTGGCGCTGTTTGGCTTATCTCTTGTATTCATTAAATGGAGCATCTCTTGTCACTGTCCAGCAATAGTCTGCAAGCATTGATGGGCTCCATTTGCCCTGATAGCGTTTCTCCATTGTTGCAATGTCCTGGTCAAATCGCTCGCCGTGCTCGTCGCTCACTGCTCCGCAGTTCGGTGGAAAACATCTAGATGAGAGTGCAAAACTGGTATCTTTAGTGACATGTTGCAACCAAGGCTTTTGTATGCCTTGAGAAGGTTTTCCACCAACTCCCTGTAGTTGTCTGCCTTGTTGTTTCCGAGAAAATTTGTTGCCACTAACTGGAAGGCTTTCCATGTCGTCTTTTCCTTGCCACGCAGTGCACGGTGAAATGCATCATCTCGAAGAAGTTCACGAATCTGAGGACCAACAAAGACACCTTCCTTTATCTTAGCTTCACTTAACCTTGGAGATTTTCCACGGAGGTACTTGAAAGCTGCTTGTGTTTTGTCCATGGCCTTGACAAAGTTCTTCATCAGACCCAGCTTGATGTGCAAGGGTGGTAACATAATCTTCCTTGATTCAACAAGTGGTGGATGCTGAACACTTTTCATCCCAGGCTCCAATGACTGTCGGAGTGGCCAATCTGTCTTGATGTAGTGGGAATCTCTCGCACGACTATCCCATTCGCAGAGAAAACAGCAGTACTTTGTGTATCCAGTCTGTAGACCAAGCAAGAGAGCAAGAACCTTGAAATCGCCACAAAGCTGCCACTGATGTTGGTCATAGTTTATGCACCTCAAAAGTTGTTTCGTGTTTTCATAGGTTTCCTTCATATGGACTGCATGACCAACTGGAATTGATGGCAAAACACTGCCATTATGTAGCAAAACAGCTTTAAGACTCGTCTTCGATGAATCAATGAACAGTCTCCACTCATCTGGATCATGAACGATGTTGAGAGCTGCCATCACCATCGATGTTGTTGCAGGCTACAAGATCACCTTCCATGAAGAAGAATGGGACAAGATCCTTTTGACGGTCACGGAACATGGAAACCCTAACATCACCTGCCAGGAGATTCCACTGCTGTAGTCTGGAGTCCAACAGCTCTACATTACTCTTGGGTAGTTCCAAATCCCTGACAAGGTCATTCAGTTCACCTTGTGTTATGAGGTGTGGTTCAGAGGAGGAGGATGGGAGAAAATATGGGTCATGTGACATTGATGGTTCAGGACTAGAAGTTTCATCCTCTTCCTCTTCCTCGTCTGACTCAAGTGAGAATGATTCTGGTGCATCAGGAACCGGCAGTCCTTCTCCGTGGGGTACTGCATAATGCACAGTACACTTTTTCTTCTTTGACACACCTTTCCCAACTGGAGGCACCATGCAGAAGTAACAATTGCTGATATGATCTGTTGGCTCTCTCCAAATCATTGGCTCTGCAAAAGGCATAGATTTCCTTTTCCTGTTTAACCACTGGCGAAGATTTGTTGCACAAGTGTTGCAGCATATGTGTGGGTCCCACATCTTGTCCTGATCTCCAATTTTGCAGCCAAAATAAAGGTGATATTTGTTCTTAACCATAGTGGTTATACTGCGTTTTTGGGATGCAAAAGTCACTTCACCACAAACATAGCAGAAGTTATCTGCGTTGTTCACACAAGTACGAGGCATCTCTGCTCACTTTGGCTAAACAGAAATGTGTCCATTTGCAAAATCAAACATTGACAAATAAGAGAGCACGATACTGTATGATTTGTAGAGCTGATATAGGGCACTTTCTTCAGGAGAGTGATGTAAGCTTAGTTATGATTTCATCATCCATGACTTCTAGGAATAACATGATGCAATTCATATCATGTATGACACAATACCAGCTTCAGATTGCAGGATTCATTGTTTTGCCTAAAAAGCAAGTACTGTCCAAACCCAGTCATAGATTTATTCATAGATCCAGTCAAAGATGTATTTTAGTCATTGCTGGTTTAAATTGAGATCTCTTCCCTTTATAACTCACTTATCCTCCGCCATTCCCAAGTCAAGGGTCGTATATACTGACCCAGTATAATATCTTTAAAACTAGAGCCAATCAACAATTTTAAGCATCATTTTCGTTCTCAGTGACCCAGAATTAGTACAGTTTGACAACATTTATTACGGAAGCATTTTAGCTGTAGACAAATGTAATGAAACAAACTTTTATTCGGGGAGGGGGGGGGGACAGCAAGTCTCTGTAATTTATCTCTGTCTTAATTCATGGTAACCTTTATCCGTACAGTGTAGCAGAGAAATGGGTCTCCAATTAGGTACGATACTTATGTCCCATTTTTTGTGAATATGGGTAACAGTTGCCGGTTTCCACGCTAAAAATTGCTGCAAAAATGTCGCTGTAATATAGGAGCGACTTCCTTAAGTAACCTATCGAAAGATTAAAAAAATTCCAATTAGCTCTCTATAATAGATCTTTGCACAATTCGTAATTAGCTGCTTTGTTGTCCAATTATTGTCGTTTAAAGCTACGTTGGCGAACATTTGTAAAGTTGATAGACCAATAAACAGGGTTCTGGTCACTGTCAATAGGATGGTATACACCCTTTTCATAACAGTTTAGTGTATCACTAATAAGTATTAAATCAATTAATGTAGAGCTATGTATTTCTTGTTGCTTGATCAAGCATTTGATATAAATTAAAGATATTCATAACAGTCGTAATATTTCTAAAACTGCTGGGTACCAAGACGTCTTCCTTGAAGACCGCTAATATTATTCTATTTTTACAATACTGTTTTGCTTGTTCAATTGAGAGTTCGACTAAGGTTCAGTCATCGAATCTTAGGTGTATTTACAAGGTTCCGTCGAGGGGCGGATTAACTCGTAGGCTAATAACGCTATAGTCTTAGGCCTTCATATTTAGTAGGCTCTCCTTTAGGCCCTCCATTCCAATATGTAATAAATACTTAGGCCCTTCCCTCCTATTAGCCGTAGGCTGCTAATAACCTTAATCCGGATCTGGTTCCGTCGTAATTATTTCAGCCCAAATTGCATCGAGGTTCGGTATTAATACATATAATCCGGATGATGGAAGAAGGCACAATCTACACCACTAAATCAAAGAACTTGTATTTTTTTGCAATGTGCTGGAAGATGAGTATCACTTTGTATTAGAATGCCAATGTTATTTGCCGCTAAGAAACAAGTATATAAACTGTTATTTTTGGAAAGACCCGAGTATGTTGAAGTTTATTAAATTACCAAATTCTACGAAATCTGCCGAGGTTAGAAATCTGGGAAATTACATCCATAGAGCACTGATTGAACGTAATAATATGATGAATACTACTTAAATTGACATAACATTTCATGATTTTTGAAATTATTATTATTATTATTATTATTATTATTATTATTATTATTATTATTTTGTTCTAACTTTCACTGTTACTTTCATCTCATCTCCATTTCATTGTCTAATACATGCATTGCTACCTATCGTATTTCATTTATAATGTTTTATACTGCTACAAAGAAAAGAATTTTAAATACTGATTATCTATTGATGATACTTTTGTGTCTTCTTGCAAAACAAGCATACGCATGTGCGAGATAGATTTGTTTTGCTGTATGTTTCAAACGTGCCACCATCTATTTCTGTAACAAAACTTGAATGCATATGTATATACTTGAATGCATATGTATATACTTGAATGCATTTGTATATACTTGAATGGATATGTATATACTTGAATGCATATGTATATACTTGCTGATGGCCAATCGGCTACATGCAAATCAAGGTCCATATAAAGATCCATATATTTTCAATATATGGAATTTCTGACCTACGCCACCAGCATTTTTGTTTCAGTGGACGAGGATTGGTAGTTGAAAATCCGTTATTAAAATATCTTCCCTTGAAATTGATACATCTAAACACGTCTCGATGATTGAAATAACATCAAACATATTCAGCTCCATGCTTATATGCTCAGTCGTGTGATAACCACATGAACTGTTTACGTGGCAAAATGAGAAGCCTCTTCGGAGATTAGTGTCCATGCGTGGGTCCGGATTAGTTTCAATGTCATTAGCAAGCAAGAGCAAGAAGCTGATTAAGGGTGACATTGCCTTTAATTCTCTCATTTTGACACGCGTACAGTCATGCTCTAGCGATGATAACAACTCCCAAAAGTACACCTTGCTGAATATAGCAGGGTATTGGAATAAATAAATCCTCTGTGACTAAAGGATTGTATATATATTGTAGGTATATTGAGAATATTAAGAAAGAATATTATCATACAGGATCTGTATCTACGCGGACCAATGGAAGAGAATACATATACATATATATATATATATATATATATATATATATATATATATATATATATATATATATTCTCATGTTTCATTTATCGGATGAACTCACATTGCATGTACAGCAAAGAAAATGTTCCATCACTCCTTGAATGTTTTACCATATTTTTTTATTTTGTCTTTGTTTTTCTACAAATCTAACGTCTGTTGGAACGTTTATATCATTCCGAGTAAAACCTTTTTGTTACAAACTTCTTAGCGGATTGACAATGCTAGTTTTTGGAGAGTGTCAAGAGAAATCAATTATGTAATTCTCTTTTTTACTAACACATTCGTGACAACACAAATTCTCATTGTTCATCTTAAGTCAACAACCAACCAAACCAAATATGATTCTCAGTATTGTTATATCATACCTGAAGAATAAAAATAACCCCGAGTCCCGAGGGGTCCGCTTTGCGAGTAAAGGTTGAACTTTTAGATGAATTAATCAATGAACATAATATATTTATTGTGCAAGTCTACAGACCGTGACAGTTAATTCGAGACCACTCTAACCTTCATATGACCTCTCCTTCATAGTTTGGTAATTCAGTTAACTGCATAATAAATATAGCGTACAATTGGTTTAGAGCAGTAAATGGCTATGGGAGTTATATACCGGTATATATATATATATATATATATATATATATATATATATATATATATATATATATATATATATATATATATATAACAGTGAATATATATATATATATATATATATATATATAACAGTGAATATATATATATATATATATATATATATATATATATATATATATATATATATATATATATATATATATATATATATATAATAGTGAAACCCCGCAAGACCAAAAACCCTTGGGACCAAAGGTTCGGTTATGAGGTGTTTCATTATATATATGGAGAGAATACATATTCTGAACTTAAGGATGGCTCACTGAACAATCTAAATAAGCATTACACAAGCTAGCTAGAAAACGATTTTCCTATACAAAGGTTTATATTAGTCAGGTAGAAGATCATACCCAGGCAGATATCGTTGACATGCAAATATATCAAACATATAACAATGAATAGAAACACATCTTGTACAGTGATAATTTCTTCTCAAAATACGACTTGGATAAGAAAGTGAAAGCAAACAAGGGAGACGACATACATGACGCTTTCAGAGAAATCTGTAATGTGCGAAAACCAAAAACGATACTGTTCGTTGCAGGAAAGGAATTTTGCAATCAAAAGGTTAAGGAATTACTGGAGAAAGAAAATATCAATCAATCAATCAATCAATCTTTATTTCCTCCATAAGGAGAGTTCATTTACAAATATATAAAATAGAACAGAGAGAGATACATTTAACAATTTACATTGAAGATTTCGGAAAACATTCGAGAAAGTCAGTGATACATATTACACTAATACAGATGAGGAAGAAACAAATACAATATCAATTGTTAGGAAATACATGCAAACATACAAAATGGCACATAATCTTTGTACATATATATATATATATATATATATATATATATATATATATATATATATTGTATTACGGTACTGATATATTAATGATAATGACTTTGCTTTTAAAGTAAGGTCATATAGGTAGAGAGTTTTGGTAGGAGTTGATTTGGGAATTTTCTTTTTTGACACATGTTTGGTCTTCAGGCTATGAAGCACACTCGTGATACAAGGACGAGAAATTGGAATGAACAGATCTGAAACTGGTGAAATCGTGTTTTGTCAAATCTACTTTCAATGTCAGTTCTTAACAGTTTTAGTAACTGTGATTCGTCGTTACTTTGGGTAAGTTCTATGTGTAGTTCAAGTCCAAACTTGTCCAACACGTACCAGTGAAAGTCGTTGGCAATTTGTCTTGTTAATATACATGATGTGACCACATGCTAAAGGGGGTCGGTATACTGTTGACCACATTTTTGACAGTGAGTAACGTCATGGCCTGGCTTTAATACCCACAGGGATGCAATAAACCTGGTTAATTTGCGTTCATAATTATTCCTCGCAATGCAGTACAGAGTGGAAGGGCGGATTTGTGTTTGTAAGCGTTGAAATCTAGAAAAATCATGATGTCTATTGATTCTGTCGCGCCAGGTAGTCTCTTCCTTTTCAAGCAAAGTCATGATGACCAATTGTTTCCACTGAGATTTGAGTAAAAGTCCAGCTAGATTTTGATTAAACTCAGAACAGAAAACAAAGAGATTAATTCGTCTACATTATGAAGATTTGTATCAAAGAACATTGTCTATAAATTTAATAATCAAAAATGAAATAGAAAGTAAAGTTTACAAAAATGTTTGTTATACTACATATAAAATTTGGACACGAAATAGCTATTGGATACAAATTGTATTTTTTACAACTTTTTCATTTAACTCTACATATTGATAAATTTAGACCAACTGGAGGAAAGTCAATGATAGATTTACCAGATTGGATTAAAGATTAAAAAAGGCTGTCTTAATGTGTAAAATAAAGACTATAAATGTTTGTTTTATGCAATAAAATCTATTATAAACCCACCACTAGATTATCCGTATAGATCACACAAATATAATCTATTATACACCCACCACTAGATTATCCGTACAGACCACACAAATAAAATCTATTATACACCCACCACTAGATTATCCGTATAGACCACACAAATAAAATCTAGTATACACCCACCACTAGATTATCCGTATAGACCACAGAAATAAAATCTATTATACACCCACCACTAGATTATCCGTATAGACCACACAAATTAAATCTATTATACACCCACCACTAGATTATCCGTATAGACCACACAAATTAAATCTATTATACACCCACCACTAGATTATCCATGTAGACGACACAAATTAAATCTATTATACACCCACCACTAGATTATCCGTATAGACCACACAAATAAAATCTATTATACACCCACCACTAGATTATCCGTATAGACCACACATATATAATCTAGTATACACCCACCACTAGATTATCCGCCCACCACTAGATTATCCTTGTAGACCACACACATAAAATCTATTATACACCCACCACTAGATTATCCTTATAGACCACACATATATAATCTCGATAAATATAAAAATTGTTTTTTTTTTTTGTTTTTTAAGAGTCCATTAAGTATGCAAGATACACAAAATATGAAATTGAATGTAATATTTCTGTTAATGTCTACGAATTAGGAAACAAACTTATAATACCAGTTAGAATTACAGAAATTGAAAGAGACGGTCACGTATATATGTTAATCATATTCGATGTAAACAAACCAGGTCAAGACAGTTATCAAAACTGGTTTCATCTCCAGTAAACGAAAGGTACGATAAAATCACTTTTGCAAGAAGAGCCTGAAAAATTATTTTTATTCTGAATTAAAATTGCAAGAAGAGCCTGAATTTATTTTTGTTCTGAATTAAAATTGCAAGAAGAGCCTGAATTATATTTATTCTGATTTAAAATTGCAAGAAGAGCCTGAATTATTTTTGTTCTGAATTAAAATTGCAAGAAGAGCCTGAATTATTTTTGTTCTGAATTAAAATTGCAAGAAGAGCCTGAATTATTTTTATTCTGATTTAAAATTGCAAGAAGAGCCTGAATTTATTTTTATTCTGAATTAAAATTGCAAGAACACAAAATGTTATGCAAGCAAAACGCAAGAGACATAATGACAGAAAAGGTTAATGTCGTTAAATTAAAAAACTATCAATACAAACTAAAGGTTCCTTTTGCTCCATATTGTGATTTGGAAAGTATTATTGAATCAATAAGCAATTGTAAACAAAAATCGAATACACAATGGACAATAAAAACAGCTGTATGTAGAAACGTAGTCTCTTTTTATCTTTGCACACTCTTTTAAAAAGGATTTTCAGTTAATAGTCAGTCTTTGATCACTTTAGCTTTTTATGTCTAATATAACTTTCTCTTGTTCGACCCTATTGATCGGATGAATAATATAAATGAGATATTCTCTTACACGGACCTTTGAGGTGACACTAATAAATATCTCAACACAAAGGGAACATAATTTAATAGCCATCTATGGGTATTATTTGTCAAGAACGCAATCCAAAGGATTACCAAATAGTACAATAAGAGGAATGAATTTACTACTTTACTGAGGTAATTATTCCAACCTCGAGACGCCTTAATTACAAAAGGGACCATCTAGATAGGCAACTAATTAGCCATAAAGTCACCTGAAACATTCCATATATAGAGAGCCAAGACGTATAAGGAATCGAAATAAAATGAAATTTCAACGAAAATCTTCTGAAAAGAAGAATGTCCTTAGTCTTTCTACCTTCCCCCACCCCACTTGCACGGTGCACACATACGTGCAATTTTTCTAACCACATGTCAAGGTTCGGAGTCTCTGATCACACGCACAAGTGAGATTCACGCACGCATGCACGCGCACACTTGCACGGACAAACAGATTACAAAACTGGATTATTTATTCCGACAAGGCACAGTGAACCAAATACGGAATAAATGTATACAGAAATTTTGAACGTTACTTTTGTATGGTAATATTTTTCTATCATACTTGAATGAGAATGATCTACGATCTGTGCTGTGGTCTCACTAGAACGTAATATTATCAAACATAGTGGATGTTACAAAGAATGTATTATATACTTGACAGAGTCATATTACTACAGATGTTTGTACCTACTTGACAAAGGGTGTCATCAGTATACCAACAGAAACACAGTAGTACACGGAAGTCATTGTTGAATCTGTGTGTTGCAATGTAACTCGAGAGATTGTGTATATGTGTATAATAGATGAATATGTGTTGCAATGTAACTCGAGAGATTGTGTATATGTGTATAATAGATGAATTTGCAACTGATACAAAGGGATGAAATTCTGAGTAAGTCTTTATTATACTACACATTGTCCTTTGATACATGGTTATGATGGTTCCCATGCCCTAAGATTTCAAAGGTAAACAAAATCCAGTCATTTGTAAATTGCTCTACTGTATGCATTGTGATAAAGGTTCTCCGTGATTCGAAAAATACAAAATCGAAACATACGAATTTCAGAATACTGTAGAAAACAATGTCGTGACTTGATCACTGTGGGATAGTTGAGAGAGAGAGAGAGAGAGAGAGAGAGAGAGAGAGAGAGAGAGAGAGAGAGAGAGAGAGAGAGAGAGAGAGCACTGGGGGATAGTTGTGTGTGTGTGTGTGGCTGTGTGAGAGAGAGAGAGAGAGCACTGGGGGATAGTTGTGTGTGTGTGTGTGTGTGTGTGAGAGAGAGAGAGAGAGCACTGGGGGATAGTTGTGTGTGTGTGTGTGAGAGAGAGAGAGAGAGAGAGAGAGAGAGAGAGAGAGAGAGAGAGAGAGAGAGAGAGAGCACTGGGGGACAGTTGTGTGTGTGTGAGAGAGAGAGAGAGAGAGAGAGAGAGAGAGAGAGAGAGAGAGAGAGAGAGAGGTTAATACGCACACCAAAATATATTGGATATAAATATTACTGATGCGAATGGCCTCGTGGGCTAGCAGGACCCCATACAGAATTATATTTCTTTGTTTTTATTTAATTATCCCATAAGTTCTCACATATAGTACTCGAAAAAGAGAGAGATGCGGTGACCGCTTATCCGTGAAGATGACTGTGCCCGTGCCAGTGAGAAATGGAAAGCGCGTGCTCTTTTTCTGCTTTGTCTATGAATCGATCTGATAACTTTTAGAAGGAACAACGGAAAATAAATACTTGCTGACGAAACTTGGAGATCATTTTATTCAACCAGTGTTGGATAATCCTTCATATGAACATTTTATCTTCCTTCTAATTCCAATCCGTTAAAGATTATTGATAATAAAATATACAAGACGCATCTAGGGGTTTGACTCTTCTAGCTAAAGGACTAGACTGAGTAATTAGCAAGAAGTAGTGCAATTTGATATATCAACCCTATTTCGCCTTTTTCCCCCCTAAACTATACGTGTAGAGGTCGAAGAACCGATAACATAGTTTGGTTAGAGGTCGAAGAACCGATAACATAGTTTGGTTATCAGCAGGTTTATATTGAAGAAATATGTGAAAGGTCACAGTTTGACTTCTCATTTCTAAAATGTAACAAGTTCTTCTTTTGACTGAAATATCTACAAGCTTTTAGATATTCAGACATATTTTCATAACACAACAGCTATTTTCCCCTCGTAACAGTTTCAGCGAATTCCATTTACCTATAAGGTTTTTAAAACACAAATTACTCATTAGCTTCCAAAATTGAGATCTTTAGAAAAAAAAAAAAAAAACCCAACAATTATTAACCCATACATCCCATGTTTTCCAGTACAGATAATAGCTATCATTAGTCTGGTAACTGACCTTTATTTCACTCCTTCCCCGTTCAACTGAGGCATAAATGGAGTAAGACTAGGGTACAAGACTAAAGCCATCAAGTTGCAAAGATCCAAACTCATGTTGTTATTGCAGTTAGAAGGGCAAAAGTTTACTGGAACAGGTACGGTAGTAAATATCTTAATTACAGGCCTTGTCCATTTTGACCACCATTGCCCAAAACCTCCATATCCGATATCGTATCAGACAACATTTCAAAAAGCCCTGTGAAAATTTATCCTCTTACTATACCGTGCGTGTAACAGGTAATGTAAAGGAAATACACATAATATGGAGGGACTTTTGAGTTGACCAAAGAAAACTGTTTCTGTATTTGGAGCCATTTGTACAATGTAAACACAACAGATACTAGAACATTCATAATGTAATATATATCTTAAAGGCTTGCTATGACTAAAATTTATTGTTTTAGAACGGTGGGATTCGGGCCATTGTTTAGCATTTGAATGACATCTAAGCTCATTGATGATACGACGCCAACTTCCATAAAACTTCTAAAACTGAGTGCGTTCTGGATAAAAAAAGGTCTCTCCATGACGTCTTTTGATTCAAATTTAAAGACGATTTATGCATTCTACACTGTAGAATTACAAGCCTTTGTCAGAACTTTGGTTAAATGCTACGTGACTATCAAACCTTCAAAACTATCAAAACAATCAAACCTTGGTTAAATGCTATGCGAGCATCAAACTGAAAACTGAGTCTCGAATATTGGAGTACATACTCGAAATATATAAGTTTTTTTAATTTTTATTATTTCAAAAATACTGTTTATATAAACAGCAAAAAAAATCATGGGTAATAAAGATAAAATTGTGGGCATATTCCTTCCAAATTACCAACCACCAAACATTTGAAAATTTACGACACCTCAGCTGTTGACTGCAGTTGATTTACTACATTGAGATTAGTGTAAACGAAATTTCGAGAATGCAGTTTTATTATATAATGAATTAATCTCCATAAAATTAGCGTTTTCAAAGTATAACACTTTGTTTTGCTTGCCTGTATTAATGAAGCCCTGTCATAACATGTTGCTATTGAGTAAGAAAATCTGAGCAGAACTTTTTAAACATTGCCTTCACTGCAGAAAAAATATTAGGCCAGGATTTATGAGAGTGTGTATTTAAGTAAACTCAACAGTTCATTTACATATCAAATTATAAGGAAGAATATATTGGTTAGATAGGTCGGATCGGATATATTTTTTGTAGCTTTCGTATTGAAATGACTAATTACCACTTGTAGGAACACGATCAAGTAAGTGAGAAGGTAAAACTCTGGATTTGTCTTGTTACTTTTTATAAAAGGGTAGGTTTAACCGTATGTATGTATGTATGTATGTATGTATGTATGTATGTATGTATGTATGTATGTATGTATGTATGTATGTATGTATGTATGTATGTATGTATGTATGTATGTATGTATGTATGTATGTATGTATGTATGTATATATGTATGTATGTATGTATGTATGTATGTATGTATGTATGTATGTATGTATGTATGTATGTATGTATGTATGTATGTATGTATGTATGTATACACTTGTCATGTATTTAATTGATGAAGGATTATTGATCATTTATTAAATACTTTTAACAGTCACTTTCAAGTAATGAACTAACGGATTAATATAATTGTCAATTTGTTTGCTTTCATCAAGGCCGGATTAAAGGCGGAGCAAATGAAGCCGTTGATCCACGGCCTTCGCCCAGTCCGCGGGGGGGGGGGGGGGGTCGCAACGCAGTGAAATGGTTTTTGTTGTTGACTTTTGGAGGGGCTGGGGGAGGGGTCAGGGTTGGGTTGGGTGGGTTTTTTAAATTGTTCCTAAGTTCCAACCATCTTAATCCGGCCTTACCTTTCATATTTGAGACAAAGAAGAGAACACTTCATGGTTATATTGTCTGTGCATTGAAACTTGTATGCCACTTTAGATGAAGTAAACATATAGGTCATATCTTTGTCACAATACCCACTTATCCCGTGATTTATAGCTAGATTCTCCTTGTATAAAAAATTACCTCCCACGTACTTGTATATCAGCATAATTGACCTTGAATCTTTATCCCAAGGACATAAATTACTGAAGACAACTTGCAAAACTAAAGTTGTATCATCATGGTGCTGGCAGTAAAGAATTTTCATTTATCTTGGTGTCATATCAGGTAAGAGATCAAAGATTTAATGATACAGAGGGGTTACAAATATTAAGATTAAACAACATTGAAGTCACTTTGATCAAACAGTTTTCTCTTTCCAATGAATAAATGAAGGATTGAGATGTAATATTACAAATTGGAGATGCAAGCCCATAAATGTACATATGTAGGTAGGTAGGTACAGTCTACACAACTCTAATGCACACTGTTTAATAGGGGCCCCGGGTGGCCGAGTGGTCTAAGGCGCTCGCCTTTACAGATTACTGACATCTCACCTCTGTCCGCGTGGGCTCGGCCAACGTGGGTATGTGAGAAAGCTTGCCAGTAGCTTCCCGTGGGTCGGTGGTTCTTCCCGGGGTTTTCTCGGGTTCTTCCTCCACCAAATATACTGGCCGCCATGTATAGCCTATCATGTGCTGAAAAATGGCGTTAAACCCATAACAACCAACAAACCAATGATTAATAACATGATTGAGTCAAAGTATTTATCAAAAGGGTACTCGGGTTGCCCAAAAGCTGTAAACCGAAAATCTCGAACACGAACAAGTCAGTTGCATTACGAGTTTTTCGTGCACTCTGTAGAGTTAATTGATATGCGCCGTGTTAACACGTACAAGTTTAAATTTCTACGTTATGCAATGTTAGCATGTACATCAAGTAGACGACCTTTATCTGAGCCAGTCCATGTTATGTATACATAAATATTTACATTTGTACAGAATACGTATGTGCCATCAGATCTGTGTTTATCTTTAGGCAAGTGTGTACGTAAGTAGGTATTAATGGATGGATAGATGGACAAAATGGAATATCTTGTAAAGTAAATGTACGTGTAAGTAAATGTACGTGTAAGTAAAATCAATGATGAAGGTAATCCATCCATATTTTCTCAGGGGAAATTAAGTACACGTGATTAAATAACCGCGGGGGATGAATTGCGACAGCAAGTTTAATATATTGTCCCACTGTCAACTAGGCAACCCTGTTTTAATATTCACGATGGTTTATGGATTAATAGATCAGTTCAACAAAAAACTTTGAAGTCAGAACGATTTGTACAGCATTTTCATTTTTTTTAAAAATGCAGTCATATGTTTTCTAGGTAAAAAGCTAATGGACGTAAATTCTTAAAGTAATGTAAATTGAATTCCGGTCCATTTATCTAAGCATACTATCTAAATGATAATAAACACAGCGGTGTGCTTTCAAAACAAGTGAAAGGTTTGAAATGGCAAGAACTATGTATAGTGTAGCAAAAGCCACACACTATTATGCATCGTTTTTCAGTTCTGACCTGAACCTGTACGAGGAATATCTGCAATTTTCCCAGAGATAATGTAACGATTGCACTAAAAATATATCATTTACGAGCTTTGAAAAATACACATATAATCACCGTTAAAAAAATTAATATATACAAAGTGTTATCGAACAGCTGTGGAGGGTCTGTTTTTATGTTTTCCCGGCTCAACGTGCTTCTCCATTTTGAAAGTAACAGTTTTCTCCGACATGTTTTTTATTTCTTTTCTGAGAGAGGCTGGAGGTTGGTAACTCCTAGGCCGTATCCGTCCTGTCCTTGCAGTATCTCTTATGTTGGCCTTTGCCCTGTCACTGAGCATTGTGTTCTCAAGAACAGAAGTGCCATCAGGTTTGATGATAGGCACCACCCCGTACCGCTGGTACAGTTCATATCTTGTTTTTTCCATGTCCGTCGTACCCTTAAAGTGATGCTGCAGAATGTTCCAAGCCAGATGAGCGTCACTTGTTTTGTGCTTTAAAGCCGTTTCCTGGACGTCTCGTTTCAGAACTTTCCAACCTCTTTTAGCAACTTGTTTTGTTACAATATTCGAACCATCTATCTGATCTTTGTCTTCTTTTGACTCCTCGTTTTCTTTTATATCCTCGTTTTCCTTTTGCTTTTTCACCGTAAATCCAATTGAATGAGTTGTCATGCTATTGATCTTCGTCACAACACTAAGCTTTTCTTTGAGTTTCTGCAAACTTTTTGCTTTACCGTAGTCAGTTTTTCCGTACAGGTCAACCATTGTTTGCTGAAAAGTCCCACTAGAAACGAAATTTGGCTTCGGCTTTTTAATGAATAATTCATACTGATGGTCTATTCTTTTGAGCGAATCAGAAAACTTTGACCAAGGATCATTAGTTTGTGGCACAGTAAATCCTACCTCTTTGTCTTCTGCGTCCTCCGTGTCAGAATCACTGAATACAGGATTCTCCTTAAACTCTTTATCTTCTCTTTCTTCCTTCTCTTCACCAAAATTATTGAAATCCGCTTCATCAGAAGTTGATGTATCCATATCACTTGGAAATGCCTTGGTGTTGTATTTTCTGACTATTTTAATTGCCTGATCGTTCCCATCTATGCTTTTGGTTTTGTCTGAAATTACTGAATTACCTCTCGGCTTGTTGTCCATAAAATTATTAAACATAGGTTTCCTCCTTGGAACATCATTTGTTTTATCTTTTGTTTCTCCCTGGTCAAGCGGGTCTTTTAATCTTGCAAGTAAACCTTTCATTTTATTTGTTTGCCCCTAGTCCTCCCGTTGGAAATCAATTAGGAATAGCTCTTCGCTCTTGTATAGGAGAACACTTTCAAATAATAACGTCAATTGCAGTGTGAAGCTCGAAAACAATACAAACACGGAGATAACATTTGTTTGTTAAATATGTTATCCGAGTTTTAACAGTAATTACAATTCAGCAGTCTGAAACAATTCGCTACACTTCCAGAGTCACCAAACTTTTTATGATTATCGCTGATTTGAATTAGAAACTTTCTCAGCTAAGGGAGTGATAAATACCGGTGGCAGTATTCCCAAAAGGTGTGATACACAACAACGGTACACTATCTTTAAATGCCAAGCATCGATTGACTGCTACCTGACTGGCGCGCGATACTTTTATACTAACCCTCAATAACACCGGTGTTGGTCACGTGTCACTGTCAATATTCGGCCTATACGATCACCACTGGTGAATATGAAAGCTGTCATGGTATAGGTAATACACATGACTTATATTGAAACGTAAGCATTCAAAATGCTATGTTGGTATTACCTGTTTATGACGACAGTGTAGTCATTTGAAATCTATATTATTTTAGTACTACTATAATTAATTGAACCTCATTTCAAAATGTAGGTCCAAGTTTAGTTTCTGCTCAGTGATATGGTGTTTAAACAATAGCACTGTGGATTATCACAAGGAGGAATGATTATTTCTAATTATATTGTACAATCAAGTCTTGTGTTTTGCAAATGAAATGATACGAATTTAAGTAGTAAGAATATGAAAGATTTCGGGCAGCCAAACTTTTGTATATTATCATACGACAATACTAAAAGTGAAGATTAAACATTACTAGCCTGTATATTTTTTTTCTTTCATACTCACACACTCGTCTTCCAATTTGAGAACAATAAAAAATGTAGATTTAAAAATTACTAGCGCAGTATAATTTTTTTATACCAACACTCTTTTTATGAATGAAAGCCACGGTAGATCACCTGGTATAACGTTGATATCGTAATTCAAGGATCGCGGGCTTGATACACCCTTCACCCCCTCGCGTCTAGACTGGGTCAGCTGCATTGGGTTGTGTAATTGGGAAAGGTACATAGCTTACATTTCCTCGGCATGATATTGCCAATAATGTGCTGAAGATGCCGTTAAATTCCAACCATCCACTGTAGTATACGATAACACTAAAGTAAAAGAAAATCGACATTTACTTGCTCAGTATAATTTTTTTATACTAAAGCACTTGAATTCTAATCTAAATATCAATATTTTCAGGTGCATTGAGACCGTAAAAATAATTACCGTAACGAAATCACAACACATGTAATGGCACAAAGCTACATTGTATTGAATTCAATCTTTATCAGAAAGATGATATACAAATTAACATAAAATCAACAATGTCGGTATCAAGAGAGAATGCCTATTTGTTTACCAGTATGGACATTATAAAAGTGCGATCAAAACTAGCTGTGGTAAAGAATAACATGCAAAAGAATATAGGTGTGAATTTGTTGATTTCAAACATTGATAAAGATATACGCCAATGTTTGAAAAAATGCAGATTTACAGATTACATTTAGTAAAATACAACACAACACATTTATTCCGTATTTCAGGCCACCGGCCCATAATACATATAAAAAAGCATACTATGACGTGCTAATAGAGCGCACACAAACAACCGGGAATATAACTGCATACATGTATTAGATCACAGTACATATCATAAACTTTTTTTTTCTCATAAAAGCATAGTACAGAAAAGTAGCTAGACTAGTTAAGGTACTCGGATTAACAGCGGACATAGGAAAATTGATGAATGATCTGTTGCTAAGCCATCTTTTATGTAAATACTTTTCTCTAAGACCCTTTTAATCGTTACATACTAAAATAAAATGATGTTTATCTTCTACAATTCTTAAACCATTGTTTGCACAATATGGCAGATTCTATTAGATATATCCAAACAATGATGTTGACCTGTCTTTATCTCTTAATTATGACTGGAAGATCGACATCTAAGAATTGCATTTACAAATTTTAATAAAAATCCTATAGATAATAAACTGTTAAGGATTTAACAAAGATTTAAAACATCTGTAACTTACTCGCGTTGAACCCATAACTTTACTATGCCAATTTGTGTATCAAACAACTCTTTGATGAAATATCTTATGAACAAATTAATATCTCACTTTTGCTCAATCCATACGAAACCAAACTCATAAGAATATAGTAATTTCTTCACATGTGTTGCCCATTTAATACGATATTTACATCCCGAGGCGTTAATATCAGATAACAATTATAGGAATACCTGTTTTGATCCATATGAATTAAACGTAGCCAACATTTAATACACCCTGTATAATAGATAACAAATAGTGGATATCTGCCACATTCTCAAACTGCATACGCATTATTCGTTGAGGATGAGAGATTAAGGTACCGTTTACAAAACTTGTGTTGTTCTTTTTTATTACTTCTGAATATTCGTAGTCTCGGAGTTCTGAACCATAGGACAAAATTGGTTTAATCATGCCATTAATAAGTTTAAACATATAAAAACTAGTAAAGCAGACAAACCTACGATAATATCTAAAAATACATTCAATAAATTTCTGAGCCTGGGCAGTCAATGTATGTTTGACTGTACTCCATATCAGTTTGCGGAAAAAACTAAATCCATATATTTATACAAGGAGATACATTCAATCAAGTGACCTGTAAAATACCACTTCTCTCTCACTCTCTCTCTCTCTCTCTCTCTCTCTCTCTCTCTCTCTCTCTCTCTCTCTCTCTCTCTCTCTCTCTCTCTCTCTCTCTCTCTCTCTCTCTCTCACCATTCCTAAACTTCATTGTTTGCAACATCACCGGCATACAAAATAGCAAATATATCCTCTGTGTTTTCACTTCTAAAGATACAATGAGGAAAGTTTACACGTACTGTTCAATAATATCGTTAATGAATAAGAAAAATAAAATTTGGATTAAGAACACAACCCTTTTTCGTACCTACTTGACAGGAAAAATAATTTGTTAAACCTTCAAACTAACATACATTGATTTAAGTATATCTGAATTTACAATGAACACCTTTTCTTGATAACGAGACTCAAAGTTTCACATGAGATATGGCATCAACAGCTTTAGAAAATTCAACTAGTAAAAAATAAGATCTACCACCCTTCTTTGGTCAAAACAGTAAAATAAGAACATGGAATAAATTACGTATCGATGTTGTATTCGGCTTACTTTTCTGTAGAAATTGAAGATCTCATAAACATTACAAGGTCAATCTATAACGATTCGACAAAAAGAGAGATATAATTTAAGGAGAACAAAGTTTGATTTTAAAAATGCACGTGGAGGTTCAGTATATGAAGTTGTTGTAGTAGAGTCAACCATAGGAATGGCAAAATTTGACATAAATCTGAAATCATTCATACTTTAAGTATAATTGAAGAAACGTTGCACATTGCTCAAAATAAAAGTGCCTGTTTATAATGATCGTCCTGTTCTCTTCTTGATAACACCTAAAGACATTTTATCAGGAACAAAATATTTTTAGGATGTTTTCACATATATTTGAAACACCAAAATTTGAAATAGTTGAAACAGTCAGAATTGCAAAATGCAAAACAATTCTTGAAAAGGGATACCTTTTAAACTTTACTGAGGAAATATTTAAAATCAGGCAAGCAATTTTAGATGATTCAGTCGTTTACAAGCTAAAAGATCTGAAGGAAGAAGATATAGACGGCACGTTTACAAACTGAAAGATTTGATGGAAGAGGATATAGACGGCACGTTTACAAACTGAAAGATTTGAAGGAAGAGGATATAGACTAGACGTTTTACAAACTGAAAGATCTGAAGGAAGAGGATATAGACTGCACGTTTTACAAACTGAGAGATTTGAAGGAAGAGGATATAGACTGCACGTTTTACAAACTGAGAGATTTGAAGGAAGAGGATATAGACGGCACGTTTTACAAACTGAAAGATTTGAAGGAAGATGATATAGATGGCACGTTTTACAAACAAATCTCTAGACGATAAAAAGATGACATATATAAAGTTGAAGAGAGTTTGAAGAACAAAAAAAAAAAAAAAAAAAAAATAACGGTAAAATGTTTCAGTTCAAGGTCAGTCATGCTTACATAGCATTTACAATTAGATTGTTATTTTCCATGTCTTGACGTGAAAAAAGTCACGTACGCAACGGAATTGTTCCATTAGAGTTACTCATATTTTAGAACATTCTGTCATGTGACTTATGTTTATATATGGAGATTTTAGTGGACAATATTTCATTCTTATTCAGATGGTGAGTCTATGAAGAATCAGTTTAATAATCAGATGTTTATAGTTGTGTTGTGAAAATTCAGAGCAAATTCAGAGAGAGGAATTATTTTTTTGAAATATTCATTGGAATTACCAAAAGTGCTCATTCTCATTTTGGATTAATACTTGACTTTGGGATTTATGTGAATTCATTCAGAGATATTCTGGATTACATCATTCAGGATTATCAGGACATTCAAGACCACTGACACATCAGAACATTCAAGACTACTAGCACATTAAGACATTCATTCGGAACATTCTATATTTAGGACATGTGAGTAGGACACTTAGGATTATTCGATTATTTGGACTTTAATTCACGTTATTGTAGGTGTCTTTTTGAATTTTCAATTATCTAGAAATAAATGGCTTGTTGATTTTTCTATCATTGTTGGTTTCACTTTCTTTCTGTTACATTATTTTAAGACCTAGAGTCGTCACAATATATATACACACACACGGTAAGGGGGCAACCAGCTCAGCTGCTTCTTTATTACAGCTGGAATCTGCTGTCTCGGAAGTAACAGACCTAGGCCAAATATCGAAAGTGTCAACCCAATGCTTTATAGGTCATCTTTGTTCAAAGACTTGTGATGCCTTTTAAGTTGAAACACTGGTTCCACCCATCATGTATTTACTTTAAAATGTGCAGGAGCTTTTGTTCTCAGTTCAATATGCTAATTATTGGTGTGCATGAGAGACTGACAACAACATTTCTGGTTTGGTTGGGCTAAGCCTGCTTTTAAGGTGTTTTGCCAAGTGGCTTCAGTTACTTTGTGTTGGGCAATGAGAGTAAAGTCTCTTTCCAAAAGACACAATCCCTACGGCAGCCGACCCGGCCTGGTCTGGGACTCGAAACTGGCACTCCAGTGCAGGCATACATCACGCAAACCAATGAACTACCAGTCGCATCCTAAAATAGGGGGTCAATGGTGGAGTCAATAAGAACGGCGATTTACCTTCACAAATTACCCAGGCAACGAATTTTCTAAGGAATATTGTGTCTTGATTCAAATTCTTAATATAAGAGTGGAGAGATTAGGCAGTTGAAAGTTACACTGACAGATTGACGTGAGTACGGTGAATATAAGCAAGATAAGGAATATATGCACATCAATGACATGCATATACCTAAATAATGCCTTTTTTGTGAAAACAAACGCTTCATTTATATACATCAGAGGTGTCAAACATACGGCCCGCCAGACTCATTATTTATTATTATTATTATTATTATTATTATTATTATTATTATTATTATTTATATCAAATCTGGCCCGCCATAGCAAACATGGAGCGATCACGGTCGATACGCTCGAGTGACGGCTTAAAGCGGTCAGAGAAATATTGTTTAGTTACCAAATCGTTGACCGCGGTAAGCAGGTGAGCGTTTAATACATGACTTTTTTGGGGTGGGGTGGCCGTTTAGACCAGGTTACCGTCAAATAAAAGTGACCGTTAGGACAGGTTTGACTGTACTTTATTTTGTAATCTTCCAAAGGTGACAAAAATACTTGCAGTCTATGAACATTCATCACCAAATATTTACATTTCATAAATGAAAGGGCTGTCATTTTAGAATAATGATAATAATTTTCATAGAATCTTGAAAAGATGGACATAAATGCATTGAATAACAACGAATTAAGTACTATAGTAAAGCAATATTTACTCAGTAAATATTTTAGAAGTCAGACAAATTTAATTAATGTTTTAATAATTAAAATGTGGGAGTTTTATCCATAAGTTAGTTAAGGATACATCGGGAAAAATTGAACTGATAATAATTATTGTTCCCTAATGAAATATTAAAGTAGTTTTCAAATATAAATTTAAAAATGGTCTGGTCAGTGCTGCTTTACAGCCTGTTTTCAGAGAGGTCTCCCATGGAACTGCTTCATGTATCATTCAACTTTACTATTCCGGTAGGGAATTTTTTTCGGTTTGAAGAGGTGAATTAAATAATAGTTAGTTCTCTTGAGGATAAAGTTTTCACTTAGTTTCCTATAGGAACTACATGTTTACACGTATGTTATACATGTTCCACATTACTGTTCCTTTTTCTAAAAGAAAAAAATTAAAATAGCGAGTAGCAAAGTTGTTAGATGACTGCATAGTTATTGTTTTGCATGAAATTTTCACAAAGTTCCTTTTGATACACTGTTCTTCGCTACCTTTCCCTCGTGAATTGGATTTTGAAGATTTTAATTAGAATAGTGAATAGTTACTATTTCATATCGTTTTGTTTCCCCGAGGTGCCTCAGAGAACAATTTGATATACTGTTCTTTATTACTGGTTCCTCCAAAAATATAGATTTTTTTTCAGTGAGCTTAATGACTACTTGGGTCTTAGAGAGTTTCATAGGGAAACAGTTGGAAATACTGCTCTCCATTACTTATCTTGCAGGTAATAACGTGGTTTATTTTTTTTTATTTTTTTTTGTGGCAAAATTGAGATTGATAATGGCAACATACTGAATATAAAGTATTTTTTTTTTTAAATATTTTTATACGGGTGCATGGATACTGTTTGCATTATATTAATTTTTTCACTGAGTTCGCTTTGGAAACTATTTGACATAGTGCTCTAAATTACTATTTCCTCGTGATATTTAGTAGATTTTGTTTTAGAAACTAGTTGTTGACTGCTTGGTTACTGTTAATTACTGTTTCCTCGGGAAATATAGCTGGTGGTTTTTTGTTTTTTTTAGAAATAAGTTGTCTGTTAATTACTGTTACCTTGGGAAATATAGGAGGTGTTTTTTTAGTGTGTTTTTTTGTTGTTGCTGTTAGAAACAAATTTTTGACTGCTTGGTTACTGCTAATTACTGTTTCCTCGGGATATATAGCTGGTATTTTTTTTTTAGAAACTATTTGTTGACTGCTTGGTTACTGCTAATTACTGTTTCCTCGAGAAATGGAGTAGATATTTTTTAAAATTTTTTTTAGAAACATTAGAAACAAGTTGTTGACTGCTTTGTTACTGCTTCTACATGCGGTTATTACGGAATTTTCTCAGACGACAATTTATTGTATTATTCTCCATTATTGTTCTTGTAGTGTTTTGTAGAATTATTATGACTACTGCATTTTCTGCTTCAGGTGAGGTTCTCAATGAGTTCCCACAGATAATAATTTGATGCATTGATTTGTATTACGGTTTCCTCTGGATCCTCGAGAAATATAATAGGACTTTGTAGAATTTGGTTACATGACTGTTTAACGTGATTTTCACTGAGTTCCCTCAGGAAATATAGTATTTTTTATTTATTTGTTTTTAATTTTTTTTTTGCGAAGTAGATATTTATTAAGGCTTCGTTAATGCGTTATATAAAATTTACGCTGAATTTCTTCAGGGAAAATTTTTATATAATGTTATCCGTTACTATTCTCTCATTATATATGGCAAGTTTGTACAGATTTTGTTGATATTATGACTTGATTCTGCTCTATATGTTTCTCCCCCCCCCCACACTGAATTCATTGAGAAAACAATTTGATGCACTGTTTTTATTCCTGTTGCTTCAGAAAACAGAAAGTTTTTGCAAAGTTGAGTCGGATAATTGGATGATCAGTAAATTATATGAAGTTTTCATTTAGCTTTCTCTTTATAACGTTGTATAGATGTAACCTACAAATGACCTGTGTTATAAGCGAGATCGCCTTATTTTGAGGCATGCTGTAACAAGGTTGTGTCACATAACAGTGCAGAGAAACACAAAGCATTGTCTCTTATGGCGTGAAACTACATTATTATTGGTTATCATTAGACAAAAAATATAATACATTAAGTAGCAGTAATAAACAAAATTGAAATGATCAACGACTATACCGACATTATTATAGGAATATCGTGAGGAGTTAAAAAGTCTCAGAGAACACCTTGTTGGTCTATAAAACTACACGTTAGATTCTAGAATATACTTTTGTTTCTTTAGAAAATATTTAGATAAAGTTTGGTAACTGTATGATTGCTTCTTAATTTCGCATAGTTCCTAATGGAAACTATTTGATGCGTTACTCTTTTCTTTAAAAATATTTTAGTAGTTTGACAAATGAAATTATTAGTATTATTAGCAGTAATGCTATATCATTGGTAGTTTAACACATAGATTTATTAGTATTATTAGCAGTAGTGTTATATCATTGGTAGTTTAACAAATGATTAGTATTATTAGCAGTAATATTATATCATTGTTAGTTTAACACATAGATTTATTAGTATTATTAGCAGTAGTGCTATATCATTGGTAGTTTAACACATAGATTTATTAGTATTATTAGCAGTAATGTTATATCATTGTTAGTTTAACACATAGATTTATTAGTATTATTAGCAGTAGTGTTATATCATTGGTAGTTTAACAAATGAAAATATTAGTATTATTAGCAGTAATGTTATATCATTGGTAGTTTAACACATAGATTTATTAGTATTATTAGCAGTAATGTTATATCATTGGTAGTTTAACACATAGATTTATTAGTATTATTAGCAGTAGTGTTATATCATTGGTAGTTTAACACAGATTTATTAGTATTATTAGCAGTAATGTTATATCATTGGTAGTTTAACACATAGATTTATTAGTATTATTAGCAGTAGTGCTATATCGTTTTAAAAATGACGAGAACTTGTTCTGTATATTTTCTATTTTTTACATGGTGTTATCACAGACTTAGAGATTTAAGGTAATGCGTGTACTGAAATCGTGTTTTTTTTTTTCCCAAGGAAATATTATGGAGGTTTTAATGCCTTCCTATAAAAAAAAAGCATAATTGACTAAAATTACATACTACATGTAGCCTTTTCCCATGGGAAATACGATATTTATTGTAAAATAAAGTCAAACTTACTGGACATGCCAATGACATGAATCAAATCAAGCACAAATAGGTAGACTATAGTATTATTTCGCACACACGCTCTAATTCACGAGTCCCTTCAGGGCACAAGCTAGCGTAACAAACTTACAGTTGTTGATAACACTGATCAATGTAGGTATATAAGATATAATGAAATCCAGATCATATAAATTCTGTGTTAAGTTACAAGAACTATATCCCTATACCGCAATCACTGGTGACAAGGTTAAAAGAGTTGTTTCCCTTAATCAGAGACCTGTATATTTCTGCCTAAACCAAAGTAATCATAATAATTAGTGTATCACGAATAAGGAGGTGGTTCACGGTTTTTGACCTAAATGTCATGGTTTCACTTCATTTAATTACGGTTATCTAATAATTTATACCCGAAATTATCAAAGAAGAAGACCGGGTTTGATGAAACGTTGTCGCTGATGAAATCATCGCGTTAATTGATCGCATGACCCAAACTGGTACATTACGTGTATTATATATTTATAGCGTTGTTTACATGATTTCGGAATAACCAGCAAATATGCATAAGACTAAACGCTTTGCATTTTCAGACATAAGGGAAAATTGGCCAATTTGCTATTTGAGCTGTTTGTTTAATTATGTTCCAATACCAAAAGTAAGATTAAAATATATATATAACTTGCAGCCCGACCCTGTTTGTCAACATTTATGGCAATACAATATGTTTAAGCAAAACAAGAGAATTGTATGTTTTGAATCGCATTTTTCATTTTGGTTACACTCCCCTCTCCTGATTTCGCGTCATGCCTAAATTCGCGGTAATAGGAAGTATCTGAGTATTTCATAGTTCCACTTCCGTTGCTGCAGTAGTCACGTGATTATCAACACATGCATGTGATTGTGTTGCTTGATAGCAGAACAATTCGTCTCCAAAGCAGATTGTGAAGAAAAATTGAATTCAAATTGCATACGCTTGATCTATTTTTCTTTTCTCTACAATATCCATCCACAAAATCACCTAGAATATTCATGGGTTCAATATATAATTAAAGTAGTCTACTTTCAATATTTTAGGGTTTGATGATGATGATGATGATGATGAAGATGATGATGATGATGATGATGATGATATTTGTATAATCAATGAATGCCATATAAATGATATATGTATATATCAACATGTATCTACATGCCTGTCTGTCTGTCTGTCTGTATATCGTATAATCAATGCTTTTCTTAAAAATGATATATCTTTCTGTCCGCATATCTGTCTCTTCTGTGTAATAGTGTAGGATCAAAATGATCTTTTTATGATACACGACTAGAAAAATATCGATCATAAAACTAAAACTAAGTAACTCTTCGACATTTTCTAATTTAACGACAACATCCACAAAAGTAGACCAGGAATTCACTTTTCAAGATGAAGGTAATACAAAGAAAAAGACTTTAAAAATTGAGAAACAAATGACATTTTTTGGCAATACAATTTATTTGACCGTGATTCAATCCATGTCCAGTTTAAATATTTTTAAATTGATTCATTAACCTAATTTAACGTTTACCTAACAAAATATGTTGGTAATTTGTAAATTTTCCTATTAATCCAGATTTCCCTTGATTAAACTTAACAGAAATGTTGACAACTGGTTCAATGTGTTAAATATATTCGTCAGTACCGCAAAAATTGGATTGCTTCCCTGTTTTAAACAAGATATGATGACCGCAGGTAAATGGTGTTTTCCGTGGAGTCGGAAAAGAAATCTCATTGTTTTGTTTGCAAAATAATAAATATATATTTTTAAAAAATTCTTGATAAAGGTACGTGCACATCTCGTAGAATAAAAGTATAAACATTCAGTACAGCGAAATTTGGAGTACAGCGAAATTAGAAGTACAGCGAAATTAGGAGGGGCCAGGCTAAAATGTATCGTTTACGTGTAGAGCACAGCAGAGTGCCTCCGTAATTTGATTTTAAAATGAAAACTTTTGTACATTTTTTTATTATGAGATTCTTTGAGCACAAATTTTAGAGGTACTTTCTTATGCTCTGTGGTAAAACTTGTTTTAAAGTCAGCCCCCCCCTCCCCAAACGACTTATTTGGTGCTTAGTGGCTTATTTTGTGCTTTATTTTACTTCAAAATAAAGCTGCAATCATATTTTTGGGCTTATTTTGAAAATTTATAAATAATTTATACAAAATATCTCAAAAGATTTTGTCTTATTGCTAATCAACTTTTGGATTCAAAATCGGCCTTTTTAGGGACAAATGCCCAATAAATTCAGCCTTGTCCTTTTTGTCATCTCAACATCCGTATTATGTGACAATACATATTTCAATATTTCATCAGGGATGTACTTCTAGACGATACATTGTACGATTGCAGACCTGACTGTGTGACGCTGTGCTCACAGTTCATCTGCTTCTTTAAAAGTAGTTACACTTTCGTCTGTCTACTCTGCATTGAAAAGTGTCATGTATACCTACCGCTGTCTTGATACTGTACCTGCTCTACATTTGTTGAGGAAAATCCCAAAGATAGAAATGTGGTGGACTGTATCAAATCTTCCCTTTTCACATTTCTCTTCATATTATGTTTGCGTGATGCTGTAATAAAAAAAATGCGATAAATGGATTCTTGGCTTTTTAAGGCATTTGTGTTTTACTGTACACTTGTTTTGCAGGTGTACTTTCTTTTTCTTTATCCCCAGATGGAGCTTTCTTTCTCAAAATGTTGTTCGACCGATCGTCTCAGTCTTTCCCGTTGCAGCATCTGCAGTATACGCATATAAATAAGATTAACGTTGACAATATCAATATCATGGAATAAATTGGTGAACTACTAGACAGAAGAGAGGACAAAAGAAAAGATAAGTGAAAGAAAGAATTAATTCTTCGGCATCAAGTTGTTAATAGGGTCAAAGGATGAGCTATCAAAATCATTTTTTTTTATCACATAGTAGTTTGTACACTTTACATACAGTATTTGTGGTTTAATATTCTTTTATATGTCAACACGTTAACAGATCACTTTCTGTGAATCTGATTGGTCCAAATAAGCCCATGAAATTCTTGCACAGTATCCTCATTATTGATTGGCTGCCACCATGGAAATTTTCCTTGCCCGGCCTTCAGAAACCTTTGTTTGTTTTTTTACCATTAATATCAACAATATGGCGGCAGTCTTTCCAATCGGTAGCACATTCACAGTAGTGGTTACGTATGTCGGAATATGGCCAATTTACCCTACGTAGAATTCTCCGAATTCCAGACCAAAACTTGAACATGAGTACATTGCTGCTACCACGCGGTATAGATCTTGCACCCCTACCCTCGGATAAGCGTGGTTTAAATGCCAACCTATAGGCGCAAATGAACTCACCTCTCTTATGAAAAGAATGTCGACAAATGCCGGTCTCTCAACTGACAGAATGTTATTCAACAACAGCATTTTTCTAAATAATTTTTTTTAAATATCCAGTCACAAAAACATTAAATCTGGAATCACTATACTCAGAAACACCTCTAGTCTGGATTTAGTACAATTTCCGCATCCGGTAATCATCCTATTCACACCCTTCACGCCAATATCCAACGACTGGAATGCTACTTTATTCTGCCGATTCTGAATGTCCGTGGTATAATCGACACACTTTTCAGTGGAAACGTTGTAAACAGTCTCATCGAAATCCATGTATACGGCGCGTCAATTACTGCATCTGACCTATCTTGAGTAAACTATGTGACATCATACGGGAATTCGCATCGGATATCCAGTGTTAAAAAATGATGTTGTCCGTGTCAAATGTTCTTTTGATTTGGAAGGACAGTTGCTCTATGACTTATAATTTGTGAAAAAAAGTCTATTTTTTTTTTTATTCAACTCGCGTCTGGGACGGTTTTTTCACGCGCAAGAATTGAGAGGTGTAGCGTCTGAGTCAGAATTAAATGAAATGCCGAAAATCATTTGTTCTTCTTATATCTCAACTCTGTCCACTACAATAAAGACCATGTAATAAACAGAATCTCAAATGGGTAATGATTTAATATTAAATTTATGAAACTCGTTGAATCATTTCCAGTTTTTGCTCGCCAAGGCTTACAAAAACCGGAAACAATTCAACTCGTTTCACAAATTCAATATTAAATCATTACCCCATGTACTGAATAGATGTAATTTAAAACTTTGCAAAATAGACAAAACAAACTGCTAGAAGAATATAGACATGTACGAATTGGTTTTTAAAATCTAAGCAACGTAATCCTGAAAAATGCTGAGCACGAAACATAAGATAAAAACCCTAAAATCAGATATTACACTTAAAGAATGTCTTTTTGCTTGAAATTTAAAACGTCAGTACAGGAACCAAAATTTACATCTGGTAGATACAATGAGTCTATCTTCAGTGTAATCAAAGTAACGTCAAAGTTTTTGGACTGCGACTTTAGGCTTCAATTTCGTGCTCAAAAAGTCGTAAGAATACTGTGCCTGAGACTATATTGAACTGAAATTTAAATAAATATAACACATGAAGATAGTGTTATATATCAGATTTGCATACAAGTATCTACTTGTGGATGTATCGGTCGACATACTTAATGCTACTTAATGTAAGGGAGATAACAACGCCAGCCTTGCGCAGGTGTCCATACCGATGAACTAAGGACGTCGTATACTAAACCCAATTTCAACTTGTCGCATTATCTAAGACTAATATTCGACTCTTTGTGGCATGCTCACTTTTTTAAATTTGTCTGAAACGGTAAATAACTTCTAAGACTTAAAATATTGTTATCATTTCTAAAGTGGACTCCACGTTTTGGATATATTAATCTTGCTACACTATACATTCTTCAAGTCTGTTATTGTTTCTGAGGCAGATGATGAAATTCATTGACGTTGTGGCTTTTTCTCACTATTATTACAACTACTAGCTCTCATACTACTACTACTAGAACTATTATTATTATTATTATTGAAATATCATGCCGCACTCACAACGATCCAAGTTGATAAAATCTTTTTCGAGGTTTACACTATGTAGCAGGTTGCCAGCATGAGTTGTAGGTGTGATACATTTAATTGTAGGTGTGATAGATTTAATTGTAGGTGTGATACGTTTAATTGTACGTGTGATACATTTAATTCTCAGAAATAGATCTCAGTGGTAGTCGACATGTTTCAACTGAGACTTTCCAATCAATTATTGTTCATATGTCAGTTTCCTTCTTCGTTAAAGGACCACTCCTCTAAATTATGAGAACAAAAAATGTAAACATTATGAAATTGTTGTCCTTCTAAAAACACACTTTTCTGACCCATAAAGTATATGTAAAACATTTGGGTTTACATAGACAGTCGAAGAAAAAAAAAATCAGATTTGGCAAAATGCTGTCTTCACCAATAATTTTATCAAAATATGTTGAATATATATCAATGTAGGCCCCAAATTGATATTTACCATCGAATAAATAGGTTTAAGAGCATACAATCGGAACATTCTCGCCCTGTTCCTTCAAATCCTTCAAATTGAGAAAGAAACCACGAATGTTGAGGCGCTATATAAATATTATGTACTTCTGAGAGAGTGACAAGTGTAAGGTGAAATTGTTTGAATTTGCAACATGCACAATGACGAGAATATTGGCATACCTCTATGCTATTTTCGTATACTGTGGGTGAAATTTCTTTACATATTGTACTTGTGGAAATTGTAAATAATCTTAGCGCAGAGCTGACAAAAATGGCTGCTCCCATGTGCTCGAAAAATCATCCTGAATTAGTCCAAAGTACACTATATTTTAGCAGTTATTAAAACAGGGAAAACGAATTTTGCCAGAGTAGGCAGTAACAGCTTCTGAATGTGCAATGAATGAGTTACAAAATATATAAAAAGTAAAAATAGTTATCGGCTCATTCTTTTTTTTTTTACAATTTACCTTTAAAGTCCAGGAAGTGACCCTTGGCGCATGTAGCGAACCAAAACAGTGTTTTAAACAACTGCCCTCTTACGAATGAAAATTTAACTGACTAATCAGAGAGCTTGTTACTTGACCTGTTGGTTTTTAAATATGGTGCTTTCCATTATGTTGATTTGAAAGCAAAACGTGTATGAAAGGTTAATACACGAGAGATGTGTCGTTGTCTACCGAGGCTGCTACGATTATTCAAGATCTTATAAAGAGCGTCCTCTAAAAATATATAAAATTTACAAAAAAAAAGGACTATTAAAATGTTGCCTTAGACACGGAGAATGTAATTCTCTCGAAGTCCTCTCAAGTTCAATGTACTACAGATGTGTGTTCTTCTGGTGTATGCCATTTAACAGAGGTGTGTGATCTAATTTAGCAACTGGTTTGTCCTCTCAATGTATACAGAAAACACGAGTCAACCAAATATAAATGTAGACTTCACGAAATTTTGAACCCCGGACATATATTCGTATGTAAAAACAAAAAATTGTATCTATAATTTGAGCGTATACATTCTGTCCTTGAGGTGGATCTGCTAATGTAAGTAAATTTACAAGGTCTTCAGCAATATTTAGTACAATAGATAAAGTAGCCATTTGTTGTGTAATGGGATCGTGTGGGTCATTCAATGTGTTACCAAGTGAAAGTTTACACTATAACGTTCTCTCTCTCTCTCTCTCTCTCTCTCTCTCTCTCTCTCTCTCTCTCTCTCTCTCTCATTGTTGTTATATATCTAATGCGATCATAATTGCTTTGGCAAAGTATGCCAGACCCTTTGTATCTCTTTTAGCTCAGTTTCCTAGACACTGTTGCATTAATGGTCATGCAAGTTCATGTGTGCATTCATATTTATCACTTATGTTAACACAAATAAAAAGTAAGTTGAGTTTGTAGTGACCCATGTTTCTTGATAAAACGGTTATGCTAAGTCTTGGATTATGTACTATATACAGGCGAAGCAGGCAAAACATCAACACAATTTCCTGTTGCTTTATTCTTTGCACGGACCTTCAAATTTATATACAATTTGTAAGCATGAAAGAAGAAAAAAAGTTTCATTTGGTTTGAATTTAGGTTTCATGCAATATGTCACTCGTGTCCTCTTTGGTGCTTTTCAAAAGTACCAATTTATTCTTGCATTGATTATATTTCACGGTTTGTTGCTTAAGTATATGTTTTCACTTCACAACTTTAAGAAAACACCGAACAACAATCATGAAAAGTAGACTGTAGGTGACAGTGCGACCTAAATTGTACATTTAAAAAATAGTACCATCATTTTGGCGTAGGATCGCCAGCTAGATGGCAAAATTCTAGGCCCCCCTCCACCCGCCTCACGCCACTTAATATATTTTACACACACTCGTTTAAACATCACATGAGAATTGATTTTGAACACTGCGGCAGCTTATATTGAAACTTATGCGATCAAATAAAAGATAACAGACAGCTGTCGCATTTTCTCCTTGAGTTAAAATAACACTTAAATAGCAATGTCAACAAGCTGAATTTCAAAAGCAATAATATGTATATATGCATTTCGAAATATCTAGCTTGTCAAGGTATTTTACGAGATGTTTACGACGTAGACGTAATGAATATCATACTTATTCCAATGCTAAGCTCGAACCGGTTTCAGAAATATCTTATGACAACTTAATGATTTAGAAAGAGTTAGCTGATGACAACATACTTAATAATGAAGGTTATATAATATTGACACCGAATAAAAGACATATTTCAAATCTACAAATGGAAGAGTGCTTTTACAAAACTGGGATAAAGTTATCCCCTCTCGATTTAAAAATCAGGTACCGTATATACTCGCGTATATCCGATACCAACTGCAGTTTGTAAGGACTGATCAGTAGAACAAACAACATAGACCCTGATCTGCCGGCGCATTATGCGACGGCAGATCAGGGTCTATGTTTTTGAATTTGGTCGCGATTTATACGCGAGTAAAGACGGTGTTTTATCAATAACACTATTGCTAAGTACAAAGGTCTCATTAGCAGATCAAGAATATGATACATTCATTGAAAACTTGAATGTTTAAAACTGAATCTCAGTCGTGAAGAGTACTTCATTAAAGAATACAATGAAACACAGGGCCTAAAGTGAACTGTAAATTTTTATGACATTTACAAAAATCTAAAAGTGCCTGTAATCAGATCGCATTCAAACACTTGCCTGACGATATTAAACTCGAGAGTTACAATCTACAAGAAGGTAGCATGCAATTTTAAGTCCCCTGGAACTGCTCCATGTTTCGGCTCAGACATTATCAACTATGTTTCTTGTAAGGAAAAGATGTTACGTAAATCATTTGACGAAGCTGTCGAAGTATGCCTAACACGAATATAGGTTACAGCTGAACCATTCGTAAAAGCTGAAGAGTTGCTTATTCATTACAGAGAATTGCTTAAACCTGCGGAGGTCTGTTCCCGGCTATCTAAAATTTAAAGCTCTGCCTGAACATGTTAATGAAACTGTTACGCTATTAAACGAGGACGCAAAACAGATACTACTTCTGTTATTATGTTCACTTAAAATATGAAAAATACATGGGGTACATGAGTAAAACTTGTGAATTTATCAACAACAGCCATAACTTATTCATGCCAAGGTTTAATTTGAAAGACATAACCTGTAATTTTATGTTTCATAGTTATAGACAACTGTATCAACTTTTTTGTAATGAGATGTGCTAAATGCAAATAATAATGATGAAAAGTACAAAAGCACACATTGATTTTTCAGCGGTTTTTTATTTGTGTGTGTGCAAGATTATCATGTTAATAATCTATTGAAAAAGTTAACTATATTTTTCAATTCATTTTTTTGAATCGCACTGAAAGATAATTGTCCACTGAGTGCCTACCTTTATGTTCATATGTAGCATCGAAATCCTAAGCGAGAGAAACAATGCTACTGTGCGCATCCATATTTGGACGAGCCCACTAGGAAGGGGTGTTTCGGTTGTTTACGTAGCGCGGTATTTCATAAATCCAATGGCACAATTGCCAGTAGATGGCCGCCCATCTTCGCTAGCCAGGGGTCGTCGATCCATGTCTTTTCGCATCGACCCTTGGAATATGTAGCTAGCGAAAACGGCATCTGCAGCTCCGCTATCTGATTGAATGCAGCTAAAAAAAGAAAACCTGATATAATCAGATTAATCGGTACATTTTCCTAGGAAGATAGCCGGGAATAATCATAGCAGCCTCAGTAGAAAAATGACATATGTCGCGTGTAAATTTCTCCAATGTAAACCTTTCATGCACGTTTTACTTTCAAGTAAAGGTGTGTGGGCAACATGGAAGTCACTATATTGAAAACCTAACACGTCAGGTAACGAGCTGTCTGATTAATCAATTGATCTTTGTTTGCTATAGAAGTAACTCTTCATTTTCGAGAGGACACTTGTGCAAAACACTGGTTTGTCTATTTACATATGCCAAGGATCGATATGAAACGAAGTGGATCGACGACCCTTGGCTAGCAAAAATCTGGCCACTATGCTGGTGCCGAAATGCATAGATTTTGCTTCGTTTTGACTCAGTCGGTCGAAGTTCCAGACCATTTTAAGACTAATACGACTTGGATTGACTAGCAACAACTAATTCATAAAACCAAAATTATAAGGTTTCCACAATTGTAGGCCCGAAAGGAATAGTAGATTTTTATTTAAAGAAAACAAAATGCTAATCGTAACTCGTGAGATTTATACTTTAGCCGTTAACATTTGCACATTTACTTTCCATATACATGCTAGTACCCTTAAACAGACAGAAAAGCTAAATTCCACAGGTAAGGTTTTGATAAAATATGCAACTTTTCTTAGAAACCGATATTTTCTTTCAATTGAATTATTATCTGAAAACAAGCAATAATTATTATGTTGTTTATTATAACTATTGAGTATTTCCTGAGGAGGCTGCAATTATACAATTATAGTTTGAAAACCTCCGTTCCTCCGTTTTGCCATTATGTATATCCTTCATGCCTTCTTCTCCAACATCATAATTCAGAATCATTCAAAAATTGATAATTTATTTCCCCACCTTCTGATATAGTGCTGAGATCATGCATACGCCAAACATTTTAAAAACAATTGACCAACCTCCACCACAATTTGTATCCCCTCCATTCTATTCCATCCGTCACTCGTGCCAAATTGTCTGTAAAGTTACCTTAGAAGTTTTAATGTGTGAAATCTAAATGCACAGTTCTCCATGATTCCTTTTGGAAAAGATTTAGTTTATCATGAATAATTCTTTTAAGTTACAAATTCTATAATAAACAGAGGGAATGTATCCCTTGATCCAACAGAAAAAAAAAATATGAAGTGAAGCTACTTAGAAAAACTTAATTATCTATATCAAACACAGCAGAGAGTAATAACTTGTCGCCCACAGGGAATATAACTTAGAACCCAAGACCGAAGTTGTGGTACCCCCCCCCCCCCCCCTCTCTCTCTCTCTCTTGCTCACACCCCTTCAGTATTATTAATTTCAGACGGGTGTAAATATGAAGATTTTCGTATTACAAGTGATTCGGAGAATCGCCCTTCTTAATATTCTCGTATCTTTCTTTTTCTTACAAGTGTTTGCTTACGTAGGCGTACGGAATAAATTAACATTTCAGATTATTCTTTTAAATTGTTGGATATTATTTTAAAACTGGGACTTAGTCAAATAAAGAAAATTGTTGACTGTGAAATTTAACTCTACTGGAGTGTGTAAATACATTAAATTTTGAACAGCTATTACAGTCTGAAATCATATTCATCTTTCTTTAGATCGTTGAATGTGAAATTGAGCTCATAAATAAATATTGGATGGTTTTGTATACAGGTCCCATCCATGGTGGAAATAAACATTAATGACATTATGTTTTTTTTTTTTTTTTCAACCGGGATACTGCCAAAGCAAAAAATGCATGAACGAAAATCGTTGACTGTGAAATTGGGCTCAGGGATACTGCTAAAGCAAACAATGCATGAAAGAAAATCGTTGACTGTGAAATTGGGCTCATATATATATATAGGATGGTTATGTAAATACATTAAATCTTAACAGCTTTAACAATCTGACATCCTTGTCATCTTTCTTTAGAAGAAAACTCAGCCTGATGTACACTATTATAAGCTGTTTCTGGAACTAGAAGCCCCAGGATATTTTTAGTCCTTTACGTTGCTTACGCCGATATAATGTATTCAAAACTTGATAATGCATGGGAAAAGATAAAATTTGAATAAGAGCTATGGAGCGAAATGTTTCATTAATCCTAGCTTTTATATTTACATAAATAGAAACTATTCCGTATCTTAGCCACAAAGGGATCGTCACATTATACGCCACACTCAGAAAATTTGTCTTCTCACGTTACACCACGCCCTAACTTACCCCTAAATTCTTTCAGTCGACCTTGTACAGATCAATAAGGGTTATGAAATATTAACGAAGATTTCAGAACATATTGTAAACATCATCTGCAATATTAATATGAACCTACACTGTAGCGTACTAACGTGGCGGGGGGGGGGGGGGGGGGGGGGGGTTGCCCCCGGCGCCAGAGGTCTAGGGTCGTTAAAACAGCTGATAAAAATTCGGGCCTCGTATTCTGGCCCTTTGGGCCATCATCGTCGCCCCGGGCGCCATTTACCCTTAGTACGCAACTGAACCTGAACCTACAAAGTGAAAAGATTGTCGCTGGAGAGACTTGTTCAAGCTATACCTAATAGTAAAAAAATATACATGCACACTGCACCATTGTATACAATATAGCTTGCTGACGTAAGAGCGTCAAAAGGTCGTGGATGCCCTTAGTAACCATCGACATAGAGAGGACTTATCACGTGACTTGTTTACACGTCAAGTTTGAGACGTTTTAATGATTAACTTGTTTACACATCAACATGATGAGGTCTCATCGTGTGACTTGTTTAGACATTAACGCCGAGCAGACTGTAGTAAATAGGTGTGTATTCTCTCATTTATAAAGTAATTATTTTAAATCCTAGTCAAATAAGAAATATGATGCCTCGGGTGGCCGAGTTGTTTAAGGCGCTCGCCTTTACCGATCACTGCCATCTCACCTCTGTCCGCGTGGGTTTGAGTCTTGGGCTTGGCCAATGTGGTTTTGTGAGAAACCTTGCCAGTAGCTTCCCGTGGGTCGGTGGTTCTTCCCGGGATTTTCCCGGGTTCTTCCTCCACCAGATATACTGGCCGCCATGTATAGCTTATCATGTGCTGAAAAATGGCGTTAAACCCATAAAATCAAACCACATAAGAAATGTGTATTTTCTATTTGTATTCATATCCTTGACAAGACTTTCCAGCGACGATCTTTAAACGTTTGTTTCAGGTCCCCTACCCCCTAAGTCAGGTCTTACAACTAAGGCAAAATTTGTTTCTCACAATTTTCTTACCTGTTATCATATCGTTCCAAGATTTCGAACCAGCCTAAATAACCAAACATTATTAGGATCTCTGAAACTTTATATATAAATTGTTTCTCTTGTTACTTCATATACATAAGGATGAGTTATTAGAAGGCTTTCCGCCTACTATCAGATGCCCTCCAAATGTTTGTATGCAAACATGAGGCTTTCCTCTTAATGTAGGTAGTGAGCACACCCACACGCACGCACACACACACACACACGCACACACCCAGACGCACGCACACACACACACACACACACAAGCAGAGGCTATTTTTCCAGGGCCTAAAACTGATCATATAGTTTTACATGAATAAAATATAGAAGTTCATGCATAATATTAAACTATATTTTTTACAAATGGATGAGTTCCACGACTTAGGTCCTATTTAAGTGATTTTATTATATTGTCAAAACTTCTTTTCATTTTGCAAGTGTAGAATCTAAAAATATTGCTTTACTAAAATGTGCATACTCAAAAAATATATCATCTTTAAGAATATTAGACTTATTTTTTAGTGTCTTGCCTCTAATTTGACAATATTTTCATTTCTAGCCTCTCAATTCGTGAATAAATCATGCTTTTAACAATACACTATGAAAAACATAGATTTAGTATAATACAATTTTTTGGGGGGATATAGAGAAAGTGAGACAGACCGACAGACATATTGATAGACAGATATATTTCAAAGTTTGAATGGGTAAAATTAATTGAACGCAGAATAACATTGAAGGCTGAGATAGTCATTTAATTTTAAACAAAACAAAAATACTTAATTAGAAGAAAACTAAACATTATAAACTGTGCAAACAAGTTGTCAGAAGTTACTACTCAGAATTATGTGATCGCGATAAGCCATTTATATATGATGGGTATTGTATTGAAAGATATTTGCGCGTGTCACAGACACTGACATAAATTTACACTTTCTCTCAGAATAGTGTTCTGCACTTTTTGCATATAATAAAATCCGACGCGCATATTAGGCCATTAGGCAGAGAAAATCGAACAAGAGTAATGTTTTCTGCGGCTCTGATATGTTTCGAGAGGAAATAAATTCTAGGACGGCTTTTGCCTTGAGGAAACAAAATGGCTCTGCAGTACATTTTCCGCTGGTAAAAACCACGCTAAAGCTGTTCTGTGGACTATTCAAGAGAGAGAGAGAGAGAGAGAGAGAGAGAGAGAGAGAGAGAGAGAGAGAGAGAGAGTGTGTGTGTGTGTGTGAATGGATGGAATGACTAAACTGGAAAACCAGCACGAGATTGAATTTATGCATCGAATTGGCACATGCGATTCTTTTTAAGCACAGATGACGTCATCAAATTCCCTAAAACAGTCAAAATTGTATTTTCTAAAGATTGATTGTTGTATAATCAAAGACATGCATTGTATACCCCAGATCAAGACTCAGCTACTACGTGCAGTTATAAAAGTCTTTACTTATTTTGGTAACTGCACGTAGAAGCTAAATACTTAATATTAGCAACTCTGACCATACATTTTAAGCACCAAACTCTAAATCAAGCTGCGAGTAAAAAAGAAAAAATCTCCTCTAAAAAAAAAAAAAATGCTTGCGCAGTAAAAATTAATTTTATTAATATAAGAGAGGCTGATTTTGTGGTCGTACGTTTACATTTATCGAATGAGAATAATATAGTGTATATCGTAGGTAAAAACATTACAAAGTAGGTGCAGATGGAAAAGATATATTTCCATATGACAATAGAATAAAAAAGACCATTATTAAGTACAAAGAATGTTGGGGACAACTGCAGGAAAAAGTACCCACACCCACCCACACCCCCCCCCAAAAAATTTTTTTTTTAAAAAAATCACGATTGGAAGGCTGTTAAAGTGAAAGAAAAGACCAGGATAAAGCTATTATATTATCCAAAAAACTAAAATGATTGTTTTAAGGGTTGCTATTTCAGACAAAAGGATTTTCTCCGTTGGGCATGAGAAAGATTTATTTGTTTTTACCAGAGTAGTTTATAGCGATCATATAATTTACACATTGACTTTAATGATTTTTCTCGTGGTGCATGATTCAGGGGAAAGTGAAGTAAAAAGGCATCGAACGACTAAAAATACTGAAACAATGTTCGAAGTTTCTTTTAGACTTTATTATTTCTGCTCGGTTGCATGAATGCGCTTTTAGCTGCCGTGATGGATATAAGTAACGTTAGTGCATCTTTCACAGATTTGCTGATTTAGAAGCTAATATTGTTGAATAGTAGCTGAAAGTCAGTGTGTGAAGTCTGCAGTAAACGTCAAAGTAATAAATCACCGGGAACTTCTGCAGTCCCTACGTACCATATAAACTACTTAAGTCCAATGACTGGGTCCTTTCGATTTGGCTTTCCTCGTGGCATTCCAGCGTTCTTACAGATGCGTGCCCCGTCGCAAGATTTCTGATTTTGTTTGTTTTTTTGGTTTAACGCTATTTTTAAGCACACGAAAGGCTATACGTCATGTATATTTTGTGGTGCAAGAACCCTGGAAAACCCTGGGAAGAACCACCGACTCCCGGGAAGCTACTGGTAAGTTTTCTCACATACCCACGTTAGCCGAGCTGAGACTCGAACCCACACGGGCGGAGGTGAGATGTGTGAGTGATCTGTAAAGGCGAACCTAGACCACTCGGCCACCCGGGGCCCGCAAGATTTCTGATTTTCTTTTCATGCATGTTGATGCTGTGATCCCTTTCAAGATATCATAATTGAATCAGAATTTCATTAAAACACTTATTACATATGGGGCATACAAATACAATTAGGACCAAGAACTTTTAGGGTAGTATTTTCTCTGCATACACTAAGGGCATTGTAAATGAAAGTGCATGATTATCGAAAATCTATCGTTATAAGTACGGAATATGATTATTCAAAGAGCTACAACAAAATATTGACAGTCTTTATCTCTATGCGTTGGCCTTCTCATGAACTGGTCATGTAGTACAGACAGTACATGGGTTGCAAAGGCAAATAAGCTCAAGGAAGAACATCTTTAATCTGGAAAAAATATTGTCTTCAACGAACTGCCTAAGTCTATAAAAGTTACATTAATCACATCAAATTGTGTCCAATATCGAATCACTGAATGATGGACCAATCCGTTCGGTTAATTTTTTCCCTCCATATCTTCAATTACCAACCCATTCAGCACATTTGCCCATACCACAAATTGAAAAGGTCAACCTTTTTTTTTATTGAAAACAGGAACGATACTGTCATAGATAAAATAGTTTCAACATTTCTTACGAACCATTTAATGAAAACTCGAGTGGTTTAATCACAGATTATTCCACATAATAATTTGCTTTACTGATATGATAAGAACAGTAGCGGCGCGACGGGTCAAGAGGGGGCAATTGCCCCCGAGCGGCAGGCGAGGGGGCGAGGGGCGAGGGGGGGGGGCGCCGTCCGGAGCCTTTTTATAGCTGTAACCAGGGCGTAGATGGGGGTTGGGGGTGGTGGGGGTGGAGGTTGGTAACTGACATAAAAACTGTTCTCTGTGGCAAAGTAGGGGCGCCACTAAAAAATATTGCCCCCAAACGCCTCGAACGCTCGTGCCCCCACTGGATAAGAAATTCCGCAAGAACCTATTATATAATTAAATAATCAAGTATTATGTAAAGAAGACAACAGCATGCCATATAATTAATCGATTCATGAAACCTTCACTATTCTCCCGAAACCTTATAGTTGAAGAAATGGACCACACAATGTAACCAGCCAACAAATGAAAAGTGAAATGAAACTGTGAAAACTCATTTGGAACGGAGTTAGAAGTACACATTTTGAGATTTGTAGAGTTCTGGAACATAGGGATATTTAAATTGACTATAGAGAGGTTTTTGGGTAACCGTCCATTTATTGGCAACTACGATGTAACACAATAGGTGTCATGGCATGGGTTCGAAAATTGGCCCCTGTCAGATGGCCTCAGACCACATTTAATTTACCTATACAGTCTCTACATTTGTTTGCCAGTACTGAACTTTCCACTGTGTCCAAATCCTAATAAATCATATGTTGATCTAAAGTATCTTCAAAGATGAACTCACGGTTAAGTTCTTGTCATAGGTTAACCGGCATTCTTCTGAGAGGCTGGACTGTAAACAAAGCAACATGCAATGGGTCGCATATTTCACTTCCGGATCAGCACTAGTGCCACATTACTCACTGTACGCTGTCGCCAAAATACACACAGACAACCACACCATAATGCTCATATTTTAAAGAATAAACGATTTCTTTTAAATCAATACCAAGAATGCCTAAATGTAATGCATGCATCACCACCAAATTGAGAGAGGAAACAATGCTCTAAAAATAGACTGGGACTACTGAACCGGAAGTAATAATTGTGACCTGAGTCCAGATTTCTTAACTTACAGTTATGGTGTGACTTTTTAAGCTATTATTGTTTAATAATTAAAGACATGCATCTCTTTGTGAATTAGGTATATGGGGCTTGTGTTGTTCTTGAAGCAGATGCGAGACATGTACACATCCCATAGTTACGTCACTGTATCTAGACAGTGAAATACCAATAGTCGGCTTGAAAGCTGAGCTAGTCAACCATTGCAGAGATATGTGGGCTCAAGGCAAGTAGAATATCTCTAAAACGGCCTGGATAGCATCTATTTTGAATTGCACCAAGCTGTTTAGTGCATAAGGTTTTTCAGAATTATCACATAGGGAAAAGGCTTGCATTTGCACTGTGAGCATCACTTTGTGTCAAAAATGATATTTGGGCATCAACAATACATGTATGAACTTGGTGCTGCGGTGCATAAACTTCTTTTTACCATGAGCTTCCATTGACTTGTCAGGTTAAATGAATAATATTCTTTTTTTTTTTGTTTTATTATTGCTAAAAATAAAAATTTTGACATTTTTCACTTCACTGGTGTATTTTATGTTTGAGGAATATTTATGATACGCTGGTTGATGCCGCATCAAATTTGTGCATAAAAATTGTCCCTTGCGCCCAATATGTTACCATACCCAGGGTCTAGTTTTTCGTAGATATCATCACACTCCGTATCTACATCTTTATAAAGGAAATTAAATTTAATGTTACTAGTTCTGTATCACTTATAAAATTTTTTTTAGATCAGTAATCATAAAACACGAAGGATGGTACAACAGAGCTCGTGGTAGGTATGTATGTTTAATTTATGCTAGCCCGTGAATTAGTGGATTTTACAACAGAAATAATTTTGATATTTCACTGGAATGAATTACGAAAAAAAAATTCACTGAGCCCAATTGATATTGATAACATTATGATCAAGAAATTTGGAGTGCCATTTTGTCACATTCTTGGTCTAGTTGCAAGTATTGCCACCTGTCACAAGTTCATATTTTTTTCCCCAAAAAATTTTTCTGTGTTTTTTTGCTTTGAATTAGGAAAAAAATTATGTTACTGCTGATATTTTCTGTGCGAATATACACAAAACACAGCAGAACATTAACGGTAAAAAGCTGGCATTATCGCGCACGATACCGTAAGAAACTTGCTCCTTCAATCTGTTATACATATTACTAGTGAATTGTTTAAACATGAAATAAGAAGAAAATTTGCTTGTTCCCAGTGAATAACGGATACATTTCATCTCGTGGGTGAAAACTCGAGTATTTGTAATCGTGGTTTCGCCTCTCGTGAAAATAGTTTTGCACCCACTCGATGAAATAAATCCTTTATTCACTCGATGCAAGCAAATACCCTCTATACATGTACGATGCATCTCGCTCATTTGAAATATTTATTATTTTTTCTCCTTAATTTAATCATATTTCATTCGAAGTATGTGTTTTTATTTCATATTAAATTCATTTTTGATTGGTCACACCATTGCCACTGACTATGTCAGAATGAAAATTCACTTTATTCAGAAAATGTATCGATTTAAAGGTGAGATCTAAAATAAAATAGTATGCCACTCACACTTAGTGAGTAAATATAGTTGTGGAATATTTATCAAAGTAAATACTTATTACAAAATTCATTTTCCATTTTCTTAAAGAGTTACTTAAGAAGGATATTTTTTTTTCTAACCGAGAGTTCACGATAATCACAGTATCACTAATAGAGAGCGGCACTTCAAACCACACTTGTCGAAACGTGCGGGAAACAACTTTGTACATAATTAACGACAGGAAAATCAATACTGTATTATCATTGACATTTATGAAATTAAGTGGAGATTTTTTTTTTCATGCAACCCTGCCTCCTATGTGCTATATTCAATGAGTTCACGTAGGCTAAAACTGCTCGTGATCTATACACTTAATGTTGGAAAATAATATTTAAGGTGAAATCGATAAATGCAATGTTATTAAATGATATTAAAGTTGACGCATTGTTCTATTTTGCCCACACAATCACAAAGTAAGATGCCTGCCGGGTAATCCCCGTTACTAAAAATAGACCCTTACAGACTCATCATAAAAAGTTCCGATACATCTTTTCCTGCATGGACGAAAATAAATAAAATAAATAAATAACTTGTGATTACAGTTCCCTCAAAATGTATACTACTCTAAAAATGAATTTACCAGTGAGACCAGCCAGACTCACGGCTATTATGATATAAATTAAAACACCACAAGACCAATCAGACTTGTTGTTATTATTTGACAAAAATGTATTTGTAAAAAAAAGCTGGTGTCATAGTTTTGTCTATCACTAATCGAAAACGCAAAAGATCAATATTAAAAATTACTGGTCCAATAATATTATTGTGCATCACGATCTTGTATAGCGATTGGAGAACATTAAAAATTAAAACTAATAATCGCTAGACTACTTATCTTTTAGTGTATCGCCATCTTGAAAAGGGATACGAGAACATTAAAAATAAAAATTAAAAACATCACCAGACCAGCTAGACTCGATAGTATTAGTTTACAAATTAAAATTACTATAACAGTGAGACTCGCGGATATTCTCTAGCAAATAAAAATTACTAGAGCAGTTAGACTCTAGGATATTATTTTACAAATGAAAATTACTATAACAGTGAGACTCGCGGATATTCTCTAGCAAATAAAAATTACTAGAGCAGTTAGACTCTAGGATATTATTTTACAAATTAAAATTACTATAACAGTGAGACTCGCGGATATTCTCTAGCAAATAAAAATTACTAGAGCAGTTAGACTCTAGGATATTATTTTACAAATTAAAATTACTATAACAGTGAGACTCGCGGATATTCTCTAGCAAATAAAAATTACAAGAGCAGTTAGATACTAGGATATTATTTTACAAATTAAAATTACTATAACAGTGAGACTCGCAAATATTCTTTAACAAATAAAAATAACTAGAGCAGTTAGATTCTAGGGTATTATTTTACAAATTAAAATTACTATAACAGTGAGACTCGCGGATATTCTTTAACAAATAAAAATTACTAGAGCAGTTAGATTCTAGGGTATTATTTTACAAATTAAAATTACTAGACAAGCCATACTTAAGATTCAACGATTTGGATCAGTTAAAGGTAAGAGTAGCTAAATTTCTTGCACTTAAGTGGCCTTACTGGATAGGTTTCACAAAGTTAAAAAAAGATTTCACATCAGCTATACACATTTGGACAAAATTGCAACTGTCTCAGTTGTCATGATAGTAACATCCTACATAACTAAAGCTGTGATAGAACCTGATTCATTCATCGGCAAAATGCAACATTAATTACAATACGATATAAATTTTTTGCAAGCATTTGACGTTGCAGATGTTGTGAAAAATGGCTACTGAAACGATAAGACATTGATAAAACATGAAGTTAAATGTATGTATGCTTTGAAACTATTTTATCTAACAACAATCCTTGCACAGTTAAATAGTCTCTGATAAGCTCAGACATAGACAAAGGCAATATCAGTTTATACAGCTCTTCCACGGACACTTTAGAAGGTGGTCCTATCTTATATTCGACTAGTGTTAGCAGTAACATGCTGAATGAGACTTAAAAATGTATCTAATGATGCGTGGTAAATGATATTTACTAACTTTATGTGTTTGACATGTATAAGGCACAAATTGTACAACAGTTGAAGGATGTAATAGATGTTGCTAGTTTCAAGAGTTGGTCTGCTTTGCACAGTCTCTGATGTTGGATTTTATACAGGCTCTGCAGCTCTACTTTCATCATGTGCAGTTGGTTTTCGCAACGACTCCAGTTTGTAATTGACATATCCGATACCAATAAGCAATAGCGAGTTGGATATATACAGTGTCCCAAATAATACCTTTCAATCTTCATTTATATCTTTAGCTCTTCGTCTTTAATTTCCTCTTCTTTTATTTCCCTCTCCATTTGTTCAAGATACTCATCGATTGGTTTAAATTGTTTTCCTCGATCCGTTTTAAAATAATCTGTTCACACTTGATTCTATGCCATGTCAAACATCAATTGGTTTACCAGTAGTTTGTGTGCGTCTTCTTTTATTTTTTTTTTTTTATTTTGCCAAGGTTTTCTTACACATTTTTTTCTTTTCTTTTGCCTTGATGGCTGACTAGTTAGCGTGCCGGACTCGCGACCGAAAGGGCGTGGGTTAGATACCTACTCTCGATGAACCTGGGTCGGCTACGATGGTGTGTCTTTGGACAAAGCACTTTACTTCTATTACCTTGAATTTAAATCACCTACTTGTGTTGCTCTGCCGTAAAGCACCAAACCAAACCAGTCCACAATGTGTTTCAATTCCATCTATTGCATTTCATCGTTGTGCCTTTCCTCAGCTTGTTAGTATGATTGGTTCTTATATGCTGTGTAAAATTCCACATGTCCCTTGCCGAGTGAGGGCAACAGAGGCACTGTTTAGGCTTAATAACCGACTATTTAGGGCAGTGGTCCCCAACGCGGTGCCCGCGGAAGAAGTTATAATGAATAATAATTATTTTAAAAAATGGGTCAGGTTAATTAGTTGGTGCCCGCTAATGTTATAAACTCACACATGTGCCAGTAGGCACAAAAAGGTTGGGGACCTCTGATTTAGGGTGTGAGAAAAGATCATTGCTTGCCATAAAGTTATTCCTAAAGAATGTTCCTAATTGTTACCAAATGCTACTAAATGTCTCAAAGTTGAGATGTGAAAAAAGGCAAACAAACTGTACAATCTAGCTGAGTAAAAGTTACAAAGTTAAGATTTTAATTAAAGATGGTCGCGTAACGTTACCTCCCCGACGTCGATGTTCTGTCCTCATCGCGGTCGTGGAATTACTTAGGCGGTATGCAGTGAGAGAGAGAGAGAGAGGACGGAACGTAGTAACCGAATAAAGGATGATCGCAATACCGTGTCTTGTACCTTGCTTGGTATCTATGAAGATTAGGACATTACACTTGCACAGTTGTCTGTTTTAAATATAGAGGCCCTATTCCCCCAACCATATCGCTGTATATGAAATAATTGTTGCTAAGCGTGTTCATCGATTTATTTATTACGCATGGGTGAAGCCCAGGCGAAAAAATAAAAGGTACAGATATTTCACTATGGTCCTGAAATCCTAAAATGTATACCACTAATTCCGTCAGTTTTCATCTGGTTTTCACCGGGGTTTTTTTTCGCTATGTAATTGTTGGCGGGCTGAATTGCGTGGTAACTTTTTAACTATATGACTTTCAAAGAAGAGTGAATCGATGAATTATATGGTATGTTTCTGCCTTATTTACATAATATTTGGTATTTCACCATATATAAGATCGTTTATAACGCGGCGAATGGATTTATTTCTTATCAGAAAAGCAAAGTATAGGAAACATGCTACTGGATGGAATTGTCTGTGATTAAACGACTCGAGTTTTCATTAAATGGTTGGTAAAATAGGTTTAAACTGTTTTATCCATAAACGGGTTGACCTTTTAATTTGCGGTATAGTTAAATGCTCTGATTAGTTTGGTAACTGAAGATCTGGGACGAGAAAACTGACCGATATTTGACACGATTTTGATGTGATTAATAACACAATTTTGATGGCTGTCTCGGTGTGTCATTGAGAAACCACTTAGCTCTCATTCCCTCGGCATGGTATAGCCGTGAATGTGTTGTAAGTTCCGTTACAACCAACCGACAAACAAAGTCATCGATTCAAACAGTGACTGTCTAAAATTGATCTAAAATTTATGTAACCGTTCTGTATGTCAGTAGTAATGCCTATGAGACTTTCGATGGTTTCCTTAAACAAGTGGCTTTTACTAAAACTCCATTTTCTTAGGAATCTAACGTACTACATAATACCTGATAAAGGGAGGCAAATACGCCAACCTTGTGCTGATAGCCATCATGATAACAGTTGCTCCAAAACACGTCCTACCGTTTTATATGTGAAATTTACAAATTGAAATGATAGATATCTGGCAAACGCTAGTGATCTAAAGAATAAATGATTCGCAAACTAAACATAAAATAGTGCTACTTGTACAAGTTACTTATTGTACTGGAAAGAGTTGCATATGCAAATGAGCTTCATAAACCAACCGGTAAAAAAACCCCTGTCTTTCGTAATTATGTTTTTAATGCTTCTTTGTACCATCTGAAATCCTGATTACGTATTTTTACTGAATTTCGACATAAAAAATTGGATAGAAAACGACTTATCTTTCAATGCATCATATACAGTTATAGGCTTTGTGTTAAATACACCGTTGTAAAGCGCACTGTAGCAGAGTTCTGGTGCTTGGAGAATATGAAAAATTTAATCCACTTTGACTTATGCCAAATGTAAAATGTTGGTGCGTACGTTGCTGCTCGTGCACAACCGGAGAAATCAACAAATCAGCACGTGCATCTGTGAAAACAGAAAAACGATAATAGATTGTTACCTGTAATCAGAGACATATCAAGAGATTTTATTGCCAGAAAAAAAAATAATTTCGATATATACTGAACCACAGATGTACGAAGCATAATCATCATGTATATTTCCCTAACTGAGAATGAAGACAACATGCCGACTGCGTACACTATACAGACAAATTGTCAACGCAGTTGTTCTCATGGCAGCACGTACTGCGTATCGGTCCAGTTCATTTCTTTCAGAGCTAATATGCATGCATCAACATTTACATTTGTGTCAGTCGAGACAAATTTAGGTTACTTTCTCGGTCTTAACGAGATTTTTTCATTTTCTCAAAACCTAATCTTTGCCATGATGCATTTATAATTGAATAAAGTTCATAACTTATTCGGACCTATTTAAAGCTAACATGTTATCAACGAAACTTTCTGTCAAAATTCTTATTAAAAAAAAATACGTAAGTGCTCCCTTTAACATTTGTTTTCGTCAATTGGCCTGGGGCATTATCGAAAAAAAGAGACTGGGATTAAAAAAAAAAAAAAAAAAAAAAAAAAACGGTGTCGCTGCATACATTAAGAATAAATTTTCCACCCCTAGAGCGCCCCACTGATGTGTTAGTTAACGCGGCCTTGACAATATATTGTTTCATCGGCATAAAAGTGCAGTTATGCTTCGGGTCATAGTATACATGCCGAGAAAAATAGCACGTAAGCATATTTTGAATGATAAAAAGAGTTATGTTTAGGACAGCAGTTCGATGTTGCCGTATTGAAATGCCCTATTTACTCTCTTTGGCAATAGAAAACATAATAGTGTTTATGACCAATAACGTGGGCTTATCGCTTGCTTGGCTTGGAAGAATGAAATAAACTTGGAAAACAGTTTTAAGCTAACCCCCAGCAGGTACATGCATAGTTACTGTTGCACATATATTAATTTTAATCGTTTAACTTACTCCTCTCGTATTCTTTTTTTTTATATGATCCTTCTTGGTGGATCATATCATTTGTATTGTTTGCGGTCATAAATTAGAGCAAATTCATAGGGAGGAGGTTACCAAGAGTGCATTTGTGTCTAGGTATACGGTAGTAGGTTGTGCTAAGGTGTTGAAGTTTGAGCGCATATGATTTGCACGTAATCGTGTCAGAATAGATCTTTGCGCATGTGGAATCCAAGTCATTCAGCCCAAGAGGCAGCGTCTATCGCCAAAAAAGTATATTATCGCTGAGGGTCGACATAGGACTCTCATGGTTCATATCAAGTGATCAGACTTGTGTATTGCTAGCCCCAGCGAGGGAGAGCTTGAGATCGGGGATCAATGATAAATACAGTCATTGGAAGTCTTAGTTGGAGTCATGTAATCAAACTAAAACTTCTATTTTATGTTGTATATGGCATCTCGAGTCCAGTGGTGTACTAAGAGTAAATGGCGCCCGGGGCGACGATGATGTCCCAAAGGGCCAGAATACGAGGCCCGAATTTTTAGCAGCTGTTTTGGCGCCCCCAGACCTCTGGTGCCCGGGGTAAGCGCCCCGTCCGCTCCCTCCCCCCCACGTTAGTACGCTATTGCTCGAGTCGTAAATCAACATTTCAACATTCCAATGAGTTGGAGTTTGCCATTTATACTTGTAAACGGCTAAATATAACGAAACCGGAGAAGGAAACGGAATATTGATGAAATGCGACGTACTAGAATAACCATATAACCTCACTAAACGGAATTGAGTTTTTAAAAAAGCAATTTGTGATGTCACATTTGTTTCATCTCTCTCTCTCTCATGAAAAACCATCAAGATAATTTTATTCCCTAATTTTATTTCTAAAATGTTCGACGACATAGGATCTGATAGATGAGGTAGATAATACAATAGAGGACGAAAAGTGCATTCAGTCAACACAAATATTTTTTAAAAAAAGAACGATACATGACGACTACTGCATGCCCCTGCAAAAACACAACTGTTCAATTCCTTATGTATAATCCTTAAAACAAACCGTGCTTATTTATTTTCCTGTATTGGGCGATATCGACATTATTTTTTCGCAAAATAATGTTTCAATTTTGTTTTACATTAAAAAGAAAGAAAAACTTGCATTCACATGACTGCATATGACATCGAAATTTGTATTTGAAACAATATTTTTTCCACGACAACAAAAAAAAAAAATTAAAAAAATAGTGAACTGTTTAAAAACGACAGTCGATTTAATTTATTTTCAAATATTAGTTTATCATCTTTAGTTTGGTGTTTTACGGCACATCAACACAAGTAGGTTATTTAGTGCCCAGGCGATGGGAGTAAAGTGCCTTGCCCAAAGTCGCCTAGGCAATTTAAGTAAAGTACCCTGCCCAAAGTCGCCCAGGCAATTGGAGTAAAGTGCCTTGCCCAAAATCACACCATGGCAGCCGACCCAGGCTAATCCGACTGAAGGATTTTGGTCAGGACCCCTTTGGTCGCGAGTCCGGCACGCTAACCTGTCAAACATTGTCAACATCTTTTCCGAACAACTCATCTGGTGCTATTATGCATACACAATGTTGGTTAATAAGACCAATATCGAAATGCCTTCCTTTTACTATCGATCGGGAATGAACATTAAAAATGTATATAAGTATTTTCGATAGTCTCTATAGTTTGTCTTCTTTTGTCCATATTAGAAAATAAGCGTTTAAATATCATATTGAGTAAGCCGCTGTAGCTCAGTTGTAAGAGCGTCGGCCTTTCAATCCAAGGGTTGCTGGTTCGATACCCGCCCAGGCCAGCTGCCTAGGTGTGTACTTGTGAAAGACACTTAGCTCTCAGTTACTCGGCATGATAGAGCCAATAATGCGTTAGAAGTGCCACCCCCTCCCCCCGAAAAGAAAATTAATTCGTATTGGATGGAAATTACAGGATCATTTAGTTTTCTTTTCCTTATCACGCACACAATATTTTTTTTTAAAGTTCCAAAAGTTTGAACTTTTCTTTTCAGTGACCGTGCATTAATAATAATGCGTCATTTATTTAACCCGTACAATTCATTCAATTTACGATATAGTATATGGTTATTGCCAAAAAAAAGCTCCTTTTCTTGGGTTTACAGTTTCTTCATGAGGTTGGGAGGGTTTATCTATTCGAATGTGAAGAAAGACATTTAAAAAAAAATTTTTTCTTCACAATTTGCGCAAAAAATGATCTTAAAAGCAGTTGTTTTTACAGAAACATTAATACCGTGTATACTCGCGTATAAGTCAGGTCAAACTGCAGGCTGCATAGATCCAGAGCTGCCATCGTATAATGCGGCGGGAGATCAAGGTCTATGTTGTCTGAAATTGGACCAGACTTATACGTGAATATATATGGTACAGCTTCTTTTCTACCTGTTAAGACCTTTTAACTCCAAACACTTTTGTAAACAGGTGCGAAAAATTAAAACTTCCTGTGATCATACACGACTCTTTAGCACTCTCTTGTGCATGAAATACATATAAACACATCAAATACACGAAATACAAAAACAACAAAAATACATCATGTTTAAAAAAACCAACATGTAGTTTTTATGTATCTTTATGAATGTGTTAATAAGGAGGCGTTTTCATTATTTTTATGACAATAAATGGTCATGAGTAGATCTGCTAATATGTATTTATTGTGTAGCATACGCCGGAAGGTCATGGTTTAGGAAATAGGGAGCTCAAATCTCAGATGTAAGAGTCATTTTATTGTTTTAGAGATAGTTTTTACAAATTTTGCTTCTTGCATACAATGTAAACCTTTTTTTTAAATTAAAATTAAAAATTTAAATTTTTAAATGTTAAATTTTAAATTTTTTAAATTTTAAATTTTAAATTTTAAAAAAATTCAGCTAATGGGACTTTTTTTCTCAACCGTATTAAAAGAAAGGATCATATCATATACTGACAAATCTTTAAGTTAGACAATGCAAAAGCAAAAACGCATCTTTTATGTCACCCAAATTCAGCAACCTTTTACATATCAAGCCATGAATGAATGAATCATAACAGATTGTGTAATTGATGAAATTTTCAAATCTGGTGTAGGGTTTTAAGGGTTGTCACGTAAAAATAGGTTACGGTTATGAATCTGGTGTTCGTTTTTCAATAAGAACATCAAAAGGTTGGGCGCATAGTAAAATATGTTAGCACTGTTTAAAGTCAAGCACAGAACCGTACAGGATTCTTAAAACCAGCATAAGTTATTCTTTCATAGGAGAAATAGGGCATAAACCGTCAAAGTTCCCCATACATGAAAAATAAACATTTGAATCGTCACAAATATGGCATACACAGAGAAAACGCAATGCAATAGGTATAAAATTTATGGCACAGCTGGCACTTTTTCAAGAATCGTTCCTTTCTGTCGCACATTAGATAACAATATCCATTTCAGATCGGTAATTAATGATGGAAAAACATATACTAATCTAAGAGTGTACTCAATTAGTCGATACCAAGGAGCCTAACCTTAAAAAAAATGTTTGCGACAAGTAACCTTAGATTTAGTCAACGTATACATTGGTTCTGTCAGGAATTCTATTATTAAAAAACGCAAAAAGTCAATAGATACGGTAATTTTAAAAAAATCGGTACATTTGCAAACGTTACTTCCAAATGGTATACGGTTTAACACATTTCATAAGGTACGTTTTGCACTTAAAAGGTTATTTTATCATACTTTTGAAACTATTAATTGCGCATTTTTCTCTCTAAATATCTTAAATTAAAATGTATAATCTGCAACAAGAGCATGACCTACAATCAAGAATTAAATGTCTAAACATGTACAATTTGTGGTGTTTATATTTACATACCTATCTTGAGCTGTGAATTTACTTAGAGATTATTGCATGAAGAAAAATGTAACGACAATTATTTCAAATAACAGAGCTTTTTGCAAGACAATTAACCCAAAAGAGTAAACATCAAATGGGAAAAGGTGCATAAAAATAATTAATTAGTACAATATAATTATGGTCAGAGAGACAAACATTATGCAGAGGCGACAAATTTTAAACTTCTTGACACATATACCATAGCCTGAGAATGAAATTAAACTTACAATATCATACGAAACGCAACAAACAAAACCACCAATATCTTTCATCTTTCGACGTGCATAATTTAATAAAATAGGCATTCTTTGTGTATGACAACAGTGGTATCGTAGACATAAAATCTACATGTATCATACTTGAGGTAGAATGACTGACAGCAAAAAGATCGTTGAATACCACTTTTTTCCGCGTATAATGCGCATCCAATTTCGAACAGCATCGACACAGATATGACGTTGCATGGTGCGTCGGAATATTAGCATATTCCCTGTTCACTTATAAGAACGAATAGAACCAACAACACAGACCCTGATTTACCGTCGCACTATACGACGCCAGATCGCAGTTAACGCTGTTCGCAGTTGGGTGCGTCTTGTGCCCAAGTAAAAGTAGTAAATGATTCCATAATCGAGATGTGGACAATCTACAGCTGAATGATATTGAGAATTTGATCCTAATTATGAAACATGTATAGTGTCGGGTCAAAATAGGAAATTTTACTGTGCATATTAAGACACATGAACATAATGTATGATAGCTACATTTTCTGATAGCTGTGTTCATCAGAACTTTTTCAAAGAAAAAGGACACTCACAAGAAGTTTAAAGAAACTTTACATAGTAATCTGTTGTTGAGTATTGACTTCAAATCAAATCTAATTTGCTTTTAAGAAGCAAACAAATGCTCTTTGTTGACATGTATAATGTAGAGATTCACTTGAAAAATGGTGCAGTAACTGTGTGTAAGACAGAATGTTCTAGCACAAGGAATCAAAGTTATCCCTGTCTAACAACATAAGAGAACGGCATAGAGAATCTCAGGAACAATCGAGACATCATCCTCTCTACTTCTGTATAAAGATATAACTACATCTTATAGTTACAGCATTTTAAAAAAATTAAAGTTAATTATACTTATCATAACAAATACATCAAACTTAATTGCTTTTGGTTCTTTAAAATCTCCAGAGAGTTGTTGTTTTTTGTTGGTTTTTTTTATGGGGGGGGGGGGGGGGCGACGGGAGGGAAACAATTCTTACCAAGAAACATTATACAGAATTCAGAAGTTGCTGCCTTTATGCAAGATCTATTTTTGCACTAATTTCACAATGTTCACATTATATACTTGCCCTTCCTTCTGTTTCAGCAATTGTACAATAAATGTCATTCCATTACAGCTGAAAAATAATTCTTTGATATGAAGCATAATATTCTAGTTGTTACGTCAGTAATTTGGAAACTTAATACAATTCTGCACAAACTCTAAAAAAGACCATTACACTTATGGTACCTGCTAATGCAAATCTGACGAAACATCAGTGGTATGGCAAAGAATATGTCAACAAATAGTCATTAATGAATATAATGAAAAACTGTATGTTTGAATCATGATTGTAAAAAATACATGAATATGATCAATGGCACTTGATTAATTAATTAAGATGAAAAATATTAATTATCTATCCACAGAGCATCCATAACCTCACTTGCACCAAAACTCCCCAAAATAGATTATATATTATGTTAAATTATGGCACAGAGTCATGACTACAAATCTCACAAATATGAATATACGACAAATAAAATGTAACGATGATAATAAAGGATTTCAAAAAGAGGTATGTAATTCATACAAATGTTATTTTTCTAAGTGTAACATCAAAACCCGTTATCTACACTCTTAACGTTAACATGTAAAATGAAAAAAATAAAAACACTGAATTCTTTATACAAAAGAGCAATGCCACCTGAAACCTGAGGTAAGATATTTTTTTTTTTGGAATGAGAAAGTTCTGCTGAATAACAAAAGAAATCGTGATGAACATTATGGTAAACGTAAATAGGATATTTCATAAATGTTTATTTCGTACAAAACTACAAGAGTTGAATGATTGTATATGCCACTTGCTGCTTTTAGTGAGTGACATCTTGTATTATTCAACGAGTTCAAAACCTTCATATCAAATATCACGAGCCCGAGACTGAATTAATCACATAATCGGAATGACTTTGCTCTATGACGTTGTTACGTAGTATGGCTATGTTTTATTGAAGAACTGAACTTCCTATCTGAGAGAATTCGTGAAGTTATAAAGCTCGAAAACGGATTACACACTGCATGAAAGGCCATAGCAAAGTGAGTGCTATTCAATGCTTAATTGATTACACACTGCATGAAAGGCCGAAGCGAAGTGAGTGCTATTCATGCATTTATGATTACACACTGCATGAAAGGCCGTAGCAAAGTGAGTGCTATTCATGCCTAATTGATTACACACTGCATAAAAGACCGTAGCGAAGTGAGTGCAATTCATGCTTAATTGATTACACACTGCATGAACGGCCGTAGCGAAATGAGTGCTATTCATGCATAATTGATTACACACTGCATGAACGGCCGTAGCGAAGTGAGTGCTATTCATGTTTAATTAATTACACACTGGATGAACGGCCGTAGCGAAGTGAGTGCAATTCATGTTTAATTAATTACACACTGCATGAACGGCCGTAGCTAAGTGAGTGCTATTCAATGCTTAATTGATCGCACACTGCATGAACGGCCGTAGCTAAGTGAGTGCTATTCATGCTTAATTGATTACACACTGCATGAACGGCCGTAGCGAAGTGAGTGCAATTCATGTTTAATTAATTACACACTGCATGAACGGCCGTAGCTAAGTGAGTGCTATTCAATGCTTAATTGATCGCACACTGCATGAACAGCCGTAGCTAAGTGAGTGCTATTCAATGCTTTATTTATTACACACTGCATGAAAGGCCGTAGCGAAATGAGTGCTATTCATGCATAATTGATTACACACTGCATGAACGACCGTAGCGAAATGAGTACTATTCATGCATAATTGATTACACACTGCATGAAACGACCGTAGCGAAATGAGTGCTATTCATGCATAATTGATTACACACTGCATGAACGGCCGTAGCGAAGTGAGTGCTATTCATGCTTAATTGATTTAATTATTTTCAAGCTTCATGACTTCGTTAATTATATAGAATATGAAGTTCAATTCTTACAATTATAAATAGTAATAAAAATAATAACGAATCTCGTGAAAGAATTCTATTTTAACCAGTGTTCACTAATATTGTCAAAGCGCATAAATACAGAAGTAGTTCCTTCTGGTGTTATGAACTAATAACTAGTTTTCTGCGTCACATGATGCGAGTTTAACCAATCTAAATGCTTGTTACAAAGGCTTGGTAAAAATAATATAATTCTTGTTATGATGTGACGTCATGATACTAATAAACACTATGCGATACAACTTCTATATGCACAAGCGTCACTATAATTAAGATCATCTCATTTAAGATGCATCAGTTTAAAAAGCACTGCAGTCCACACTTTCTGGATAATACACAAATTCAACAAATCTTCCATTTTTAAAGACCGCTTTGAGAAGTTAGTTCCAACATGAAATTCAAGATTAAATGATAATTAGTCCATCTTTTGTGAGGTAGTAATAATGGTGTTCCTTTTCAAACGATATTTGAGCAAATAAGATAATCATCAAGTTTATAAAGAAAGTCATGAAAAATGTATCTAATCTAAAACTAGTATCCTGTTGGCAAGGTCTCATGATTCTATTTTTTTTAAAATGAGGACTCTACAAGTGTAAGCTGTATGAATTTCATTTTCTTCTGTTGTATTTGTCATGTGTAAGCTGACGTTTTATAAATTTCAAAATGAAAATTTGTTCCCAAACGTTTAAACTAATGATGGTATAAAATATATTGAAAAGAATACTCTGTAGGGTGTTCAGAAAGAAAACCTAATTTTTATATGTGATGAAAAGATTCCATTTCCGAAATTATATGTATGTGAAATGATTAAAAAATCAAGACTTAAGAACACCAGAATATATATATCTATATCTATATATATGAATCAAAGAATATGCTGGAAGATTTTGATTACTGCAAGATTGCTGAATTACTTTATGAAAACATATCGAAATAGTACTTAAAGGCAGTTAATGTTACTTGTAACATCATTTCAGCTCAGTTGATATTTTCATATTTTCAATGTATTGGGAACATAATGGAACATCACCAACATTTTGTATAATTACAGTACTTTCAGAATCACATCATTGGACTTCAACTCTGAAGAAAGAATGTATATAAAAATAATTTAGAAGTGAATTATCAATGGTCGTTAATTCACAATATAAATACTTTGAAAGATTATGCCCGTGTCTATTCCTTGAATCGAAAAATGATATGAATGACCTACAATCAATATTTCCTGAGAGGCCAGTTTTGGAATGGGAAATTACAGACAATAGTATAAGGAAAAAATAATAATATAATTCAATAAGATCATCTAAACCTTCAATTGGTAAGGTTAAGAAAATATCACTCAACACACTCTACATTGGTTATCACACGAGGAACACCAGGACTATTTACAGAATATATGCTTCATATAGTAAAAGTATAATTTCCTGAGCGATTTAGCTGACTTATAGAGAAGTAATTAGATATTTCATGAGGTATTTATCGTTATATCAATGTACGCTGCATTTGCGGGACCAATTTAAATTAATCACTCATTCATAATAATTTGCATCTATCTATCTACGAAGGAAAAGATCAAACTATTGATATAAAAACATGCACCAACGTCACCTGAGCAGAATTTACCCGTAATTCTTTGCACCAACCTTATTATTCACGTTACGAACCAAAGAAGTAACTGTGAACAATAAAACGGTCATCTTGCCCCAGGAATAAAATCATATCTGAATAATACAAGTCCCATGAAATGGTTGTGAACAAAGTCATTATCTGCTCCTTCCACATGGTATGCATGGTATCAAGTATAAACCGACTACACATAAACAAAATTGTACTCACTTCGGTATATTGGTATATCCAGTTTTACCATAGTTTTTCCCTTTATTTCAATTCATATATTTAACTTTTCTCCTCTCAGCATTCAAGCCTCTTCTTACGACAACCTTCAAATTTTTTCAAAAAGAGATACAAATTCTTGCTTCTTTGAAAACATGACCATTGACATATCCATAGCATGTAATCGTTCAATTAGTTTCCAATTTTTAAAAGAAATTTATCTTTAACGCTTGCAATTAGCAAGAGTAAAAATATATGTCCGGCTTTCAATGCACCTGTTTAACGGGGGCGGAAAATTATACTGTACGTTAATGCCAATTAAAACGAAAGAAATTCCATTATTTTATAATTTTAAAATTTTCAGCTAGCAACTGAATTCATCTTCTTGATTGGAAATTCGGTTTAAAGAAAATATTGATAATGTACGGGATAGAATCTCTGTCCTGTCTAAACAGACTCAGATTGCCTCTAGGCCAACGATTATGCTCTCTAATATACCTGAAATTTTCCGAATACTCTTTCGTGTATACCGGCAAAAACCGTTTGTTTTTTTGATTGGAAGGATCTATATTGATTTTTACTATAAATATTTTAGAACGTTATGGTAATTATTTCTTTTCGTCTGCGTTTTTAGGGGAAAATGGTTTCTCACACGTGTCTTCTTGTTCTTTCTTAATTACATGTTCAGACCGTTGTTTCCGCTCCAGCATTTCCCTTAGCTGTTTCATTTCTTCTTGAAGGTTCTCGATTTCTCCACGAAGGGTTCCGTTTTCAGTCTCCAGGTATTCAGATTTAGCTTCTCTCAATTTCGTCAGAGTTCTTCTGTTTTCTCGACATTTCCTTGCAGCTTCATTGTTTTTCCGGCGTCTCTCGGCATACTTTGGGTCATACATGGCGCGCATGTTGGAAACGCGAGATGAGGTTCCAGAATTGCTGCTGCTGTCACTGCCGTCCATTGGACCATGTGACCCGTCATCTGTCAGCATGGACATAGATGGGGACTGTGCCAAAGCTAGCTCGGACAGCTGTGTAAGACCACTGATGTAAACCTGGGGACCAGCCTGCGAGGAGCCATACATGAGGGAGTTGGGTTCCTGAGGTATTTTATGTCTTAGTTTGTGGGGCAATGCTGTCCCAGAAGGAGGAATAGGGTCGTGGTGGATATCTGACGATGTAGATGAATTCGATATGTCACTTCCTGAGTTATCTGGTGCAGCCGATGGCTTCTTGACCAAAGACAGAGGTTCCTCCTGTACTTGGTCAAACTCGTCATTAGAATCAGATGAGGTAATGTCAGTGGTGTTAGCCCAATATGGTGAAGAGTAATCTCGTCCGAAAGCTGACTGGTGAAATCTTGACTTTATCGAGTCTGAAAGGATGCGGGATGATCCATAATGTATCTGCTCCATTTTCTTGTTATAAATGTCTTGATCTGGTACCAATGAACGCGAAGGTATAGTTTCAACGTCGTCTCTCCGCGCATGCTTGGGATCCATTTCAGGTGTATGGGTGAATTGGTCTGACGGATGTAATGATGTTGTATGATATGCACGCTTTGCTGATCCGGAATAGATGCTTTGATATGTTCTAGGTAGACTTTCAGGTGAGGTGAGCATCGGATGGGCGGTTGCTTGTTGCTGTTGCTGCATCAAGATTTCCTGACTGAAGTTAGCTGTCATAGCCACAGCCTTAGGGGTAGACGATGGGGGCGATTCTTGATATGAAGTATCAGGTTGATTCGAAGATTCATCATCCTCAGAATTTATTAAACTCCCATTCAAAGGGAGACCAAACCTTTTCTTCACCTCCAATAGCTCATTTCGCAACCTTAAATTATCTCGTGATAAGTCCATAATTCTGTTTTCAAGAGCCATATCATGAACTCTTCGCTTTTCTCTTGATTTCCTAGCAGCCTCGTTATTTTTCCTTCTTTTCTCCCAATAATGGTCATCTTTTCTATTTTCTGGAATGAACTCCCTCTGTTTTCTAGAAGGAATGAAGGATGATGGTGACAAATCTCTTTCGTCCATGTCATCAGATAGTCTATGGTCATTTGCTGTTGGGGCAACGATACAAGTTGGAATAGTGGAGGACTGGGACTTTCTATCAGAAGCTGATTCTGAGGGATAGTTATTTGAGATATATCGAGCTTGGTCCATCATAAAAGATGCCTGTTTTCCTGAGGTAAAGCTGCTGAATGAGTCGTCCGTGGGCGGAAGACCACAGTCTGTCATCATAGTAGACAAATGGGTCGAAGTGTGCCGTCCAACATAAGTTTCATTAGGCCTTGTTCTGAAATGAGATAACGAACGTGAATTAAACATTGATGCAGTGTTTTGGGAATCTGAAATAAAACCCAGAGGACAGTTATCTTGAAAGAATCACGCACTCAAGAAAATATATACAATAAATTTATCGAAGAAGGATATATTTATCATGAAGTAGGTGTCAAACAATTACAGACACAAAAGGAATCGTACAAATAAATGAGTTTAGACGGAAAGCCCACACGTTTCTTTTCTTGTAACAATTGCAATAGGTATGATTCACAATGAAATACAAAATGAAGGTGGAGGAAAATTTTATAATCTTGAATAGTACACTTCGAATGAAATTAATTTATTGTAATTAACTCTTTTCACATTTTTTATTCTATTTTTTCCGTTTCAACCGACTTTATTATTCATCATTGCTCCATGTTTCCAACGTCAAGCGAAATATAAAAAGAAGAAAAAAAAAATAAATTTCACATTTTTCTAGCCACATAGCAAACTCTTCGATCTTTAAAAGAGCAATTTTAGGATTAATTCACCTGTAAGGAAACAAAAAGTCCTGTCCGAAAATAGTACTGATGACCGTCATTATTTGATACAAACGTCATGAGACGCACGACTCTTGTATTCGATGGAGAAACTCCAGATATTTCATCACAAGACATTTTGTATTTTATAGTAACCAGTGAAGAATAAATATTTTGTTTCTAGTCAGTCTGAAAATACTTCCAGTCTCTCAAAGGGTAAAACGTACTAATATATACTCGCTTATGAGTCGAGTCCAACTGCAACAACATGGGCCTTGATCGGTCGTCGAATAATGCAACGGCAGATCAGAGTCTATGTTGTTTGTTCTACTGATTACTCCTAACAAACTGCATAGACCCAAATCTGTTGAAACTTTATGCGACGGTAGAGCTGGGTCTCTGCAGTTTGACTATATCTATAAGCGAGTATATACGGTACTCGTTATTACCAAACTCACTAAAAACTCAACACTCAAAAGTTCGATACAGTTTAGGCAGAATGTTGCTTCTTTCTTCTCTAATACGACATATATAATCTGGAAAAAGTGATGTACTGCATTAGCATAATTAAACCATACAACTTGAACATTTATATTTGGATTTAAGATGGAAGGGAATGTGTGTGGTAAAATGGAGGCAGACCACACTTTAACCCGCAGAAGAATGATTGAATATATAAAGAAGAAATGGGGAAATACCTCACCAGATCGAGTGGAAAGGTCCAAGAGAGTGGTTCCTGGGTCGAATTAGTTGAATGGTCGAAGACAATCGTGCATTGGTCGACAATTTTCATGACACATTGTGCGATATAAGCAGGTAAGTCAGCAAGTAGGTAAGTAAGTACTTTATAAATATCATACATCAGCGAGTAACTGACTAAGTGAGGAAGCGAATTAATCAATTAACGGACAAGTAATAAAATGATTCTTTGTAAGCAAAGAGGTCAACAAATGGACTTTAATTACAGGACATATAAAATATTTTGGCATTTCTCCATTTTATTTCCATGATATGATTGAATCTTTTTTTAACATACTAAAAATAATATACCTTCGTATAATTAAAACTATAGCCTTTCTGCGAAATAAATACAGAGATATCAAGAGATCATTGCTGACGCATTCGGCCTTTCTTAATTACAAATAAACTATTATCAGGATCTAATGAAATATTGCTTTTGAAATCTGAATTTTCACTTCTCGGGTATTCCCCATTGCTAGTTCGCATTTAGTAATTGGGCGTGCAACGTTAGTTCTTCTGTTTTTACCTTTGAAGAATTTAAAGTTGAGAATTTAGTCGAGCTACGTGGACACTGTAAGTATGTAAAAATTCAATCGTTAATGAGTTAAATGTTGCAGAAATATGTTTAGCATGTATTCATTTTAATGTTGTAACTTGATGAGGAGTCTAAAAATGGAACATGGAGAAGGAAGTAAACAAAATGTTGACATGTATATCAAATGAATGATTGGTCGCCTTACTCCAAATGATTTAATGTAGTTTACTTCCTCAGTGGATTTACTCAACTATTTCAGTTTTAGGTCGTCGTGAAAACCTGTTTTGTGGTTTAATAGTTCCTCCACAGTACGAGTCATGTGTTCGATTGGTACTGCACAGTGGATACTCCGATTTGGCGTCTAGACATTGGACTTTCCTTAATTTGTATCAACGATAATCAGGAAAAATGTATTATCTTTATCATTAAATTATCTGGTCGATGTCAATCTTTTATTTAATTAGGAAAATTATACTTAAGTTTAAAAAATCCTTTTAATGGGAACTAATCAAACTAGATGTTAGGGCAGTCTTCGAAATAAGCACCAATCCGAAACCAGAGGTCAGCGTTTTTTTACTTGGGCCAGCAAAATTTGTAAGTTCACAGGCCCACCGGATCAGTAAATATTCAACGATATGCAAATAAAAATGAAGATGCGAACTAAAATTAGTGTCCAAAATCTATCAATGCAAACAATAATGTCCAAAATCTATCGTCCTTTCATCGTATCCGAACTGCCAAGCATCTAACCCAAATAATCCAGCTGTTATATTCTGCTTTTTTCCGCTCGCTACATTAACGCCTGAAGGTGGAGTCAATTAAAACGCGTCCGACTGGAAATTATAGTATGGATATTATTTCCTAATTGGAATATTTCAGTGTCCTCTAGTAGCAAACGGAGAGAGGTGGAAAATAACGACTGGATTATTTGGATTAATTGTTTTCTTACATTTTGGTGCGAAAAGAAAGTGGAGTTAGAAAAATATTTTAAACATGTGCGATGGAGCATATACAGATAAATTGTTTACATTCAAGTGGTTCGTTTTCCGTTTTGAAGTTTTAATACTGATCTGGATATTTGTACTGCAAAAACTCATTAGTACCATCCTAATTGGACGTATCCGAATGGCTGTCTAGTTTCAGACAGTGTATGCCGTACTTTTTAGGTATTGGGCGTTCAAGCTCTAACGTAGTGGGTGGAGGGCGCTGAATTATTCGAGTTACTAAATATCCGAATTCTATGCTTCGTGACATCATACTATTTTGTTTCCAGTTTCGGTATTTGTAAACAGCAAGTTCAATTCGTCATGACTTAATGAATTTTCTACGACATTTTGAGGAGGCTAGACCTGGCAAAAGGTCCCCCGGCCATTCCAGATGACTCTCAATCTCAGGCAACTAAACGATTCTATGAACAAACATGGCGACGGCGTTCCTTTCAACCCAGATGGTTGAAATAATTCAAATGGCTGAGGTATGACGAGGAGGAGAAACAAATCATGTACTGTTCTTCATGTAAAACAAATTGATGAAATCTCACCATTTGTCAAAGGAACGGACAACTTCAAAATTGATGCCATCAAAACTCACCTGGCTTCTAAAATGCATACAAAGTGCATTTCTCTTTTAAAAGCTGCGTCCAAACCAGCTGCAACTAGTGCAGCTCAGTGTTTATTCAAGTTAAAGCAAGCAGAATATGACAAACTGGTTATAAAATTTAGTACTGACCATACCCTAGCAAAATGTCATCTGAACTTTAACCTCTATAGAACCACATGTCGCTTAGACAAATCAAAAGGCCTCGAAGTTGGTTCCGACAACTTGAATGACAAGGCAACAGCCACATTTGTAACTGCCATAGCCAATGCTGTCAGACAAAGTGTAGTAAAGAAGTTGGAAACATCCAGATTTTGCAGTTTGACGATTGATGGTACAACCGACTTCGCTGGTAATGACCTTGAGAACATACATGTTAGAACATGCAACCTGGGTAAAATTGAGGACACTTTTTCTTCATATTGAACCTGTAGATTCCTCCTACAGCCAAGATATACATCAAGATGTCAAACAGGTCTTCAAGACACTTGGCGTGGAGACTATTATGAAAGAGAAGCTTAAAGTAGGATTTACAGCTGATGGTGCATCAAATATGAAGGGAAAACAAAGTTAAAAGTGTGTTTCTTATAGTCTGGGACCTCTAAGTCAACAGAACCAGAATTAAATAGCGATGAGTCAGATGGTAGCAGTTCCGAAATTGATGAAGATATGGAGATGTCAGAAAACTTGTTAATTCTATGATATATTCTTTTACGAGGGAATATTTAAGAACAAAAATACAATACTTTTCTAATTTTTAACACAATATATATATATTTGGTTAAATTCAGTCTAAGGTTGTTATGAGAAAATACTATGGCAAGCTTAATATTTTGATTTTTCTGTGGGCCATTGACATTTAGTTTGGGCCAGTGCATTTTGGAAGTTCTCTGGCCCAGTGGGTCAGTGGATTGAAAACTAATCGTGAAGACTGTTAGGGACCGAACTTTTAATTGTCGGGTGGGGGTGGGGCTATGATTTTTTTTAAAAAACCGGCCCTCAAATAGCTTGGGGGGCGCTCTACAGATAATACATGCTTCTGAGTGAGTGACAGGTGTAAGATGAAGTATTTTGCATTTGCAACATGCACAATGGAGAGAATGTTGGCATACCTCTATGTTACTTTCATGTACTGTGGCTGAAATTTCTTTACATATTGTACTTTTGGACACTGGACATGATCTAAGCACACGGCAGACAAAATGGCCGCTCTAAAGTACTCGAAAAATCAGCCTGAATTAGTCAAAAGTGCACTATTTTCAGGAGTTATTAAAATAGGGAAACGAATTTTGCCAGAGCAGACAATACCAGCCTCTGAAAGTACTATGAATAAATTACGAAATATCTAAAAAGTAAAAAAAGTTATCGGCTCTTTTTTTTTTTTTTTACCTTTGAAGTCCAGGAAGTGAAAATGACTAAGCGGAGCTAGCAGTTTTTTGAGAGGTGCACATCTTAAGTAAGACCAAGCTGTATACTCTATAACCCAAATTTCACCCATCAATTATACACCAAAATAAAGGGAATTCAAAGTTCTTTTAACAATGCCTAAGATATACAAGGTCTTTTTTAAATAGCCAGGACAGCCAGTGAGGAAACCCTGGCTAATTCTTTTTCTTTAAATTTCTAACCCTATGCAAAGTACGAAACTGGAGAGCGCCACCTTGATAAAATTAACATTCTTGTTCTGATTTGCAGAAAAGAGGAAGTTACTACATCTATTATATTAAGATTTTTTTTCTTGAGATAAAAGAAAAATGAGAATGTTGGTTCGAAGGAAAATCCCAGTTGCCCCAATACCCCTTAAATGATCGGTCCCTTATAAGACTGATTTGGCACCAGTTAAATATAAAAATTTCAAAGGTACTGATTTAACCCAACTGTTATTTTCATGATTTTCAGTAACTCGGATTGAGATGAATACGTTTCAAAAGTCCAGATAAACAAAGCAATGTATAAGAACGCGGACTATAAATTAAATTGATATGTATGTATGTATGTATGTATGTATGTATGTATGTATGTATGTATGTATGTATGTATGTATGTATGTATGTATGTATGTATGTATGCATGTAGTGTTTTACGGCACCTCAGCACAAAAGTGGCTATGTAGTGCCAACTAAAAGTAAAGTTCGAAAAATTACAATGAATTGCACCAAAATTTAAGAAGATAAACACTAGGATTATACAGAAATGTCATTAATAAATTGTAAAAATGAAATGCATCGGGAGATAGTTGATAAGGAAAATTGTCAGTTTTAATCGGAAACATTATATGAGAAAATGAATAACTAATTTTCTTTTCTATTCCTAAATCTTCCGCTAGACAGCGCTGTGGTCTCGTTGTCTAAGGTGAATCAAATTAATAATGAAACCAAATCACATCTTTAATATAACTGGGGGGTTGTGGGGTTTTTTTTTTTTTTTTTTAAAATAATTTTTTTGTTGGTTTTAACGGCACGTTAAGCACATTATTCGCTATATCACGCTGAGGAAATGGGAGCTAAATGCCTTTCCCAAGGACACACTGAGGAAATGGGAGCTAAATGCCTTTCCCAAGGACACACTGAGGCTGCCGACCTGACCTAGCCTGAGCAGGTATAGAACCTGCGCCCCTTCGATGAGGAGTTAGACTCTGTACCCAGGGCCGGATTATCCCTTGGGCAAGGTGGGCAACGTGCCCAGGGCCCCCGAGGCTCAAGGGGCCCCGGACCCGGGCTTAAGGGGCCCCCGTATATTATCGTATGCTTTTCACAGGCAGTGTTTTTAACAGTACTGTTGGCTGTGCCCAGGGCCCCCAAAGGCCTTAATCCGGCCCTGGCTGTACCAACTGAGGCGCCGCGGCTCCCTTCTTCAAGGTTCACAAGTAAAATTTATATCGGTCGAAAAGATTGTTGCAAGATCAATTTAGTGGTATATGAGCCTAACGTTATTTTTAATGTCAAGCACATTATGACATCATACTCTCGATATCAATACTTATTCATGGAAGAAATCAAAATGTATCCACTTGATGTTAATAACCAGCAAGAGGGCGCTGTTTTTGCCGTTCTTTCCTCAGATTGATATCTGCAAAATCGCTGTGCAGGTGGAGACTATCGCAGCCGCGTCATTTTACGTTTAGTCTCTCCCAGAGCTCACTGCGCTATTGGAACGGGGGCCCATATGACGTAATAACGTAAAGACGCGTCATTTCGAGCTGCGCTGTAAACGCTGATTTTACATACGCAGACTCCAATGAAAGCTTCTAAATATGTGTTACAATGCTGTTACAACTTAACGCCCCGCTGCTTAATTGTCATTACTGCAAGGACGCACACACTTTCTGTACCAAGCACTGAGTACGCATCCACTGATCGAACGCTTTTCAATTAAAGGTATATCGTGCAAGGCCATCATATAGTACTCAATAACTGCGTTGGAGAAGTTCTTTCATATGTAAATCCAAAAATCAATATCTCACAGCAGAATGATGGAGTTTGGGCTTCAACATAGGAACCACGATATGTTTTCTGAGCTCTCTGAATCAAGCGGCAAAACAAATCGAGTTTTGTATGCAGGTTACTGTAACGTACCCTGAAGATGGCAACATCTACCATTCGCTACTGATTTGATTTGATAAAGATGACAATCATCTATTTGGATCTGATCATAATGCATATATCCTAAAAGTTTCATGTTAGTTACATGTAACAAAACAAACAAACAAACAAAATTATACATGTGCTGCTGATGCAAATACTACAAGAACACCACAACTTGCAAATATTAAAAAAACAAAACCATAGCCTGTAAATACTACAATAACAACACCATAGCATATAAATACTACAATAACAACACCATAGCCTACAAATAGTACAATAACAACACCATAACCTGTAAATACTACAATAACAACACCATAACCTGTAAATACTACAATAACAACACCATAGCATATAAATACTACAATAACAACACCATAGCCTACAAATAGTACAATAACAACACCATAACCTGTAAATACTACAATAACAACACCATAACCTGTAAATACTACAATAACAACACCATAGCCTGCAAATAGTACAATAACAACACCATAGCCTACAAATAGTACAATAACAACACCATAACCTGTAAATACTACAATAACAACACCATAGCCTACAAATACTACAATAACAACACCATAGCCTACAAATAGTACAATAACGACACCATAGCCTACAAATAGTACAATAACAACACCATAGCCTACAAATAGTACAATAACAACACCATAGCCTACAAATAGTACAATAACAACACCATAACCTGTAAATACTACAATAACAACACCATAGCCTGCAAATAGTACAATAACAACACCATAGCCTACAAATAGTACAATAACAACACCATAACCTGTAAATACTACAATAACAACACCATAGCCTACAAATACTACAATAACAACACCATAGCCTACAAATACTACAATAACAACACCATAGCCTACAAATACTACAATAACAACACCATAGCCTACAAATAGTACAATAACAACACCATAACCTACAAATAGTACAATAACAACACCATAGCCTACAAATAGTACAATAACAACACCATAGTCTGCAAATAGTACAATAACAACACCATAGCCTACAAATACTACAATAACAACACCATAGCCTACAAATACTACAATAACGACACCATAGCCTACAAATAGTACAATAACAACACCATAGCCTACAAATACTACAATAACGACACCATAGCCTACAAATAGTACAATAACAACACTATAGCCTACAAATAGTACAATAACAACACCATAGCCTACAAATAGTACAATAACAACACCATAGCCTACAAATACTACAATAACGACACCATAGCCTACAAATAGTACAATAACAACACCATAGCCTGCAAATAGTACAATAACAACACCATAGCCTACAAATAGTACAATAACAACACCATAGCCTACAAATAGCACAATAACAACACCATAGCCTGAAAATAGTGCAAGCTTAATTTTTAATCTCAATCAAGATCTTCAAATGTTTTTCAATATTCGGTACTTATAAATAGTACTAACATCAATCACATCATATGCGGAATTCAAACACACTGAGATAATAATCCAATTTGTTCCTCAATACAAGGTGAAATTATAAAAATAACAAGAGATCTGTTGGAAGGCAACATTATACACCACTTTTTTCCACCTTCTCTAGATTTGTTAAAAATGTTGACCTTATGTTGGTCTGGTGGGAAATATTTCAAATAATGGGCAGCTTTCTTAATTTTTTTTAAAAAAATTCTGTATAGGTTACTCTGTAGAGGAAAACTTCGATATGTTTAGTTAAAACCTTTTTTTTTAACATGTAAAACTATTAGCATCAAAGTAAATAACGTTTTTATGGAGTGTAGCATCAGAACTTTTCACACAAATCTGCATTTCTCATCATCATCACCATCATCATCGTCATGTAGAACACGTCTACCATAAATGAACACTGATACCTGATTCAATCTTTTGTAGGTTTTTGCTCATAGTATCAAAATAATCCGAATCTTGTCGAATATAAGACAAAATGTTATTAAATATAAGACAGATGTATGAAATATGTCACGGAAATGATAATATTACCTTCAGTCGGGAATTTTGTCAAATCCAGTGGAAAAAGAGGTTTACAATGGCGTCCTTAAACAAATTACGAAGGATTGGTGTATAATATAAATATCATTCTTTTATGTAAAATAAATGTGCGACATTCATTTTTGAAAATATCTAACAATCAAAAATGAGCTATAATAACTAATACTTTACAAAATAAGCAAATACACATTCAATCATTTTCATCCAAGATGCAATCAATCAATAATTTATGGAGAATGAATAGTATGCAGTGCACGTGATCTAAGTGCAATCCCTATTTCTAGCTGGAAGTATCACCATACCTGTACCGATGACTACAAGTAATTTCGTTACATTGAAAAAGTCATACGATACATCTACTTGACTCCGTAGCACTGAACGAGATTGACCAATAGTTAACTAAATAATAAATGGCACATGAAACAATCGGATTTTTGTGACCATTGATCTTTTACGTCATTTTTTTTTAAATAGAAGAAAATATGTTTGACAGTGACAGTGTCGTGAAATAAATAGTGGAAAAAGACAAGGAACAGAACACTCGGTTTTTTATTCGTCTAATTTCTTGCCTAAATTATCTAATCAGCAAAGATATCACTACTCAAACCAGGGGGAAATATTTCATAAACTACTTGACTGCCTGATAAATGATTTTATCATAACTCATACAAGTAACAGTGTCAATGATTGGCGCAAAGAATGTCACATGTCAGGGAACAAACGATCATGTCTCCCTCATGAGATCGTGTCTCCTTGACTTGCTTGATTCGGTATAATAAACAATTCATTGACGTTGCCTGGGTATGTGTGTGTGTTTGTGTGGGGAGGGGGGAGGGTTATAAAAGTATCAAGATTAGTTCATCCGCGACAAGTTATGCTCTATTCGGGATTCGCTCAAGTGGAACTTGACTTGCCTTGGGTGAACAAATTTTCATATCTTCACCTAACAAAGCCAATATATGTATATGAAAATATTTTTTCAAATAAATTTGTTCAAAGGAGTTCGAACAATGATCACGTGATAACTGCAAAATCAAGAATTATTACAATACAAAATAAAGTTTTGACTTTTATATAAATGAATTACATTATGCAAAGAGGACTGATTTGTTAGTTGTTCTACTTGACTGGTAAATCTCAAGACTACAAAGCTGCTTTTCTCGTTGAAAACTCCTTCATCGTAAGACCTCAAGTATTCATGGAATATAAGTGTAAATCCATCGGTGAATTACTCAATAAATGTATGAATTATAAAACACGAATATTCGAGAATACTGCACATGGTTTGCTAGTGACAAAATGCTGGGACAGTGTTTACTGGAAGGACCTAATCGTAGGAAACAATTGCAAGCGGTGTTATTACTAAACGTAAGGTGTTAGTATCAGGGATCTTTAGTGATAGAAGTTTTTTTAATTTTTAGTCGAGTTTGAAACTCCGATATGATGATCGAGTAAATAACGGATACTGACAAATTCATGTGAGTGATATAATGACGACTGAAAAAAATGAATTAACCAAGCAATATGTAGAAAAATTAATTAACCAAGCAATATGTAGAAAAATGAATTAATCAAGCAATATGTAGAAAAATGAATTAACCAAGCAATATGTAGAAAATTAATTAATTAAGCAATATGTAGAAAATATACAGATAATGAAAAAATTAATTAACGAAACACTATGTAGAAAATATAGATAATGAAAAAATTAATTAACCAAGCAATATGAAGAAAATTAATTAACCAAGCAATATGTAGAAAAATTAATTAACCAAGCAATATGTAGAAAATATATAGATAATGAAAAAATTAATTAACCAAGCAATATGTAGAAAATATACAGATAATGAAAAAATTAATTAACCATGCAATATGCAGAAAATATACAGATAATGAAAAAATTTATTAACCAAGCAATATGAAGAAAATATACAGATAATGAAAAAATTAATTAACCAAGCAATATGTAGAAAACATACAGATAATTGTTCTGCCCCTTCTTTACTTTCTATGGGAAGGAAAAAAACCAAGCATAGCCGCCACAATTAACAAGAGCGTCTCATCCCTTTGAAACCTTCAAAAGTTCACAGCGGCTAAAATGAATTTACGATCCACTATTCTAAAACCATGTAATTTCTCATGTGGGTATGTATGCGAATAGCAGATTGGTTATAAACAGATTCAACATTTTTGTCATAGTTTACTTTGTTAACGGATTGATACCATGTAATATGTAGCGAATTCTTTACATTGTTTCCACGTGAAAAAGATTATATGTGTGTATTGTACAATTCTTTCTCTTTGCATTGCTTACCTGTGAAACAACAATAGTGATAATCAAAGATTATATAGGTGTGTATTGTGCCATTCTTTCTCTTGACATTGCTTACCTATGAAACCCAATAGTGATAATCGAATATTATATAGGTGTCTATTGTGCAATTCTGTCTCGTGACACTCCGAATAAGGAATAGTCCGAAGGCAACTATTTCACTGAATGATGATCAAAATGTCTTACTCAGAATACAAGCTTATGTAACAGTGTACATGGGTTAATAAGCAGACTAAGTCATATTCAATAATCAGTCTGACAATTACATATAATGACAAAAACAACAAAATTGATAACGGCGCAAATATAAAAGTTTCCCAACGTGTCGAGCTAAACAAGCTCTTTGTCAGGGGAAGAAACAATTTACATCCACAAAACAAACACTAAACACAAAAGCCAAGAAAAATTCTTGACTCGTACATGTTTCAATGATGGGGAAATAAACAAAGGATACAGAAAAGAAGCAAGAAAGAAGACAAAATTAAAAACGGTCTAAAACGGGTAAACTACATATCTATGTTATGCTGCCATCAGCCCAATAAAGTTGTGTGTGTGTGTGTGTGTATGTGTATATATATATATATGTATGTGTATATATATATATATATATATATATATATATATATATATATATATATATATATATATATATATATATATATGCGCCTTTTCTTATACGAGTTATTTTATCCTTTGAAAATCAGTTATCAGATGCCTGGTTTGTGGGAGAGAGAAATCTGATCAGACTGAAATTTTCACAAACAAACGACTCGCAAAATAAATTAGTGTTTATCCTTTTTTCAGTTGTCTATAACCTGTAGTTTCATATTTTAAATACTTATGCAAGTTTTATTTCTGATAAAGGGAATATAATTATGTTTAACAGAAATGTATAATCATTCTGGAATGCCATACTAAGATATGATATGTCTGTAACGGTTTTTATAGACACAATGTAAGCACAAGTATATCTTGCAAAGATAGCTATTCATTTATCGTGTCGATAGTGGTATCACCACGATGATTACTGTAAAAAAAACACAGCGTGGATCATGTGGGATGAACCTGATGATTATCACCAAACGTTGTTGTGCAAGTTTCTGAGTAATAATTCAAAACAAGCTGTTACCAAGACATGGCAGAATAATTGCTATTTATCATGCTATAACTGCGTTACGGAAGAGATCTTACATAATGTCATTGGGTCACCTGTTCTCTATTTCATTAATTTCACCACATGTTCATTAAATAATAATAATAATAACAATAATAATAATAATAATAATTATTATTATTATTATTATTATTATTATTATTATTATTATCGTCGTCGTCGTAATAATATTAGTAGTACTAGTAGCAGTAGTGTAGTAGCAGTAGTTAAGAAGTCAAAGAAAGAGAACGGAAATGATGACTCCAGAATTTCAAAATCTTCAATGTAGCATGTATCACTTGATAAAATGTCTTCTAAAACTTCGCACGCGTTAAAACTGAGTAATACATAATTTATAGTCCTTGAATTTTTTTTTTACATACCTGTTGTTTAGAATATCCAATTCTCTCTCCGTCGAATAATAATACATCTGTTTGATAGAATATGCATCCAGCAACATTTCTTTTTGCTGTTTCAATACAAGATGATATTGGCATTCCCAGTCATTATGCAACTTTTAATCATCACGAGGAAAGGTGTGGAGTTAGTATGAGCAAACATTGCATAAGCAGCGCTCTTTTGCGATGAGAAAAAACAAGTTAATCATATGTTGACACGTGACCTACACATGCGTAGAATACGTGGTCAGAAAACATTACAAAACGCCTAGAGAGCCATATATTGCAATGGACCTGTAGCTAGTTTCAGTTCAATTGCTTTAGCCGGGCGAAGCGGGATGCATTATCGGCTAGTTGTGCTGACCAGTTTTACAAGGCTAAGGGTTCATTTGAGGTGAACAAAACAATTGGACCGCCGGCTGACCTTAACTGACTGCTTCCCACTAAAGCAACACCGAGATGATAAATGGGTCAAGTCTAACTATTGTACTGCAGCGGGTTAAATAAATAGTACAGTGTATATCAAGGTTAACCTCTTCAAGTTACACCTTGAAATACAAATAACGTTACAAAGCTCTACGCTCACATTTGCTTAACAGCACGTTTAACAGTTCAAACGTTCCGTTATTGATCACCTAAGACGCAATGCTTTGCATGTCACATACGCATCAATCTTGTAGAAAGATATTATAGTATGACCTGTTTACTTTGACTAAAGCGAGTACATACGTGTACAAAGTATATCCTAGTGGTTGTATATGTAAGCTTGGGGCACATGGGGGGAAGAAGGAAGAAATCAAAAGGAAGCATACAGACTGAAAACTTAAGGGTTTTTTTTGTTGTTGTTGTAAAATTACATTTGAAATCATAGCTAAGCAGTGTATTTTTTTTTTAACAGAACCAACAAAACTTTTATTAATGAAAGTAAATCTCTAGCCATACACAGATGGCATAGGTGAATACACAACTGTTAAAATTTTCTAGCGGCATGACAAACCAATGGTGAAACGCATGACATCACTGGTCAACGTTTACAATCAGAGCAGGAGTATACAAAAGTTGGAGAAAACCGTTGAACATTTAAATATATAAAGCTAATAGTTTAGGACATAATGTATAATTATCCACCAGAGTAATGTATAATTATCCACCAGAGTAATGTATAATTATCCACCAGAGTAATGTATAACGATACACGAGAGTAACTGATATGATAATTCCTCTAGAGCGTACACAAAATTAAAAAAGAGAAGAAATATTATCTCATGAAATTTCCAATTCAACGAATATCATACAGTTTATGATCTTGTATTCATTATTAAAAGCAAGAAATTTGGCAATATTTTGAAACATTTTGCAATTATTGGCGGCAAATAAGTTTTGTAATTTAGCAATATAGGGTTTGCGGTAACTTCTTTCTTTGTGATATTTTGGGCTAATGAATAAATAATGAAAATCGTCCCCGATGTCGTTGTTATCACAATGATCACATCTACATACAAGCCTATTCAGCCTACCAGTTGACAGAAACAACGAGAAAAATGCTGTACCGATCCTATTCCATTCATCAGTGACTGTAACTATTATTTACGATACATTAAAAGGTTAAAAACTGACTGATGTCTTCACAACTTAACTTAAAGTCTTTCTTATATATATATATATATATATCATCTCGTCTCTACGAAATATGCTCGCTTCATTAAACAGCCTGTTTACCAAACCCATAATCTGCCGAACCAGACTTTTCATAATTTATTCTGGTAGATTGTAGAGCAAAAAAAAAACAAAAAACAATCGTTATAGTGGAATTTGTTTTCCGGATCATGTCATGAACTTAAGGCCAGTTCGCATAGCCTGAACAAAGAACATGCTGCAAATAGAACTTACCGCGGTTGACTCCAGAAGGATTGTTATATCCACGTGATAACATCCGAATTGAATTCCTTCTTCTCTCACTTTTGCCACCCCCCTGACCCGTTGAAGTAAGTGCCAATGACGGCTGAGGTAGATTCTCAAGAAAGAGAATGACATAACGTTATCACATCATCGACCCTACGAGCACACACCAACAGCAAAACAAGAACTGTCACGTGGGAGTTGAACTGAAATGACCTCTGTACAAAAGGGGAAACCGCTCTCATTTCCATGTGAAAATATATGCGGATAAAGCATTTAGCCATCTGCTTTAGGAAGCATTGAATACATTACCTTCAGTTATCTATTGTTGCCGTGAACGGCACTTGCAGAATACGTTGGCCATCCCTTTTCGCTGCCTCATGTGTCGCTTACACACGATTGACCTATAATTGTATGCGCGCGCATATAAATTATATAATGTACCGTCAAGCCATAATTCCAACGTTTCATGTCACGTAGGGTGCTTCGAAATAGGTCATCTCTTCTACAAATTCCCACCCAGTACACGCACCAACCAGTCAATAAAATAGACTAACTTTTAAAAAAATAAATAAAATAAAACCAACAAGAAACCAAACCCAAAACAAAGAAGACAACAGGTTCAATTCTGGTGTGGTATCTTTACCTGTCTATTTGTTCAAATATTGCTGCGGTTAATATTCATTCATAGGAAATGTGTTGTACACAATCTTACCGTAAGTCGATAGCCATCGATTTAGAAGCTTTTTCAGAGCATGTTTTACAGTACTACTATCGTTTGCAAGTACTACGCATTGATTTAGCTGTCATGTTATGAAACGGTCGATACCAGTGTGTAATTCTCACGAACTCCATAAAGGGGCTTTGCTCTGGGAAAGTAATGAGATCATTCACTGCATACACTTTTCTCATTCCATTTTGCTTATTGTTATCTCCAAGCAGCAACAGTGAAACAAAATCACATTATTTGTTTATTTCGTTTTTATTTGTATATTTTTTTCTTTCTTTCTTTTTAAAAAAAATGTATTTGTTGTCTGTTGTATGAATAGTATAAAATATTTAATGGACAGACAGGTATCGTTTCGGTTGTTATAGAAATTGATGACAATCATTATAATATTTGTGCTAGAAAGTTGAAATAAATATTTAATATCTTCTGCGTCTTTTTTTTAAAATTTATATGATCAATTTATTCAGACTAGGATATAAGCATAGTATATGCACATCGATGATGAACAACAATGTACCCTTACAGTTTAATCGATGATGAACAACAATGTACCCTTACAGTTTAATCGATGATGAACAACAATGTACCCTTACAGTTTAATCGATGATGAACAACAATGTACCCTTACAGTTTAATCGATGATGAACAACAATGTACCGTTACAGTTTAATCGATGATGAACAACAATGTACCGTTACAGTTTAATCGATGATGAACAACAATGTACCCTTACAGTTTAATCGATGATGAACAACAATGTACCCTTACAGTTTAATCGATGATGAACAACAATGTACCCTTACAGTTTAATCGATGATGAACAACAATGTACCCTTACAGTTTAATCGATGATAAACAACAATGTACCCTTACAGTTTAATCGATGATGAACAACAATGTACCCTTACAGTTTAATCGATGATGAACAACAATGTACCCTTACAGTTTAATCGATGATGAACAACAATGTACCCTTACAGTTTAATCGATGATGAACAACAATGTACCCTTACAGTTTAATCGATGATGAACAACAATGTACCGTTACAGTTTAATCGATGATGAACAACAATGTACCCTTACAGTTTAATCCATGATGAACAACAATGTACCCTTACAGTTTAATCGATGATGAACAACAATGTACCGTTACAGTTTAATCGATGATGAACAACAATGTACCCTTACAGTTTAATCGATGATGAACAACAATGTACCCTTACAGTTTAATCGATGATGAACAACAATGTACCGTTACAGTTTAATCGATGATGAACAACAATGTACCGTTACAGTTTAATCGATGATGAACAACAATGTACCCTTACAGTTTAATCGATGATGAACAACAATGTACCGTTACAGTTTAATCGATGATGAACAACAATGTACCCTTACAGTTTAATCGATGATGAACAACAATGTACCCTTACAGTTTAATCGATGATGAACAACAATGTACCCTTACAGTTTAATCGATGATGAACAACAATGTACCCTTACAGTTTAATCGATGATGAACAACAATGTACCCTTACAGTTTAATCGATGATGAACAACAATGTACCCTTACAGTTTAATCGATGATGAACAACAATGTACCCTTACAGTTTAATCGATGATGAACAACAATGTACCGTTACAGTTTAATCGATGATGAACAACAATGTACCGTTACAGTTTAATCGATGATGAACAACAATGTACCCTTACAGTTTAATCGATGATGAACAACAATGTACCCTTACAGTTTAATCGATGATGAACAACAATGTACCGTTACAGTTTAATCGATGATGAACAACAATGTACCGTTACAGTTTAATCGATGATGAACAACAATGTACCCTTACAGTTTAATCGATGATGAACAACAATGTACCGTTACAGTTTAATCGATGATGAACAACAATGTACCCTTACAGTTTAATCGATGATGAACAACAATGTACCGTTACAGTTTAATCGATGATGAACAACAATGTACCCTTACAATTTAATTGATGCCTTTCCCAAATGACAACTGATGAAATTACCACCTCGGATTTCCCTATGTAGAAAATGTCGTTGGCAACAAGACAATACATTTTTTCGAATTTGTAGGACTGAATTAAAGTTATTTGTCCATGATAGACCTAAGTAACTTTATCATTTATGAGAACATTTCAAAACTTAACAGTCGATCGCCATGTAATCATGATTAAGAAGGACCGTATACAGAAGATAAAAAAAAAGAGATTATTGTTGTAAGAATTACACTTTGTAGTCTTTTTAAATAGATTAGATTCTTAAAGATAACAACAACTCCATTATCACGTAACCAGCGATCATCCTTCAATGAACCTGATTGATTTGTAACATTCTATATATTACTGGTAACGATCAAAATATGAAGATTTTTTAAATTTTGTTTCAGTTCATGACAGAGATGCTCACTTCAAAATTAATCTTTTGAGCATGGAATAAATTCGTCTTCTAATCATAACTCCAGACAGTTTTCCCCCATTTGTCTTTTAAATTTGATTGTATGGCTTAAAATAGTAACACGTCAAGAAAGATAAATATCTGGTATTTGGTATATCTTCGAATTTTTTCTGTATTATGTTTCAACATGTAGTTTTAAAGATTTCTAGTGAAAAAACTGCAATATAGACATGCAATTTGTTTCACTTCTCTTTCAACCATATTTTATATATAAATTAGGCCTAACGAGTATACACATATATAATAACGGTTAGTTACACATTATCGATTTGTGTTTTGTAGAATACATATACTTTAATTGTGTAGTAGGATTTTTTGTCAGCGTACTTAAAGTTACATTCCGCAGAGGAGGGTATATGTTCCTTTTATCTGAGTTTAAAGAGCGTGATTTCAGTAGAGAGTGCTTGTGTTGTTTAAAAGTTCCTTCTTTTTTTTTTTTTTTTTTTTTTTGTTCTTGCTGTGGTTTTTTATTTATTTATTTATTTATTTTTTTTTTTCAAAAGTGTTTATTCATTGCAACTGCTTATGCTTATTATGTAAGGATTTTTTTTACTGCTTGCAATCTCGTATTAAACTATACCTTTTTAAATGCTGAAAGAATGATCAACTGTCAAGTGAAAATTCAAAATAAATAAACTTCCAGATCTGTTTTTCATTTGCTACATGCATAATGACTTTATCACCTTAAAGCATCCCTCTCAAAATTTAATAACATTCTACTGTCCCTCGGCTTCTGGTCTGACAGTCTCGCTCATCCAAAGGCACCGCTTCTGGCCTGACAGTCTCGCTCATCCCATGGCACCTAGTCTGAACTCGATACAACCCAACCCACCAAATTCGGATGTGGTCATTAGTTACTTCTATGCAATATATAGAAAAAGAAGAAAAAAACTGGTTGAATAAATGCTTTTACGTAAATGGCAGAACATCCATCCAACGATTACATTCTTGTAATAAGCATGCTTTGTATGATTCAGGGCCATTTATTGTCATATATATATATATATATATATATATATATATATATATATATATATATATATATATATATATATATATATATATATAGAGAGAGAGAGAGAGAGAGAGAGAGAGAGAGAGAGAGAGAATTACAAATGTACACCAAAAAAAGAGCGGAAAGTGCTATCCCTGGATTCGACATGAGAATGCTTGATAACATTAACATAATTTCTAAATACGAATAAATAATAGTATCATACAGGTTAGAGAATTTTAGATAGATAGATAGAAAAACTGACAAACAACAGTGAAAAACTGGTGTGAAACCAGTCCAAGCGCTTTCGAAAACTACGACTTCCTGTTTCAAGGGCAAAAAATCACAAAAGACGATTACACATAAGAAAAAAGAACAAAACAGAATATATATATATATATATATATATATATATATATATATATATATATATATATATATATATATAATCACATGACGTCATCGATGTTACTATGGAATTGCATACATCATGACGCCACGATATATAAACTTTTAATGCTGGTAGCGCCCGATTGAATTTCAGGCTAAAACAGTGTAATTTTGAAAGGTCTTATCGACAAAATTCCCGTGTTTCTTTATGTAAGAAATAAAATCTATATTTTTGTTTGTTTCAAGTTTAATTTATGAAACTCTTGGAATAATTTCAGTCTTTTGCTTGCTAAAGCTAGCAATAGATAGAAATTATTTCATTCGTTTAATAAATTTCATTTGGAATGAGAAATCGTTTAAAATTAACAATTTGCCACATAATATACTGTAGCAAGCATATTCACACAGGGATTTTATAACTCCGAATAGATAGGCTTAGATTTTATAACTCCGAATAGATAGGCTTAGCTTTTATAAATCCGAATAGATAGATTGTACCGCAAGATTAGTTTCATCCATAGTCAGTAATCACACACTGCAAGAAAAATACGATTATCACCTCCAGTCTCATTATGAACACGTCATTTTAGCCCTGTTTCAAATTATAAGTTTTCGAAGGCATTCTAAGGACACGGGAAATCAATAGATGCAAAGCCCTGGAAATATCATACCTCATTCATATGCCGCTTACCAGCACGCAGCAGATATTCCGTAAAGATAGCAACAACAAATGGTATAGCAATGTTTTATTCATTCACGTTTTTTGTTCTTAGTGGGGTTCCATGAAGGAATCTTGATGCAATCGTTCTCTTGTTTGTTTTAATACTCCACAATTCCGGCTGATATCTCAATATTAGGGACCGACATTTAATTTGGGACGGGGGTGGAGGTGCGGTGGGAGTTTGGATTTATAAAAAAATAAAATGTCCGTCCTCAAATAGCTTGAACACAATTTTTTACTCTGATTTATAGAAAAAAGAATCTGTTATATCCATTATATTAGTTGACAAGAATTAATTATATAGAGGTAAAAGAGAAAAAAAAAAAAGTCATTAAATAGTCTGTTCCTTTGTTACTTTACGGTCATGAATGGAAAATCGGTTATTTAGTAAAGGTGCTTATGCCACTATTATCTCAGTAGGATGAAATCGGCCATGCTTATCACACACACACACACACACACACACATATATATGGTGGCGCTCTATCTACAGTTTCGTATTTTGCATAGGGTTAGATTTTTAAAGAAAAAGAATTGTATATCTTAGGTATTGTTAAAAGAACTTTTAATTCCCTTTATTTTGGTGAATGATTGATGGGTGCAGTTTGAGTTATAGAGTATACAGCTTGGTCTTACTTAAGATGTGCACCTCTCAAAAAACTGCTAGCTCCTGAACGTCAGAGGTAAAAAAAAAATGAGCCGATAACTTTTTTACTTTTTATTTATTTTGTAATTCATTCATTGTACTTTCAGAGGCTGGTATTACCTACTCTGGCAAAATTCGTTTCCCTATTTTAATAACTGCTGAAGAAAGGGTAATTTTGACTAATTCAGGCTGATTTTTCGAGCACTTTGGAGCGGCCATTTCTGTCTGCAGTATGCTTAGATCATGTACAATTTCCACAAGTACAATATGTACAGAAATTTCAGCTACAGTACATGAAAATAACATAGAGGTATGCCAACATTCTCTTCATTGTGCATGTTGCTAATTCAAACAACTTCACCTTACATCTGTCACTCTCTCAGAAGTACATAATATCTGTCCCTTAGTTACTTTACGGTCATGAATGGAAAATCGGTTATCTGTTATTTAGTAAGGTGCTTATGCCACTATTATCTCAGTAGGATGAAATCGACGATGCTTATCACACACACACACACACACACACACATATATATATATATATATATATATATATATATATATATATATATATATATCATCAACTTAGCTAAGGAGCTGAATGTTAAAAAGGAAAACGAATACTCTATTTATAATTCTTTATCAAATGAACAAAATTATAAAGAGTAGTAGTTGCCATATTGAGTGCAGATAAGAGAAATATTAGTACAAATTGACTGAGATTCAAGACTTGATTGTCAAATATAAGATGATGGTGAGTCTGAGCGATGATACGTGTCTGCTAACCTGACCCAAAGGACACGTGAGCCTACTATACTGTGTTTTGTTGTTCGTGTGATGTGCAACGTTCGTTTGTCAATATAATTATAGTTTCAAATTCTTAAAATAAATGTTTGTCTATTTTGAGAGAAGTTTATTGACTGTTTTACAGCATACATACATTTTACAGATTGGATATATTATGTTGATTCGCCATCAAAATATAGACACTTCACTCACAACAGAACAACGTGTGGATTGCTTCTTTTCAAAAACTCAAGAATTCACTTGGACTGGAATTGATAAAAGTCCGATGCTCTAGACAATATGGACACCATTACTAACAATAAGAAATTTTATCAACGATTTCTCCAAGATCCAACAAACAATTCCTAACATGCAACAGAGAGCATTCTGGTCTCATGATTCTTGAAGTTTGCAATAAAATGACAGCGATGTAGACTCATATGGCCTCTGTTACAAAAAAGAACAAATATTTCAACGATTTTTTTAAAAGGGTCATAGCACTCAAATAATACAGGCAAACTTTGATCTCAATCAACCTGCGATCGAGGAATTTTGCCCAAATAATAACTGCCGCGAAATATGCCCACAGTTACTTAGAGAAATAAATAAATAAACTTTTTGTATCAAAAACTTGTTGGGATTTTTTGTGAAAAAGAGAATGTTGTCATCAGCGCCTTTCAGACTCGTTTCAGATATATTCAAATATATCCGCCATTTTACAACCTTTGAGAACCTAATTTTCAAACAAATTTCATAAAGATCATTCTGCAGTACAGGTCTTTTAAGATTGAAACCATGTGCTCATCCGCCTTCGAGCTGTTTTCCACCTTAATACAAATAAACAATAGATCAGTCTCTAAAACATCTTAACCTCCTTGGACCAAATTCTGTGTTCCAGTTCCTTACCAAATTAGTCAAATTGTTCCAGTCTGTCATGAAAACTATCTCTGACAGAGTACTCAATCAATTTTGACCAGACTTGTCAGAGAGATTTCCTGTATCAATTCCTTTGAAATTTGATCAAACGATGCTTATCTATTAACAAATGTTACCGCCAATGCAACAAAATGAGATATTTGTGAAACAAAATATAAAAAAAAAAAAAAAGAAAAGAAAAGAAAAAGAAATATATAAAAATTGAATGGGCATTAGAAACATTGCTTTACAACAGTGTGGCATCAACATCGATCATGACTGTACAAACTATCGTTGTACAGGTTTGTATTTTATAGGAGATGACTAGACGGACAAATACTGTTTAGGAGGAAAAAAGTACACAGCATAAATACAATCTACGCATGTAGGATAGAACTAAATTATTATTATTATATTATTATTATTATTATTATTATTATTAAAGTAATATTATGTACTCAAAATTATATAGAGTCATGTGTTTACGCTCCTTCTCTCTTAAAAAAAGTCTTGCTAAATATTTCAAAGTTGCAACAATGGAAGAAAGAGGAGAATATTCATTAGAATGAATTTGCAGTTCTGTCGTCATTTAAGGGGCAGTAACCATTTCCTGGGCCAGCATACTACGTCACAGCCGTGATAGCACACATATGAAATTGTTACCTTCTTCGACGAACGTTTTGCCTATTATTCATTGTCAGCAATGTATGGATGAGACCAGTGGTGCAATTGAATGTTAACTCTTACCAGTACCATAACGACCTTCCGACCCCGTTTTTCCGGTACGGCCGTACCGGCAGTAAATGTCCTAATGGTACCATTGGATGAGATTAAACTGAAAATACCCATAAATTATTAGGGATCTGTGGGTATTTAACGCGATACTAGACGCCATTATTTCCACAAACATTCGTTGACAAATTGAGCCAGAGGATAGTTACGAATTGTTAACAAATGTTTGTGAAGACAAGAACGTGTATAATACCGCTTGAAATACCCACAGATTCTCTGTTAACTGAAACATACTAACACTCACTTTAAAAATTGCCTAAACCTTTCTTCTAAGCGGATAAAAACGTGTATGTGTGCTACCCGGGTTGTGACGTATGTCTCTGGCCCTGATTTCCGCACTAGTGTTCTAATTACAGTTCTACCATCGTCAGCATACACAGTTCTAACACTTCGCCATGAATATGAAGTGTAACACTTATTTCACACTACTTGAGAAGTCATTAATTCTGATCCTGAAGTATTATTGGGTTCATCTGCTTCCACTCTTCTTGTTTTTGATTGCTGAGGTAATTCCATGAAAGGGAAACATTCCATCAAAGGAATATCATCTTTGTCGGTGGAACCATACCTTTCTTTTCTAAATTTCACTGATAATCTGGCCGAACGAACATCAGCGTCTTAATCACTACTTTTGTTTTTATAGTCATTAGCACTTTCGGTTTCGGATTCACTACGTATGTAGCTTTCGCATGAGTTTTCCTGTTTGAGTTTTAGAAATGTCCCATTGATAGTTTTTTGCCAGCTGTAAATGTTCAACGTGTACTTTAGTAGTACTCCCATCTAAAGTACGCTACAGATTTGCTAATACCTGCGTTTCTTTCCGCGATAATTTTGTTTAATTGTGAATGTTTGAGTAATAAACATGACATTCATCAATTTTAAGGCAACTAAAACAGCGTTAGATTATCTCTTCAAGGTTTTACAATGACAATCGATAGCCATGTTTTAAGTGTCAATCTTCATAGACTGGTTCCATACATATTGTCAAACTGAAACCAGGTTTTAAGTTTTATTATGAAGTGAAAGAGCATTAAAGTTCCAGTCAGTGAGGGAACAAAGGATGGCGGCCGATAGCCAATGTAAACGTAGTAGAGGCTGTCAAACGCTGTTTAGCCGTTCTAAATCAAGCATTTTAGAAGTTATTTCTTTAAGGACTCACTGTTCTAATGATATAGAAGAATGGGAACCAGTCTAGAAATGAGTGAAGATAAAATAGAGTATATATGGGTTTGGTTGGCCAGGATTGGTTGATAATGAAAGTAAAAGTTTAGTGACAAGAATCTTTTGAGAGTTTATCCTTGTTGCAATTGAACAAAATAGGGGCCGTGTTTTACTGATGGAATTTCAGTCCTTTTACAGACTTGAGTTTGGAAAACTCATTACTGAAATCAGCACCTGACTCTTTGGTGCGAAATTGAAAACACATGTTGCAAACACATATAGATCCAGAAAGTGCCGCGGCTCATATGGTTTTCTCTAGAGAAGCTTGCATAACGATATGTCTATACTGATAAATATAGGTTTGATCACGAGCATTCAGAAATTTCAAGTTATTGAATTTTTAATATCATGATGTTTCCATAGGTTTACTGTGGGAGCTGAATTAGTACCGTCAGTCCTTAAAGGAAAACAAACTGCTTGTGACAAACCACTTCCATTAAATGCAAAATGTGAAGAAAAATTCAATATTTACAAAAGGTTTGCTTTTTAGTACACTTGTAAGAGATAGTTGCTCACTGTTTCTTTTCGGCAATCGAAGATTTTCCTGTTGCATAAGATGGCGCCGTAGTTGTAGACTCTACACCAGTGAAAGCAGTTATAGTCCGTGCTGTGCCGTGGCTTAGTCCATTACGGTTATGAGACAATTTGTCTGTTGGTTGAGAATGACCTTCTTGTTACAGTTGTATCACCTTTTCCTCGGTGGATAATGACATATTTAAACGGGGGTCATCACGCGTTCCCCCTTTTGTTTCATGGTTTGATTGAATCGTTTTTCCGAGATTTTCTTCGTTCATAGCACCCGTAAAAGCAGTTTGCAATGTGAAACCGTCAAGTTGTTAATTCTATGGCGGCTCCATCACCTTCATGACTGATAAATGTGTTATATATGATGTTTATATAATATTATAAATATTTCAGGAAATTATAAATGTTTCTTGACTTTAATATTTGCTCAAACCTTAATGTTATATATCAGGTTTACATGTTTATCTATTGTCCTTGAATAAGGTTGTTAACTTAGTATTTAAGTTCAAGGACGGTTTTGGTAAACAAGTTGTTGATTCAGTTTGAGGTCAGGGTTGATTTTGTTTACAGATAAAACTAGAATTTCCTTTAGAATTATATGTTAAAAGTCACATACACCATATAATTAATTTGCTAGAACATTCTGTCATGTGACCTATCTTTATATATACCATGTTTAGTGGACAGTTTTCAGTTTCGACCTTACCATCAGTCTGCAAAGAGTCATTACAGTTGCGAAAAATCATTCCAAATTCAGAGAGAGGAATTATTTAAAATATCCATTGGTTTATGAAAGTGCTCATAGACTTTTGGATTTTGGTTTTTGAATTGATGATTTTGGGATTTATTTGAACTTATTTAAAGATATTTGGGAGTACTTTATTTTGGCATATCAGCACATTAAAGACTATTGGCACATCAGCACATTAAAGACTACTGGCACATCAGGACATTACAAACTATTGGCATATCAGCACATTAAAGGATACATAAATTCACTCGGAACATTCTATATTTAGAACTTGTGATTAGGACACTTAGGATTATTGGATTATTTGGATTTTAATTCACATTACTGTAAGTGTCTTTTGATTTTTTTTAATTATCTAGAAATAAACTGCTTGTTGATTTTTACTTGATTTGTTGGTTTCACTTTCTTTCTGTTACATTTTTTTACACCATAGAGTCGTAACAAATGTTTCTTCTGCCAAGGTTAGCAATCTTTCAGCATAAATCTGCACCTTTTCGTCAGATTTTTTCTTCGTTTTCGATATGAATAAGATAAGAGTCTGAAATATCAAATTTGTTATATGTATCAGTTTATATTAAGTAAAAATAAATAAAGAGTACAAGATCAATTAGAGTTGTTCTTGATTTTCCAAGAGTAATGCTGGGAATTTTTTTTTTTTTTTTTTGAAGGAAAAGCAAAGAAGCAAACACACATATAACATAATTTTTCTCTCATTCCATTCCTAATAAATTTAATAAGTATCTGATAAAACTAAATAACTCTTTACAGAACATTTTCAACTTTTCATTCCTTGAAAATTATAAAACATGCCATAAATTTAGGACAGGGTGGAACCTGACGTCAAATCTTCACACAACTCTAGATCATGAGGTACAGTCACGTTTAGATTGGTTTTACATACAACAATTTAGACTCGTGGTTCTTAAATCTGAAGGGAATTGTATAAGCCAAGGATAATATACAGCTTAAACTGATTAGTTGTGACAGTTAGTTGTGTTGTTCAGCTTTTCTTCTTGCTTTTACTAATTAAATTTGATGAAAGTGTACTGGTGCAATTGCACCTGCTACACCTCCACCGGCTATGTTCATGTCGGATTCGTACAAAATAGAGTTGTTAGTGAACTAGACTTGCTAATGAACTAGAGTTGTTAGTGAACTAGACTTGTTAGTGAACTAGAGTTGTTAGTGAGCAGGAGCTCACAAGATAACCTCCATTTCTGTGACATCAGACAGTATAATTGAGAGTGGCCAACTAACCATAGATTGGAGGTCACAACAACCCAGTTTTGGTTTGGATCTGTGATCCTAACCTTGATGGAAATACCATTAAAAATAAACGACACATTACACTACCTTTAATCGCTTTAGTGTTATAGTCCTAATACAAAAAGTGAGTAAGCTTCACGTGTGACTTTGATCTTGCTGATAGAACCATTCTATTGATACACATGTTAGGTACAAGGTTCACCCTCAAGATACGATTTTTATAGTATCTGTAACAACAGCTTCTGGGTAACAGCTTGGACACACGCTAAATACCATTGACCTGAAACCTGACCTTACAGGTAGGTCAGTGAAAGTGCTAAGTGACAACATGAAGTCATGGAGTATAGCTAAACGAAGTTTTATATCTATTACTTCATTTAAAAGTTTGCGAGTTACAGCTCCAAATAAAGACAGTAATGTCCACCTTTAACCTTAAAGTGAGAAGCATGAAAGTAGCAAATTGGACACCCGTGCCTTACATGTATGTAAAAGTCTATCTATTATCATACCACTAATTCTATCAATGTCAGAGTTACAACCAGCACACTAAAAGTAAATGCAACCTCGATCTGTGACCATGTTTTTCACGAAAGGACAGCAACACACCCTCTTGTTCCGATATGTAAATTTACAAAATATCATCCAGCCAATAGGCTGGTTTCAGTAAACCTTCCAAGCAGAATAATTTTGGAAGATTTTTTACGAAATTACACAAGTATAGATGCACACTGATTCCACATTTTTTTCAAGAAGCGCGTGGGCAGTGTGTCACTTGTATAGTTTTCACCCTGAATGATTCCTTAGCTAACATAAAATTCAGTGTAATTCAAAGTGAAATATAGAGAAGAAGAAAAAACTAGAATTTGGTAAATGCAATGCCATTGCATATCACCATGCTTACAATCTATGCCACTAGGGGTATGGTCTGACCCGGGGCAAATGTTTTAATGCTGTAAATGTATATTTCTTTTTTCCTATCCATTCAGTGTATATATGGTTATATGTGGGAATCTTGACAGTTTCCAACTTATGAGCCAGGGACAAGTCCCCCACTTTAGGGCATGACCCAGGAAATGTATTGGATTTACAAGTGCATTTAAAATTGCACAGGGATAGAAGTTATTGTTAATTTTTGGAGACTTATTGAAACATTATGACTGTCAATAATAATTATGAATAAAAATTTAAATATTATCAATACTTTGAAAAAAATCTTTGGTTGGTTGAGCTCGAACACCGTAAAAGAAACAGCTTTTTTGTAACAAGAGAATGCATATTACAAATTTACATATATTTAAACTTAAAAATATAACTAATAACTACACACATGAACTATATTGACAAGACTTTTATTTCAATTTTCAATACTAATTATACTTCTATCACAACTATAAACAACAAAATATCTAACTAAAACATTATTTTCCATCTACCCTATGAATATGATATTCCAAATGTCTTCAGATTTTTCGTAAATATAAAATGCTATTTTCCTTTTAATTGTAGAAGGAATGGTTGTGAGCCATATGTGACTTGTGAATGGGAAAAGAAAAATAACAACCAATGCACACTGCTGGAGACTAATAATAATAATAATAATAATAATAATAATAGTAATGATAATAATAATAATAATAATAATAATAATAATAAACTTTTTGAATTTTTTCTTACTAATTTAGTTACTTGGAGCAAGTTATCTTTTCTTTTAGGTTTTACTTACTAGAATTCTAAATTATTTTATATAAAATGCATGCCAAAAATAATACAGCACGGTGCACATTGTTTATGACTGCCCATCTCTCTCTCTCTCTCTCACACACACACGCACACACCAAATTATTGGTGCAAAAACAATTGTGTCAAGAATTAAGCTTATGGCATTTAATTACTTGAATTTTTTAATCTATCTATCTATCTATCTATCTATCTATCTATCTATCTATCTATCTATCTATCTATCGATCGATAGATCGATCAAGAGATAGATAGATAGATAGATAGATAGATAGATAGATAGATAGATAGATAGATAGATCATTCACTTGTATTCTGAATTAAGCAATATTAATGACCTTAGAAAGCAGTTTCTGGTTATGTTGATAAGATGCAGTCATGCACACGATTAATAGGTCATAATGCAGTCATGCACACAATTAATAGGTCATAATGCAGTCATGCACACAATTAATAGGTCATAATGCAGAGTTTCGACTGTATGACCTCCGGCTTTCCCTCCCCCACTCTCCACGTTATTTCCAGTAACGATAACTTTTCCTATCGTATTGAATGCATATCCATTCCTCCGTCACTCATGTGTGTAAAAATGTCATTGCGATTCAAAATTGCTGCAAACATCGACAGGAAACTATGTTATGACTGCATCAAATAGATCATTAACCAGTGGTGGCGCGAGGGTTCGAGGCGCCCGGGCGCAATGTTCTTTAGTGGAGCCCCTACTTTGCTATAGAGAACAGTTTTCACGACGGCGCCCGAGGGGAAATTGGCCCCTCCCATCCTCCTCTCACCTCGCGCGCCAATGTCACTAACAATCCAGCGTTCGTAGTTATAACAGTTTTGAGATGCCCCTCTTTCGCATTTTCCATAGGATGTAAGCGTCTAGCTCCGTTGTGTCTGTTGTACTGCCATTTTCCATAGGATGTAAGCGTCTAGCTCCGTTGTGTCTGTTGTACTACCATTTTCCATAGGATGTAAGCGTCTAGCTCCGTTGTGTCTGTTGTACTGTCAGCTTTTTTTTCCTTCTCTTTCTCCGTCTTCTTGATCAATCTAATTCCATCTGTAAAACCGGTTTTCCACAAAACACATGTCTTCTTCTGAGATGTAGGTCTTCGTCACACTCTTGTTTATATGGAACCATCAGCTGTTACGGTAGCATCGTAGTCGTTCGAACATGTATATATATATATATATATATATATATATATATATATATATATATATATATATATATATATATATATATAACTCCAAAACGAAGACACCACTTCTCAATTGTAATCCGAAATTTTTTACATGTACCGTATGTGTAAGAAAGTTGTGTTTTTACAAGGACAACAATTTCCAAGTTATTTTTTTTCATAATATTGCTCCTTTAAAATGCCCTTGTTCGTATTTCTGATAAAGTCTTTGTGCAGGACAATGGCGCAATTACACAACTATACCTTTAATTTAGCGAAAAAAAAAACAAAAAAAAAACTTGGAATTATTTTTAAAAAGCTTTTGAAATTGTGACGTAGAGAGAACTTCTCAAATCTGACAAATTATCTGTCAAAAAACGAGACCGAAATGATTAAATCATCAAAAAATCAGCTAGTTGAAACACTTGATGTTCTCATATTTTCAACTCCGTCATATATCACCACAAACTAGGAAAAATAGTGTTGTGGACATTATGATTACTTTCCTCCTTTTCTTGAAAACTGCCCCCCCCCCCACTCCACCTCACCCTCTCCCCTAAAAAAACCCACAGTATTTTCGCAAAGTTCTTTGAAATATCGGGAGTTTAGACTGACCTTAGCAAGTCATTATAATAAAACAAAATAAAACGGCGAAGTGTTTGGAACTAGTAGTTGGACTCTTAACACATATACTGGTCAGCGTACGGATAATATCCAAAATTGGATAGTAAATCGCCAAATAGCAGAGGCGTTTACTTCGCGGCGACGAATGTAGTCCCAGTCTATTTTTAGAGTGTTTTTCATCTCTCGATTTAGTGGTGATACTTGACTTAGATTTAGGCATTCTTGGTATTGATTTAATGGAAATTGTTTATTCTTGAGAATATGAGCACTATGGTGTGGTTGTCTGTTTGTAATTTGGAAACAGTGCAGTGCACAGTGAGTAATGAGGCATTGATGATGGCCCTGAAGCGTAATCTGTGGCCCATTGCACGTTGTTTTGTTTACAGTCCAGCCTCTCACGAGAACTTCACCGTGATTTCATCTTTGATGATTTATTAGATTAATATATGATTGATTAGGATTCGGACACCATGGAAAGTTCAGTACTGACAAACAAATGTAGAGACTATATATGGAAATAATTGGGTTCTTAGTCCATAGCAGTACTGTAGTGGCGAAAGGTCACGTGATACGAACACGTCTGCCCTCTTTGAAAAGAGTTATGGACAGGTTTATGGAAAACGTTGCTGTACCGATTCCTTTGTTGAATCATCGTCGAATGCACCAAGGCGTCTCGTGCGACGAAGCGGAATGGCTTTGAGAAGTCAGGCGAAATCGAGTGCCCAATGTCCAAATTGACGTCTTTTCTAAATATATCAAAAAGCTACCCTTTTAATTATCGGTCAGTAGTAAAACTATCAATCACCATACATTCTCATACCACCATAAACCGTGTCCCTCATGATTAAACTCCGTGTCCCTCATGATTAAACTCCGTGTCCCTCATGATTAAACTCCGTGTCCCTCATGATTAAACTATAATATGACAATCTAGGTGTGATAATTGATAGATCTTATGGTTAGCATAATGTAGATGGATAAGCAAGTATTTTATAAGAGATGACTAGACGGAAAAATAAATGATTAAGAGGAAAACAGTACACAATATACATATAACCTATGCGCTAAGTATTTTCATGTATGATAAAACTAAATTATTATTATTATTATTATTATTATTAAAAGAGGTAAACATTTGATACAATTCGTCTGTACGAACGTACGGGTGTACGTACGTGTGAAATATCCTATAACTCCTTATAAACCGCTTAAGCTAGACAAATTAAGCTTATGACAATGATAGTCATATGAATGTGCGTTGTGTGCGTTTGTGTCAACACTTTTGTAATTCTGTCATGTCCCTGAAGGTGATAGGGCTAGGATGATAGGGGTGAGTTCACATAATTTTCAAATAACTGCAGTCATTTGTCGCAAATGTGTAAGAATTGAATTGTATAGTCAAATGACCCAAGTACCCTAGAGTATTTCCCTATCCCGCAGTGACTTAGCCCCTGGGTCATAACATATAAACTATTGAGATTCATACCCTATCACCATATACACATTTACTGGTCATTACAAGACAAATTTATACATGTAAGTGATAATGACCCATAGTTGAGTCCCTCTTTACCAAGTTTACATATGCTTTTCGTAATTTTTACTAAGCCTTGCAGAATGCATGTTGACTGTGCGATTGGTCATGATAGTATTGAAACCAGACATACATATCGAACCTGGGCAAGGTGTGTGTGTGTGTGTGTGTGTGGTAGCTCAGTTGGTTGAGCGTCCGGACTCATAATCCAAGAATCGCTGGCTCGACATCCATCCAGGCCAGTTCAGGTCGGCTGCTTCTGTATGTCCTTGGAAAGGCACTTAGCTCCCATTTCCTCGGCACTATATAGCCAATAATGTGTTAAATGTGCCGTTCAAATCCACAAAAACTATATGCGTCACGCTCAATGTAACTTGACAAGGCCTAAGAACATACCATGACAAGACATTGTATTAGACTATGGGTACATGAGTCGGAGTTACAATGACATACATTGAAAGTACAGACATGTTAGGAAGCAAAAACCATAACTGCATCAAAAGAGTGACAATTATACATACACAGTACTTTTTTTACAAACACACACACACACACACACACACACAAAAAGCAAACTTGTAGCCCCCACACACACACACACATGCGCGCACACAATGTACGCACACATTATACTATTCAAGAGGTTATGGGAGGAAGATTCATCTGGAACACAAAAACTCATATATTCGTTTTGGAATATTAAAAAACACCTATTTGGACATATAATAATAATAATAATAATAATAATAATAATAACAATAACAATCGTTTATCACCATAGTCATCAAACTTGAGTTGCTTGGATATAGAATATTATTTCTCAGTTCAAAAGTCTTCAAGATATAAAGACCTAAGGAAAATATAATATTTTCTGAATGTACAAGTTCAATAAATTAAAACATATTTGGACTTTTCCAATAATACGTTTCTATATACCGTCTCTACTCGCGTATAATTTTATACCAACTGAAAACTGCATAGACCCAGATCTGCCAGCGCATTATGAGCAGGCAGATCAGGATCTATGCAGTTTGTAAGGACTAATCAGTTGAACAAACAACATAGACCCTGATCTGCCGGCGCATTATGTGACGGCAGATCAGGGTCTATGTTGTTTGCATTTGGACCCGACTTATACGCGAGTATAACCTGTACTTAATTCTTAAATCTAACTGACACTCTAAGGTCGACTGATATTCATTATCCAATATATTGCATATGGAACACAGTTTTTTTAAAAGTTAGTGTGTACGGTCTTGCCCACCGACCAGTCTCAATTTCCAATCTATGCAATGACACTTACAATCGAGTGACATCTATAGCAGTTCTAAATTTTTCAATGTGAACATTATCACGATACACTTGAGACTGCAATGAAGCAATATCTATGTGAAAGAAACACTATTATAATTCTCTAACTTTCCATTATTGGTCAATCTTTATTTGATATTATCCAGAAATATGCTAGTATTACCTACTCTTGATTGATGCAAATTTCATAAATCCCGGTCTTGACAGCAAGTCTGCAACTAAATAAGTCAATTTTATCTTATATGGTAACCTTACTAAATCACCCAGCATCTTATTGGAAATACCGTCTATACGCGCGTATAATGCGGGGTCAAAATGCAAACAACATAGACCCTGATCTGCCGTCGCATAATGCGTCAGATCAGGATCTATTTTGTTTGTTCTAGTGATGAGTCCTTACAAACTGCATAGACCCAGATCTGCCGGCGCATTATGCGACAGCAGATCTGGGTCTATGCAGTTTGCAGTTGCTAACATATTATACGCGAGTATATACGGTATATCTTTTGTACTTTCCATCTTGAGAAGTCAGAATCTTAAATCAGTAATTGATAACAATATATTACCTTTTCACAATAAAGGAAGTTCCTCCGTCTTCACGATAAATACAATACTTGTGTATACTTCTTTTAACTCGTAAAAACGTTTTACAGCACAGTACATGTACTCTTTCAATATTATTATCACGTATCAAACCCCATACCTCAGCAATAGTTCGATGTTGGCTGCATTCATTTATCCGAAAGACTCATTACACGGCTTATCATCAAAGTATTTGATTTATAAATATATAATTGGCATAAAAAAATCTACGAGCTTGCTGCATAGCGATACCAACTGCAAACTACATAGACCCAGATCTGCCGTCGCATAATGCGCAGTTTGTAAGGACTAATCAGTAGAACAAACAACATAGACCCTGATCTACCGGCGCATAATGCGACGGCAGATCAGGGTCTATGTTGTTAGCATTTGGATCCGATTTATACCCGAGTATAGACGGTATGTAAATTTGTTTACGATTTCCAGTATAGTATCTAATTTTCGATCTCAATATCATATTGGGTGTAAAAAGGAAACAACTGTGGTAAAATTAAAACTTGCTTTTCTTGTCATAGATTGTGGTTGTAATATCAAACATGATCTTTCATGTCTACCTTCATTTCATTCATTGTGTGATTTAATTTAATTCGTTGCCAAAAAGCTTGTGATTTCAAAACTTTAAAAGAAGTTTGTTTCCTATGACCATGCTATGTATATATTTTTTTCCTTGTGCTCACTTTTATTTTACTTCATTTTCTTTGAAGATTTTCACAATCTCAATCCTTGCTAGGCCACCTATATGACCATATCGTACAAAATTTCAAGTAAAAAATGTAGATACTGTCGCTCAGTTTACAATGGTTATTGATTCTGGTAAGTCCGATACATCACTTTCAAGTCTTTTTGCGCGGCTTATTTTGGTAAGAAAACGGATGTACCCTGTAAAGAACAAGTCTTTTTCATTTTCAATCATTCTTTGTTCCTTCCCCGCTGAGATCCCCTAAGCATTGTGTAACAAAATTGGTTTTGAACATGTATTGACAAGCATTATCTGGGTCAGGTCAGCTCAGGATAAATTCAGATGAGAGAAAACCTGATAAAAGCCCTTGACGTCATGATGTGTACATGAGCATGCGCATTATGAATTTATGCGTAACATAACAAAATTTGTAACTCAAGGCCGAGAACGGGGTACCTGCTTGGGGAATATTTGAATCTGATTTCTTTAGGATTTACAACTAAAGGTATGCAAGTAGAAAATTGTTATAGCCGACTCCAGTTCACATGCTTTCAATTTATTGAGTAACACCAAAACTGGCATAGAAAGTGTAATATTTATAAATGCTGATATACACTTGTTTTTTTTTTTTTTTTTTTTTTTTTTTAGTATCAAGAGCAAAGCCATGGCCAATTCCACATCTGCTTAGAATTCCAATGAGTCAGTCTTATTATATGAGACCTAAAATGTTGTATACCTACAGACACATGGAAACCTTTCAGAATGTTCGCTCAACCGATAAATGTGTTCAATCAAAATTTTGTCCAAAGCCGATCCCAATTGTCGATATACGACAGCGAATTTCATTGCAACATTTAGGGATGGTTAGGGTCTATGGTATTCTTTGAGTGTCAGGTATTAGAGCAGCATCGGGGATTTGTCCGAATACTCATACCTATGGTAAAAATAAAAAAACGGTATCATTCTAGCACTGTTGCTGCTGATTACGAAAAGTGATGTTGGAGTAGCCTGATGAACGAACGAATACAATTTGTGGTCGAAACGTATGCACCGTTATACTCGCGCATAATTAAGGTCCAAATGCAAACAACATAGACCCTGATCCGCCGTCGCATAATGCGCCGGCAGATCAGGGTCGATGTTGTTTGTTCTACTGATTAGTCCTTACAAACTGCATAGACCCAGATCTGCCGGCGCATTATGCGGCGGCAGATCTGGGTCTTTATAGTTGATATTAGATTATACGCGAGTATATACGGTATGTTAACCATGGTAAAGAAGACGAAGCATTTACTCTTACATTGCTCTAGATATTTGCTTAAGTTTCACCATACATGATTTAAGTTTGTTTTTTTGTGACAAAGTATTATTTAGTATATATTTTGCATATAATTTAGTGTATATTTTGTATATAATTTAGTATATATTTTTTATATAATTTAGTATATATTTTGTATATAATTTAGTATATATTATGTATATAATTTAGTATATATCTTGTATATAATTAGTATATATTATGTATATAATTTAGTGTATATTTTGTATATAATTTAGTATATATTTTGTATATAATTTAGTATATATTTTGTATATAATTTAGTATATATTTTGTATATAATTAAGTATATATTTTGTATCTAATTTAGTATATATTATGTATATAATTTAGTATATATCTTGTATATAATTAGTATATATTTTGCTAAGGAAATGAGCCTACGATAGTAAAATGTAATATTTCAAAACCAAGCCTGGAGAGATTTCTCCTTACTCTCAGCGACTCCCAATTTCATTGTGTTTTTCACGATTTAATGTATTGGCGTCCGCAGGGGGGGGGGGGGGGGCATGTAAAGATATAAGCAAACCCCCAAAATATTTTAAAACCACCCAAATTCGACTGTGGAGCCTGCCTCTACCCTTGACGCATCACTATGAAGGCTCATCCCTTTGATTTTAGCTTTCAACCCCACCCCACCCGCAAAAATTTCTGCGGCGCCCATGATTGAACGTTGAGGGAGAAAAAAAAGATATTATTAAGGAAAACTTGTCTCTTTAAAGTATTTCATGGAAGAATATCTTAAAAGTTTTTTATACCTTGCTAAGCCTGCAGTAGCACAAAAACTAAAATGAACCGGATGTGATATACTGTAGAAGGCGCAATCTTTTGTTTCTATGACTAATTTATGCCTATAATTGACGAAATGTAAAAAGATGGTCATCGTCAGGGGTCCAGGTAGCAATTATTGATTGATTTCAAATTTTGATTGCAGTGTCTTTCTCTTTCTGAATACTGTTGTTCCTGATGATGACTATAATAAATGCCTTTTCATGGAAATTGACTTATGATGACTGGTATATGTATTACTGAGCACTCTTGTCACTGAACTGTATGTCAGTAAATTCTATCAGATGAATGGCGGAGATGCTGATCAAGAAATAAGCATCTGAATTGGTTTGGTTTAGTTTGGTTTGGTTTGGTGGGTTCAACGCCATTTTTCAGCACATGATAGGCTATACATGGCGGCCAGTATATTTGGTGGAGGAAGAACCTGGAAAAACCATGGAAGCTACTGGCAAGCTTTTCACATATCCACGCTGGCCGAGCTGAGACTCGAACTCACGCGGACAGAGGTGAGATGTGAGTGATCTGTAAAGGCGAGCGCCTTAAACCACTTGGTCATCCGGGGTCCTCTTTTGAATAGGACTTATGAGAACAGTATTTAAAAATCTTGATCTCTTGCTTCTGTTGTTACGTTGAGTTAATATAGTTGGAAACTTTATCTGCAGAATGATACATCTCTTTACAAAAGAAATCAGCTGTCAAGAAGTATTGGAGCTATGAAACTTTTAACGGGAGCCGTAACAAGGTTCTTTCTCAAAGCCTTTTCAGAATGATGATGGGGATATATTACGAACGTTTCACTCAACACACAAAGACTCAGCGGAACGAAATACTACATGAAGTCAGATTTCATCTTGGAGATCAAACAAGATATATTGCTGAAGAAATCTTTTACAAACTGTATGGGAATCAAGAATATGATTAAGAATTGTTGATAAATAAGCAGAAGTTAAGATATGAAGACTCAGGTAAATTTGTTGAGGCTGTTGAATTTTGTTCTTGATAATAACACTTTGGATCGACAGAGATGGTGACTTTGACCTTCATTTGCAGATATTTTGTGAGACAATATTTTAAACTTAAACCAGTTTGAACAGCCAGCTACCCAAAATGCGTGCTAGCTTATGTAGCAAAAATGAAAATGACAGGGAATCAAAATTCAAAAACATATAAATAATTACAAGAAGGCGACTCCAAGCGGCGAAAATAGCATATTGAATCCTGGAGTTTGAGCAGGATGGCAAACTATCAACCACGATTTAAAAAGTGAAACAAATTTATTGGATTTACGATCGGAAAATTTTCCATGTAAATTCCTTATAACATACTATAAGGAATTTACATATAAAATTTTCGCATTACCTTGATAGACATCTCTGATGCGAGTTTCAGGTGCGGGTAACATGAAGAACATGGTAAAGCCAGGTTGGAAATAGGTTTGGCTTGTTTGGTTTGTTGTTTTACGGCACAGCAACACAAGCAGGTAATTTAGTACCGAGGCAATTTGAGTAAAGTGCCTTTGAGCAAGCACACACCACGTTACACGATCCGGCTGATCCGATGGTAGGAATTGCGAGTCTGGCACACTAACCACTGAGCTACCACAGCTCCTGTTTCCCATTAGTCGCCTCTAACAATATGTGTGAGGGCGTATCGGACTTGTTCTATATTTCCGAGTCCGCAGATTGGAAATAGAAAAAGCAGATATCTGCAAGATAATAGAACCAATTCCTAATCAGTTAGAAAGCCAATTCAAAGTGGACACAGCTCCAAATAATCTCATTAATATAACACCTGGCATTATCCCTTGTTGATATTGAGACAGGGATGCAACTGAAAAAAAGCTGAATAATTATTCCAGAAAAGTTCTCTTTAATGGAAAACAGTATTGTCGGGTTGATCACTCTACCCCACAAGTTGAGGGTGCTCCGATAAAGTACCGGAGGAATCTTCAAGACATACATACCTACATACATACAGCATCAAGCCTCTGAAGGTTTGACGTAAGTCTCAATACGTATACTTTCACCTATTTGGGAATATTCACCCCGAAAGAAGCAGAGCTTAAGGCATCTCCGAGATATTGTTTGTTATCACCTGGCCATATTCGAGAAAAAAGGAACCTGACATACCTGTTACATTCAAGATTGCTTGTGGGATACCCATCCTTTGTTGTTTTGTGATGGTATTTCGATGTGAAAAAACACAATTCTCATTACTCCAAGAAATTTTAATCTTTTTTAATCAACTTGAAAGATCTTTCAGAAAATATAGTTGAATTGAAGAGAATTAAAATTATTGAAAAGATGTCAGAGCAGGGCCGTGTTTAAAAAAGTCTTTAAAAAACTTCGCATTAAAAAATTGTCTGTGTTGTTTACTGACTGCCATGGGGTGAATTCAGGACTATTGTTTGTCAATGATATGACATTTTAGGCTCCATCATCTCATTATACCGTTCCCGTATATATATATATATAATGAAAAATTATTAATTATCGGATTTTGTGTGGTATTTCAGTACGGATGGATACTTTGTAATGAAGAAAACAACCTGACTTTGACTAATATAATACTGTCGAATATATCCCAAAAGATGGGCACAAAGAACCAATTATTCTATCATGCATTATCATTTTTGAGGAATGTACAACACAAGATAATTTGATGTTAATGATTTTTTTTACGAGTTGCCAGAAACCAAGTAATCGCACTTTATTAAAAGCAAAATTATACGAGTGAAAAATCACATAAAACCTTTGACATGTGACATATCTTGGCCAGAACAGATGACAAAGTACACATTTTTGAAAGCCTTGGATTGATTCAAGCAGTATGAAATGCGCTTACATTAACGGGATGAATATAGTGCAACCAGATTTGCAATACCTACTAGTTTTGACGGTATTGATGCATTCTTCGGTAGGCTTGTAATTGTCGTGTCTTTTTTTATGGAATCAGCGTGTTTTAAATTTAGAGACTGTATCCATCTGTATTGTAAGGTTATATAGGACGATACATAGTGTTGTGTTCAACGACGGCACCATTTTTTAAAAAAAATCGCACTCAGAAGCGTGAGGATTTTATGTAATACGGAAGATAAAGAAGAATGAAAGAAGCCATGTGAGGACTTCATACCAAATATAGTATACGAAATACACAAATATTGACATTATTATTGTTTGATATTTCATGGCTGTCGAAGCCATATTTTGCATATTTTTTTAAAATTGCATTTGTGCAATATCTTTCTGTACTTAGTGCCGTCATGCAAAATAGAGTTAATTTATTATTTATTTTTTATTTATTTTTATTCTAGTAACATTTATATCAGCGGCCAATTCAGTACAATAGAAATACAGAGTTACGCCGCGTTTCGCCTGCAAAGAGTGTTATTATGACATAACTTTCTACTTACGCAGGCAAGACAGGAGCACCTTGCACTTTAGGGTACCAACTTCAGTCGGTGCCTCGCCTGTAAACAGCGTTATTATGACACAAAGCAAGACAGGAACACCTTGTACTTTAGGGGACCAACTTCAGACAGTGTCTCGCCTGTAAACAGAAGAGCTGGCTACCACGAAAATTTTGTACTGTGGTATTTCTGAACATACCGCGATACGTACCATGGTATATCAAAATTATAATAGGGACCAACAATTTCAATTTCTGTGGCAGGGTCCTGACACTTTTTTGAAGAAAAAAAATGACGTCTGTCAATAGCTGGAAAAATATCTTGCTCTGATTTATAGCAAAAAAATACCATATTATACACATTATATTATTTGAAAAAGAATTAATTATCTTGAGATACCAACTTCAGACAGTGTCTCGGCTGTAAACAGCGCTATTATGATACAAAGCAAGACAGGAACACCTTGCATTTTAGGGTACCAGCTTCAGACAGTGCCTCGCCTGCAAAAAGTGTTATTACGACAGCTTTCTGCTTACAATGGCAATACAGGAACATCTAGCACTTATGGATACCAACTTTAAACAGTGTCTCGACTGTAAACAGTGTTATTATGACAAAACATTCTATTTACGCTGGAAAGACAGGAACACCTAGCACTTCAGAGCACCAACTTCAGTGTCTCACATGTAAACAGCGCTAATATGGCACAGCTTTCTACTTTACGCTGTCAAGGCAGAAACACCTAGCACTTTAGGGTACCAACAGTGTCTCACCTGTAAAGGCGTTATTATGACATTGCTTTCTCCTTATGCTGGCTAGACAGGAACACCTAGCACTTCAGAGCACCAACTTCAGTGTCTCTCCTGTAAACAGCGCTATTATGACATAGATTGTTAGTTACGCTGTCAAGGCAGGAACATCTAGCGCTTAGGGTACCAATAGTATCTCTCCTGTAAACGGCATTATTATGACATTGCTTCCTCCTTACGCTGGCAAGACAGGAACACCAAGAACTTTAGGGTACCAACTTCAGACGGACAGTAATATTTCTCTAAGTGTTTGTGGAATACAGCGACTGATGTGGAAGATATGTGACTTGAATGCAGTCATTAATGTGGAAGAGTTGTGACTTTCAAAAATGTGATCAGATGACCATAGCAGAAATGTGATTGTTGACGATATTGCCACCACCGGAAAAGTGATACATTATTCTGAACCTGTCAATAAATTCCATGCCGATCGATAGACAAAATAACGTTCATAAAATGATCTGCAGATGCATGTAAAGCATGTCGGACACCTGCATATATATGCGTATGATGTAGCACAGGTAAATGAAAGTGACGTAAATATGTCGGAGAAGGAGAAACAATTCTGCTACTGAGCAAAGAGCATACTGTAAAATCCTGGTGCTCTTACGGTACTCTCTGACTGATATCAATGCCAACCTGGATAAAGTGTACGGATGTAATTTCTTCTGTTATATCCTACACTTTTTAGGTGGTTTCATCCATTAAGAGATGGTTAATAATCCATGGAAGATGACCCACGTCCTGGAAGACCGTTGTCTGCGATTGGGTGGCTGATGTGAAGGGGGCAATTGATGAAGATGCTCGATACACTGTTGAAGATATTTCCCTTACAACGCGCATTAATTCGTCAGCTGTTCTTATATATTGAAGAATCATTTGACGCTCTGAAAGGTTTGTGCAAGATGAGTCCTCCATTTGCCGACGGCTGATCGGAAACAGGCTCGGGTTGAAATCTCCAAACAGCTACTCGCCAAATATGAAGAGAGTGACCAGAGACGTTTGAATGAGATTGTCACAGGCGATGAACATTGATTTACTTTTTTAAACCCGACTCAAGGGAAAATAATGAAGTTTGGATCGGAGAAATCGATCAGAGACCACAAATGGCACGACGTATTCAGACTATCAAGAGAGTTTTATACGCATTATATTTCGACGCAAAAGGTACATGAGCCTAACTCAACCGTCCATGCACCGGTACCCGAGGTATCCATCTACTCCATGACAACGCACCGGCGTATAAATCCGCCGTCTTGAAAGATTTCCTGAAGGAGCACAGAATGGAAACCATGTCCTCCACAAAGCCCTGATTTAGATGCAAGTGATTTTTGGCTGAATTCCGTTATCAAAAAAAGATTTGCTGAGGGGCAGACGGTTTGAAAGCCGTCATGCGGTGGAAGTGCAGTTTTCGAGTATATAAACAAGACACCAAAAGTGAATACAAAATGGCATTTAATAACGGGATAATCAAACTGAGAAAGTGTGTAGAGGTGCATGGGGAGTACTTTGAGGGGATGTACTGACGAACTGTTCATTAATAAAGAATTTTGTTGTACAGCGCAATAATATTCAGGTCTTTTTAAATGCCCCTCGTACATACCATACTCAATTTGTTATACCATGTGCAATGGTATCTCGATATTTAAACCCTTTTGAAAATTGACCGTTAGCTAATGTATGGAAAATGCATGTATAAAAATCACTTGACATAGATGTAATGATGTTCCACTGAACTATTAATATACATTAACTTTTTTCTGTTATATCAAAAGATTTTACATGTAATAAATGTATTTTATGTCTTCACCCACACGCAAATGACTGTAACCTTTGTATATCTTTGTTCAATACTTTATATGCCAGCTGTATATTGACCTGAGTGAAATATTATTATTATTGTTATTATTATTAAAATATAATATGCAAATTATTACAGCATTTTAATATGACAATGATTAGTATAAAAATATTTTTTAAAAATACTAAATCTAATCGATGTTTTTTGTCCAACCTAGATATTGGCCAAGTAACATCGATTATATCATTTAGTAATTTTTTGAACAAAATTTTGAACATTAAGATATTGAAATTGCCAAATTTAAGTTGTTATCAGATCATTTGTACACAGCTAGCTGTAGTCATATCATTTATACATGTTAGCTGTAGTCATATCATTTGTACACATCTAACTGTAGTCAGATTATTTGTACGCAGTCAACATTAGTCAGATAATGTGTACACAGCTAACTGTAGTCAGGTCAGTTGCACACAGATAGCTGTAGTCATATAATTTGTACACAGCTAACAGTAGTCATATCATTTGTACACAGCTAATTGTAGTCAGATCATTTGTACACAGCTAGCTGTAGTCATATCATTTGTACATAGCTGGTTGTAGTCAGATCAATTGTACACAGCTGGTTGTAGTCAGACAATTTGTACACAGCTAACAGTAGTCAGATCATTTCTACACAGCTAGATGTAGTCATATCATTTGTATATACTATCTGTAGTCATATAATTTGTACAAAGCAAACAGTAGTCAGATTATTTGTACACCGCTAACAGTAGTCAGATCATTTGTACACAGTTAACAGTGGTCAGATATTTGTACACAGTTAATAGTAGTCAGATCATTTGTACAAAGCTAATTGTATTCAGATCATTTGTACACAGCTGGCTGTAGTCAGATCATTTGTACACAGCTGGCTGTAGTCAGATCATTTGTACATAGTCAACAGTATTCAGATCATTTGTACACAACTAATTGTATTCAGATAATGTGTGCACAGCTGGCTGTAGTCAGATCATTTGTACACAGCTAACTGTACTCAGCTCATTTGTACACAGTTAGCAGTAGTCAGATCATTTGTACGCACCTTACAGTAGTCAGATCATTTGTACACAGCTAATTGTATTCAAATTATTTGTACACAAGTAATTGTATTTAGATCATTTGTGCACAGCTGGATGTAGTCATATCAGTTGTGCACAGCTGGCTGCAGTCAGATCATTTGTACGCAGCTAACAGTAGTCAGATCATTTGTACACAGCTAATTGTATTCAGATCATTTGTACACAGCTAATTGTAGTCAGATCATTTGTACATGCTAGCTGTAGTCATATCATTTGTACATAGTTAACAGTAGTCAGATAATTTGTACACCGCTAACAGTAGTCAGATCATTTGTACACAGCTAGCTGAAGTCATATCATTTGTATACAGCTAACAGCAGTCAGATCATTTGTACTCAGCTTAAAGTAGTCAGATCATTTGTACACAGCTAACAGTAGTCATATCATTTGTACACAGCTAGCTGTAGTCGGATCATTTGTACACAGCTGGTTGTAGTCAGATCATTTGTACACAGCTAAGTGTATTCGGATCATTTGTACACAGCTAACTGTAGTCAGATCATTTGTACACAGCTAGCTGATTGTTATTCCCAAAAACTTAAACTTTTTTTTCATCAGAGCTGCCTTAGTGATCAAACCTTGTTCAAGATGAAAGAAAATACATAATTCCATCAATTGTCTTATCTTATCGTGACAGCACATTTGTGTGGAATATCCACAGCCTGTTCAGGATTTTGAATTATTCTTAATAGTCTTCTTTTTTTTTTTTCTCGGTATATTCTAAAATATTTTATATTTTAAAATGAATGAAAGACTATCAAGATGAACGGAGTCACTACGAAGCAAAAACACCTGTGTAATTTTCTAACGCCAGTGCTCAGCTAATTCTTTTTCAAGTTCATTGCCAATGGCAACCCATTATTCACAATAATATCCCCTCTTCATTTATCTTTGCATCGTCGATCCTAAATGATCAAAGCCGGTATTTCATTGTTTGTTCTGGCACCCAAAATGTTTGGTAGACTTTGTTGTCTTATGGCCTTAAGAAATGAAAGCAATGAGCACGACAACATTCGAAGTTGCTATTCATATTTCAGTTTCAGTACAAAATGTCCCTGTAGTAAGACCCGTGTTTGACCAGGTGCACTCGCTCATCGTGCCGAATCTGTTGGAGTGTGCTACCATGGAAATGATTCAGTACAGATAAAAGTACGACTGGCAACGATAATGGATTTCTCATTAATGACCATCGGCCAGTGAATCCTCTGTTAGATCGATAGTGCAAGTTATAATTGAACGTGGCTCTAAACGAGAGTGATGTGCATTTCTTATAAAATGAATAGTCATGACAAAAACAGGAAGATGGCATTTGAACAACCGTCGAAATAAAGAGACAGTGGCTCTCTTCCCAAACAGACAGACACACACACACACACACACACACACACATATATATATATATATATATATATATATATATATATAGATAGATAGATAGATAGATAGACCGACGGACGGACGAATGGATGGGTAGATAGATAGATAGATAGAATGTAGTACATACTGAAATTATATAATATACATACATACAGGCAGACAGACAGACAGACTTGCAGACAGACATACAGACATGCATACATATATTCATCTGGTCTGACTTTACTCTTACATATATTTTAAAATCTTCACCATACCTTATATGTGACAAATGAATTGCTCACATATATATCAGCATATACAGCGTAACAAAATTTGATGAAAGAAGCCATTAAATGATTTAAATCAAGAATGTTAAAGACTTATTAAATCCTGATTTAGGTAAGTCCCCTTCTACTTCAAACCATTACGGTCATTCAAATCTATACGTCATTATCTTCCCATAAATTACATACAATTTTCTACTTACCGTCTTTACTTGCGTATAAACTGTACAACTGCAAACTGCATAAACCCAGATCTGCCGTCGCATAATGCGCCGGCAGATCTGGGTCTATGCAGTTTGTAAGGACTAATCAATAGAACAAACAACATAGACCCTGATCTGCCGGCGTATTATGCGAGGGCAGATCAGGGTCTATGTTGTTTGCATTCGGACTCGACTTATACGCGAGTAAAGATGGTATTACATCGTCTCAATCAATATTGTCAGGTCTCTTTTGTTAAAATATTGTCGTTATTATAATGACGATAATCAGGGCGACATTCTTATGTCATAGTTTCAATAACACAGGAATGGCTTGTTAGCCCAAATATATCATGGTATGTGTAATCGGATTCACGGATGTCTATCGGTCGTCAATACCTCACATTCTTCGTTGTCTTGCTTTTATATATACACAAAAGAAAACAATCCCAAAATTATATATCATACCAAAAAAAAAAAAAAAAAAAAAGCAGTTATGTAAAATGGGACATTAACCTTGTTTTATTGTGGAGAACGCAAAGTTTGCAATGCCATCTGTGCAGTGAATTTACACATTTCTGCTTCAACGCGCCAGCTCAATGGCATTTTGCACAGCTCGCATTCTGTCATGAAACTTTACTCGACTCGAAATCTTACTGGAAGATGTTATGACCAGTTAAAATGCTGCATTTGTCAATTTTGAGTAGTAACAGTTATTACTCAATATGCTGGATAACGTTTTATGACGGAGGGGCTGGGTCTCTCCACAAATTGTTAATCCCCTTAAACCCCGAAAAAGAAAATATTAATCGGTTGAGTAATGGCTTATTTTTATATTCACTGTACTACCGTATTTTCACGCATACATCCCGCGGGTTATACAGTATTTACACCACATTCACACCCATGCGGGGTATCTGGGTGGGCAGGCTATATCAGTTCTTATTCACACAGCCGGTAGTCATTAGCTTATTTTAAAATGTATACAGATATAATTTTTAATAATTGTGTGAATGGTCACACCAGTGCCTTCATTAACTTGTTCGTATTAATGCGCTTTGTTTACAAACCAATAGCATGTGACTTGCGATGCTATTGGTGCAATATCAGAGATGCCAACTCCTCCGATTTAATCGGAGCAACACCGAGAATGAAGCCATTTTTCGAGAAAACTCCGAGTTCCAATGGAAACACGAAAAATTCCGATATTTCTGCCATTCATAAAATATGTTTTATTTATGCAAAAAATAAAGAAAAAATAGACGATAAAGGCATTATGAAACTCCATATCTCTCACTTCCGTGTTTGGTCGCTTACGTGCTCAATGAGACATCCGGTTGGGTCGCTTATATCATAGTCACATTAGTATTTGGCCTCATTTTGGGATTATGTCCCGCTTGATAAAGAATGGACGCCATCGAGTGCAACAGCTTTCAGTATGCTTATATACGAGTCTCAATACAAAGAATTTGACAAAACCTATAATTTTTAAAACCCACTATCGAATTTTCACAGCAGTATAGAAGTCTAAATTATAGCAATAAAAGATAATACAACCACGCATGTATAGACCCTCTGGTAGGTATATTGCAGCTTACGACGTCATGTGAATTAGTAATAAAGTATAGTACGACCATGTATATCCGATCTCTATATGACAGTCAATATGGAAATCAAACCATAGGAAAAGCACTAAGCTCTTTGATCTTTACCGACAGTGAGACTGAAACAAACAACATACAGTGTCAACGCTAAGTGTGCACCTTGTCTGGACTCTATTGGAAGGTCGATCTGGACATCTGGTCATCAGTCTTGGGCACTGGGCGGGGCAGTCTTTGGCACTTTGGCATACGCACGGGCGGTGTATAATAAATATTTGTTTACACGATTAGTGAATTTGTGCGGGGTATATGCGTTGGGGGGTTATACGCGTGTAAATGTATATGCGTGAAAATACGGTATATATTTCAACTGGTGTTCACTTGCGAGTAAGCTGATAAATATGCTATAGTCAGGTCATCCAGAACGGATCTTTTTTCTTCTCATGTATCACCATGTTGGAAAATTACATACTGCGTACATACGTACTTACGTACGTGCAGCCGCGGCGCGAGTTGGGGTCGAGGGCAGGGGGAAATTGCCCCCAGGCGCTGGGCGAGGGGGGCCGTTGGAAGCTTCCCCCCCCCTCCCCTCATCTATGACCCCGGTTTCAGGGCTTAGATGGGGCGGGGGGGGGGGGCTGGAGGTTGGCAACTGATATAAAAAATGTTCTCTGTGGCAAAGTTGTTGCGCAATTAAAGAACATTGCCCCGGGCGCCCCAAACCCTCGCGCCGCCACTGCGTACGTGCGCACATGCCATTGGTCTTAAAAAATTCTGACTGCTTTGTTTGGAACATGCTTCAAATATAGGCGACCATTGTGTTCATTAAGTGGTGATGCTTATCAGAATCTTTTGTTTTTCGTTTAGATACGAAGCATTTTGCATCTATGTGTTCTTGTATGTGCGGAAAGAAATACAAGTCATACACCTGATGCGTCATACAGACTGGTAAACATGCATACATATATAGATAAACAGCCTAAATATAGACATAATGATGGACAGACATATAGCCTTAATGGTAGGTTTTCAGAAAACAAATGTTTTCCTCGTTCATATTATGAAAATTGTTGTGGCTGGGATAGTAAAACATATTGAGCGTGTTGGACCACTTTAAAAAATGAAAACAGTTAAAATCAAAATCTTAAATCCTGTATCCTTGTATGAAAGCATTTCTGGGCCACTCTAATTTTGTTTTTAAATACCCCAAATAACCATAGTGATATTATATTACAACGTATACAGACGGAAAGACAATCCATACCTGTACAACGTCACAGCCTGTAATACGCCCGTGCCATACCTTACTAAAGGCGACGTAAAGCACAACACAAAATAGTGTCTGTTAGTGTGTTACCCAATAGGGAATTAACACAGTCTTACTGAGCAAGTTAGATAATGCAAGCTGTATAGTGATTGTATTTTAGATCGAGAAGTTTCCTGGTATATTTTTGCTCTTCGAAATGTATATTACATTTTCAAACTTGTGTTGTAACTGGGATTAGGACATACATTGATAAACTTGTGTTGTTTCTCTCCGTTGCCCAATTCAGATTCTAGTACTCTTAAAGTATACCTTTCTATCAAGTGAAGAAAGACGTTCAGAATAAAATTAGCACTATAGTTTGCGCTAAACAGTTTTTAATGGATTGTACACATTGCATTATATATGATTAACATTAAGAGAACATGCCATTTGTCTTCAAATAGAAATTTTTCTGCTTTATTCTGGGTACGAGCATCAATTTTATATTTTTGTTTTTGCAACACCTGTCTATTAGGAAATTCAAAAGTGTCTAATAGAAAACTGTCACGGAAAGTATTTGCAGAAAAGAATTAGCATCATGCGTTAAAAATAATAAGTTTTACAAGTGGAAAGCACGTTATTATCTGCATGATTAACATTTTTGGGAACATGTTTTGACACAGACAGCGGACACAAACTTCGTAAGTTCCGGTGTTGTTTCAAAACCGATCACTTCTATTTAGACATTATTTGAATGCATACTGCATGCAAGATATACTGACATCAGAAACTGAAGAGCTTGACAACGTGCAAAAACTATGCACCTCCGAAACTGAAGATTTGACAACGGATGTGCTCCAATGAGCATGGGCAATGTTATGTTTTGAAAAAAACACATTTTTACGAAGAATGTTACTTATTTCAAATTACAGTCAAGCCATATATTAGATTCACTTTAGCAAGTCATCACAACAAAATACGTAATGGGGCCAATTGTTCTGAACTATTTTGTTACACTCCTAACATACATAAGTATCCGCCCAGCTGGTCGGTGTAGGGATAATATAAAAAACTCGATAGTAAATCGCCAGAGGGACTCAAGTCACAATTATTAATTCTGGGTCAGTACCCACGAATACAGTCCCAATCTATTTTAGAGCCTTTTTATCTTTTATTTTGGTGGTGAAACTTGCGTTAGATTGTTTTCACGCTCATTCCTTCACATTCTGAGTATCGCTATGTCAAGTTTTATGTTTTTTCCTGTGCTTGCACCCTTAATGCCATTTTGAAATCTCCATAGCTAACACATTTTCACTTCATTTACCTACAACTTACTGATCTATAAGATTAAATAAAACATGTTCTATCTTTTCAGGTCTAGTCTGGTATTTGGAACAAGGTGGAAGAGTTGGATTAGCTTGGAAGCTCTCCAGCAGTCAGGCGATACCAAGGTCTCATTAAAGTATGTCCAATGTACCCGCCAAAAGTTAGGAGGATTAGTTCATGCTCTCACACTGATATATAGTACCTCAAAGGCATGACTTAGGTCTTCATGAGAGAGATCATCACCACTGCTCAGTAAGGTAGAGCCTCCCTGGGGCTGCATTTTCCTATTATATTGTCGCCTTTTGTGGTTATTGACATTGAAACGCAATGCATTTTTGCTATAAAACATCCCAATAGCCCCATAAAAATGGGAAATTTGAGTGTGCTATTATTTATACTAACAATTAGCTGAGTACCTGACACAATAAATCTAGAACATAACACTTGTCATTGTTTTTTTAGTGTGTACACCTATATACTATTGAACAGGCACATTGCAATTTGCTGCAAAAATCATTCTGAGCTATCTTGCTTCACTATCCCTTGACAAAATGTTACAAGTTGCTCACAATTTGTCCTAAATTTAACATTTTATTTAAAATTCTTTTCAAATTTGATTTATCAATGTTTTTATTTTTCAAAAATTATTTTCAGATAGAAATTATCTTGTATCACAATTAGGGTTTTATTACATTGAGACATTCCTATAATTAAGGAAGATATAGCAAATTTAGTTTTGACGTCTCAAAAACACTTGGTCCAAAACTTGCACCCTGTGGAACACCAACACCATACACTTTCTGACAGTTGTCACACACCTTATTTACCTTGAAAATCAAAAAGACTTCGTGAATAAAGTTGAAACAGATGTGGCATACACATATAAGAGTTTGATTAAAATTGGTCATAAATAAGTTGGCCTAATAGGACTCATGTCACAATTATTACTTCAGTACCCACGAATTTAGCCCCAGTCTATTTTTAGAGCCTTTTTTCCCTCTATCATTTTGGTGGTGATATTCGAGTTAGATTCAGGCATTCTCGTTATTGATTTAAAGGAAATTGTTTATTCTTTAGAATATGATCAGTATGGTGTGGTTATTTGTGTGTATTTTGGCGACAGTGCATAGTGAGTAATGAGGTATTGATGCTAGTCTGGAAGTGAAATCCGTGACCCATTGCACGTTGTTTTGTTTACAGTCCAGCCTCTCAAAAAATCTCCGATAACCTATCACAAGAACTTTACCATGAGTTCATCTTTGAAGATACTTTAGATTAACATATGACTTCTTAGGATTTGGACACACTGTAAAGCTCAGTACTGACAAACAAATGTAGGGACTATATATAGGAAAAATAATTGTGATATGAGTCCAGATTGCAGAGGTGCTTACTTAGCGGCGATGGTGCAGAGTGACATCGGACACTATCAGCAGTTAAAGCAAATTTGAGTAACATTTTGTACCTTTGCGTTGCGAAACTCATCAAATCTAGCAGTAAAGTGTTATTACAATGTAAACAAACTAGTTTACAAAAGAGTTTACTAGTGTAGAATAAATTCTTATTTGCATGAGTAACATTAAAGAGCTACATGATTTGTCTTCAAACATAGATAATATTAGGATGTTTTTTTCTTTTGCTAGGACATACATTTAGTAGCTTTTGTTCCTCCTCTCGTTGAGAAACTATGAGTATCCAGCAGTGAAGTATCCAGCAGTGAACACTGATAGAAGGTTATTTCAAGAGACAAATCTTCAGTATTGTATATGGAAATAAGCACCATTAATTTCATTTATTTAGCGTACAGAAAACATCATAGGTATAACATTAGGCTGATTTGAAGTATGTTTTATTTCTTTTCTCCCAAACTCAGATACTATTTTTTGTTAAAAAATAAAAATTATTCATCAGTTCATAATTGCACGTCTATAAGACGGAGGAAAATTAAAGTAGAATTTCAATATCAAACAAAAATTTTTTTTGTTCGAACAAGGTATTTAAACGTCATAAGGAATACATTTCTGGCTAAACCCAAGCTTCGTGAGGTAGATGCTAAATTTGAATATAAAAGCTATTGCTTGTGTGTTCAAATTTCGCTCTATCAATTGCACTTTAGACTCGTTCGTCGCCAACAGGCGTCACTTGGCAAAAAGTTATTGGAAAATATATTTTTTAAAAAAATTATAAAAAAAAATAATACAGTAATGAAAGTCGCGTCAGCACTATAATTTTCCACCTCAGTCAAGATCTGCTTCAACGTAAAGTTTTAGTGTCTTCCCTCTAATGAAATACAACTGCCGATGAAATAAAGTCGATTGTAAAACCTGACGCAGTTATGCGAGGATAATAGATTAATAGATACGTTAACCAAATGCCGTGAAGATTATAGTTGACACTATATATATATATATATATATATATATATATATATATATATATATATATATATATATATATATATATATGTTTGTGTGTTTGTGTGTGTGTGTGTGTGTGTCGGTAGAGCATTTTCTATTGTACATGTAAAAAAACACTGTCCAATAACTATAATGCAAACTGTATTGACTGCACTTTTACTATATGGAACCCACCTCTCTTGCATCAGTGAAGATTATACCAATTTTCTGTGAATTACTTTTGTCTTGTAATAAAACTTGATATGTTGTTGGGCCATCTGTCAAAGTTTGCGTTCAGGAATATCTTTTCTTTCAGTCACGTAGCAAAAGAGTCAAACACTTATCAATAATTTTAGCCCGACAATTCATTTCATGGTTACATGACCGTGACAACTTTATGACGATGCTGTTGTACATTAAATTCCCAAACATCCCAACCATTTAATAATTCAAAAGGGTGTGTTTATCTGACGTATTGCATGGCATAAAGGGTATTTGATATTATTTTAATTTCCACATTTATGATATTTAAAAACTGAACTGAATAATTGATTGAGAAACTGACTGGAATGAATATCATAATCATTGATTGTTAGTTGTTATGGGTTTAACGCCATTTTTCAGCACATGATAGGCTATACATGGCGGCCAGTATATATGGTGGAGGAAGAACCTGAGAAAAGCCCGGGAAGAACCACCGACCCACGGGAAGCTACTTAGACAACTCGTCCACCCAGGGCCCCCATCATAATGATTGGAAGGACGTGCTATTTGTTTTGCAAAATTCGCGAGGAAAAATCAATCTCCGAAATTAAATAGACGCCATTTGTTTCATAAAACATTAAAGCGCAAGTAGTAGCAGTTATGCGAAATTTAATAACCACGAAATAGTTTTACATTATGAAACCGCAAAATGAAATAGCTGTGAATATACTTAGGTTAACAGTATGTTCACAAGTGATATGGATTGTGCCTGAATATAGCTCTTCATCATCTTTTGTTTTCGAAATATATTGATGCTAGAGAACTATCATACGTGAAGAAAGTGCAGTTGATAACCCGGACTTTATGATAAGGGCGGTTGACACCCTTCTTACGTACGTAGGCCATTCACATGCTTACGCTGTAGGTACACGCTTGAGAGGTTATTCACTTTTCTTACGCAAACAAACCTTGAATATGTAAACATATTAGACGATCACGTGTTAATTTTTCGAGTGTATGACATGTTATCTCCAAGAGTTGAGTGTTGATAAATGTATTTTTATAAAATATTTGATTTAAGAAACAGGGAAAGTGTTTTCAATGTAAAGACGCAAAAAAGAAGATAAAAAACAACACTTGTAAACAATTTTAACCCTACAGTTTGGTAAAGCATGGTTACATACACGTACACAGACAAAATCTAAATATAAACCTGTACTTCATCAGTTCTAACAGGTTAGATGAGATTTCTAATTTATGGTAAAATGAATAGGTAATACCCGATCGTAGGTCATTGTTTGTCCCTTTTATTTGTAATTTTGTTGTAAATTTATAAAAATTGTGTCAACTTTAAATTGTTGTTATTAATTCAGTTGATTATGCCAACATAAGAGAGGAACAGTCGATTACGTCTCGAGCTTACGGCACCATTTGTTTTTTGTTTTTTTAAGGGGTCAGTTGCAAAAGAAAAAGAGGAAACAATACATTTTTAGACAGCAACATTTTAGAGATACCAAAAAAGATTTATTCTAAATAATATGCCGGTCCCATTTTCTTAGGAATTTTTGTTGTTTTCACTCCTCTCCTTCCGGGTGGTTTTACGTACGGTTCTCCTTATTTAGTGGAATATTCAGTCTTCTCAATTCCGATTTAGCCCTTTCAATAGTCTGGGCCGTCGAAATGACAGTTTTACTTGAGGATCTAAAACGTTATGTTCGTCCTTGATTTTGGAACCACTTTCCATTATATAACGACCTAAATATTTAGATTTCATCTTTCCTTCGTGCGCGTGTGTGTGTGTGTGCATGTGTGTGTACATCTCTTTTGCTTGAAATCGTAGACTTGTGTTGAACTCATTCTCATTCCTCCAAGCGGTTATGGAGCAAATTCAGTGGCCTACAAATATTAGATTCTTATTCTTATGATAAAAACTGTCTTCCATTGTTACACATTTAGATACTGTGAAAGTCTATACTCCAACGGGAGCCGCGGTAGCTCAGTTGGTAGAGCGTCGGACTCGTAACCCATGTCATAAAAGAGAAGTTAAAACCAACAAAAACAAAGAAAAAAAAAAAGGCTCCAACTTTGTCCTCGTTATTGTTGGTAGCGTCATTACTGTCGTCTTCTTCCTCGTCGTCATTCTCGCCATCGTCTGTATATGGGTGGATTCGCTTCTCTCCGTTTGTAATGGGTTATCTATTCGCAATTATTGAAAGATTTTTTTCTCCGTCTCACATTTTTACGGAATAATTCTGATACGTTCATGTCGCGATGAAGACGCAAGAATTTCGCAGATTTTAAAACGTTTGATTGGGTCCCTATTCCATCAAGGGAACTTTCAATTTCCTCTCTCATACGGATATCTTAAATAATATGGCGGTGAATGTGTTCATTCCTTTGAAAACAATCTTCATCGTCTTCGTCTGTCACGTGGCTCATCTTTTGATTCTCTTTCTCATCGGCAAATCATATCTGTATGATGTGCCGTTCCTACAGTTACATCACTCAACATGCCGATATCCGACCATAATCTGTCAGATTCCTGAGTGTCTGCTTTCAAGACATCTAAAAGAAAACTAAGTTTTTGCGTGGCATCATTCAAATTTTGCAAGAAGAAGTCCGTTTTAAACGGATACATCTGACGCGCTAAGGTCACCGTTGATTGTGTGTCAATCAGATTTTGAAAAGAATCAGATAATGACAATTTTGGCGTTACTTTGGATCCTTGCTAAAATGGATGGATTGGTTCAGAACGATGACGGAAATATTTCTGTGATGACTTTCTTCCATAAATAAATCGCCAATACTTCGGTAATCGCGAAAGATTGTCTAACACGGTCCTGTTTTTCTCTTCGGGTCGAAGTATCCCGCCTTTTCCAAATCCGGTGGTACTCCCTGCACGTATTCTACGAGTGGTGTGACGTTTGCTAACATGTCATTGTACAGCAATTGATATCTATCGTGTAGCCACACGATCCTCTAAGGTGATACAGAAACTCGGGTGACATTTTGAATTAACGTCTTCACAAAAGTTTTTTTTCTTTCTCCTCATGACGTGGGACCTGAGACGATAATGGTATATGGGTGTTGGAATGTAAAATCAGTCACGGTACCTACCCAATGAAGGACGATACTTTTTTACGGAAGGAAGTCATGACATAAATCTTTCCGTCATCATTCTGAACCAAACCATCCATTTTAGTAGGATTGGACATAACACTGAATTGCCATTATCTGACTCTTTTTAAGAATACCTATTGAGAAACAGCGTATCATAATCGTAGCACGTCATATGGATCGGAACCAAAACGGACTACGAGAGTTATTTGAAAAGTTCTGAATATTTTGTTATAACTTTCTTGTTTCCTTGAACCTGTCAATAAATGTAATGCAGACCGATTGATAAAATAACATTCTATAAAATGTCATGTAATAATTGGTTAATCAGACTGAGAAAGTGTGTAGAGGTGCACGGGGAGTACTTTGAGGGGATGTACTGACGTACTGTTCACTAATAAAGAGCTTTGTTGTACAGCGCGCCAATATTCCGAACTTTTTTAAATAACCCTCGTAGTTCATGCAAAGGTTAAGAGCGGCCACGCAAAACCTTTCAGACTCATTTTAGTTACTTGAAAGCAGACACTCTGAATTATGACAGAGTAAGGTCGAAAAACTAAACCTTAAAAAACAAAGACCCACCCCCCCCCCCCCCCCCTACTACTTGGGCTAAAGCAGGCAGCGCCATGTATCCAGTTTACGCCAAGGACTTAGAGAGGATTACGCTAATATCCTCATCGATTAGTACGAATTGAAAAAGGACTCGATACTACATCGAATAGTACGAATTGAATAAGGACTCGATACAACATCGAATAGTACGAATTGAATAAGGACTCGATACAACATCGAATAGTACGAATTGAATAAGGACTCGATACAACATCACCTTTTCAAATCTGCAAAATTGTTTCGTTTTCGAATTGTTCCAAGAAGTTGTCCCACTGAGAAAAATTCAGAATTCAGAAGGCACGAATCCACCAACGAAGATACTGACGATGACGAAAATAACAAAGAGGAAGAAGACGAAAATAATGACGCTGACAGCTGACAGCGACAATGAGGAAAAACTTGGATAATAGACTTTAACAGTATCTAAATGTGTAAGAAATGTAAACAGTTTTTATTATAAAAATGAGAGATCAAATATTTGATAGCCATTCAATTTACTCCATAGCCGCAGCGAAGAAAAGACGGTGGGTTCCATAGAAATCTACGATTTCAGTCTAAGGATATGGGTACCGAACCTGCCCGATTTCGAGAAATGGAGACGTAAGTTCCATAATACATACACACATACGAAAGAAGCATGAAACATGATAATTTAGGTCGTTGCATAGCGGGAAGGAGTTCCAGAGACAGACAAGAGGAGGACAAACAGAAAGTTAGAGTTGATGGACCCATTTTGGTCATTATACCATGAATTTTGACCATATGACCTCAAAAATGGGCACAAAAAAAACTTTACATTGTAATTAGGAGTACCTGGATTACATGACTGGAATTGCAAATAAGTAAAAGTGTTTACCCAACTGCCACTGCAACAAACGATCTTTTTTTAGTTCCAAAACTTCACCAAATATCGATGAAATCCAAGACATTCATATTTGTTTTTGAATTGACGCCTTAAAAAATGAAGTTGCAAAGTTAATGTTACTCACCCGTAACATCAGAGACCACCAATGTTTAAATACATGACCACTATGGTGTTAAGACATTTGTGGATGTGTTCTTCTGTACATGCATAGGCATTGTTTCAAAATATCTTTGAAATCTTTTGGAAGTTTTAGAAACTTACAAAAATAAATTGGTTGTTCTAGTGGCGGTTTATTAAATAGTTTTGCTTATTAGGCATTATCATATTGTAATTTAAGTATTCCTATCAGTTCGAACTAGTTCGAACTGATACGAATAGTTTCTTGTGTGTTCATTTGAGTGATTTTTGGAGTTTAAGGCCAGTTTTAGTAAATGCTAGGCCACATTTGGCGGCCAGTGTATTTGGTGGAGGAAAAGCCCGGCAACACCCCAGGAAGAACCGACGACCTACGGGAAGCTACTAGCAAGTTTTCTTACATAACCACATTGATCGATCCAAAACTCGAACCCACGCGGACAAAAGTGAGATGTGAGCGATCTGTGAAGGAGATGCGCTTTAGAACACTCGGCTCCGTGTTCATTTGAAGTCATGCTGCCCAAATACATGAGTACACAAACCTTAAAGAACCTCTAGTGAAACTGGTCATCCCGGTGACCCAGGTGATCGAAAGTAGAATTGAGAATTATATGTATAATATGATATGTATAAACACAGCAAAGTCGAATTTCCCTGTATGGGAACAGACAAATTAAAAATAAATTAAAAAAAGTTAAAAATCATGTAGCTTTTTTTTCAATAAACCATAAACAAGTTCCCAGCTTCTTTACTTATGACAAGATTTGTTGTACTCGTATGTGACATTAGTAAAACTGACAAGCGACTACCACATTACATATTACTGCAATTTAATTAAAATATTTTTCCTACAGTATAATTTCTCCCATCATTTTAGGTATGCGTCTGTCTACGTATGAACCTATTATTTTGGACGATGTAAAAAAAAAAAAAAATTCATTTCAGGTTTAGTGCTTTACGGCGCAGCAATACACGCAGGTTAATTAGTGCAGAAGGCAATAGGAGTGAAGTGCCTCGAACAAGGGTATGCCACTGTAGCGGACGCGAGCTGATTCGATGGTTGGATTCAAACCCGCACCCTTGCTGTTACGAGTCATGTATGCTAACCACTAAGACAGCGCGGCTTCTGCTTCTTATGATATGCAGAAATGCGCATTGGGCCTATTGTACGTCCCCAGAGCCCGCAAAGTGTGTGCATGTGTGTGTGTGGGGGGGGGGGGGGGAGGGGGGCGGTAGGGGAGTTTAATTTGAGTTATGATAACAATTAAAATAGTCATGCATACTTACTATAATAATGTACATGCATAGAGAAACGGGATGCAAGGTGGATCATAAACGATACCAGAACGGAACTATTAAGGACATTATGGTTGTTAAAACCAAGTGGTGACATCAACTGCTGACCACTTGAGTAGGGAGATCAGATGTATGAAGTATTAGTGCATATAAACTAGGGAGGGGGTTGTTATTTGGAACACTAATATGGGAATAGATTGAGGGACAGAGAGAGAAAGGGGAAGAGGGTAGAAAATGACAGGATGTAAAGGATGTGCGTGTTTCTTTTAAATGACAGTTTTAAAGTAAAAAGACTGATCCTTACCTGTCCAGACCAGAACATTTTTTATGAGAGTCGTGGCCATCGGGCAGAGGATTAGGGAAAACATGTGATAGGGAATGTTTGCTAAGTAGAAAGAAAGAAATGTTATATTAACAAATATTTTACTGTATTCTGTTTTACAGGGCACTATGTCTGTCTCTATGACATCATCCAAAATTTATCCGTGGCTCACGCTTGCATCAGAGGCATTAGATACCGTCCACTTGGTAGACGTTGTACGTTCTGTATACACGTTACGCCCATCCCCATATCACTCAAGCGGCTTCATCCCCTGATTCATTGTCCGTACTTCGAGCACACCAAGTACAGAAAAATAAGCTGTTTCACTCTTGAGTCATTCGTTCCAAGTACCGAGCGGGAACTCACCATAAAAAAAATAGACACAGATCCCTGCACATCATTTGTTAAAATATATATATATATTATTTTCTGAATATAATAGAGGCTAATACGAGATAGATGCCTGCCATCTTTTGCGGTTCAATGGCCAATTACGTACATAACCCTTGTATATAGATAAACTTATCACATCGGTTCAACTCTCAGTAGGTAATTCGCTAGTAGCGAATATTGTTCTATTACGTACATGACTGTTGTATATTTATAAACGTATAACTCCAGTTCTACTCTCTCGGGAGCCGTGGTGCCTCAGTGGTTAGCGTGCCGGACTCACGACCGAAAGGGTGCGGGTTCGAATTATACCATCAGACCAGCCTGGGTCAGCTACCGTGGTGTGTCCTTGGGCAAGGCACCTTACTCCAATTGCATCGGCACTAAATAACCTACTTGTGTTGCTGTGCCGTAAAGCGACAAACAGACGAACAAACCAGTTCTACTCTCAGTATGAAATCCGCTAGTACTTATATGGGCATGAAAACTTGTTAAAAGTCATCACTTTTTTTTCTTAAGAAATTCTTTCCTCTTTATATTTTTTTAATGATTTTTATTGTTTGTGTATTCTTGCGACTTGGACGACTTTGCCAAAAACTCTGCCAGAATGTAATAGCGTTTCTCACATTCGAAACCAAAGTTACGACTCGACAGTATTAAGGAACTTGTTATCGACAATGGCGGAAACTTTTATTACCAGTGGCGCCAATATAATGCCTTTGAGGTTTTCACCAGAACACCTCTTGTGATATGTAGTTTGTTCTAAGTGAAAATCGTGCCGATCTGACCTCCTACATGGCCGACACATTTGCTATCTTGAACATCTTGTTATTGCTACTCCTCCTAGATTATTTAACATATTTTATTGCCATATTTACAGCACATGGGGTCGGGCTACACGTTCTCACAACTTAGCAACAGCCCTTCCCCAAATAAAAAAGTAGATACATGAAAAGTGGGAAGGACTAACAGTACGTGTATATACAAACACAGTGCATTAATAAAAAATGAATAATGACAAATTCTTCATACTAATATAGGGAAAGAGCTGAATTAAAGGAAGAAAAAAAAAAATGAAGAGAAATTAATACAAAATAAGTGTAACAACTAATTTAAGGAAGAGAAATGGAAGGGGAGAATGGGGGTGGGTGGGGACGGGTTAAGAAACGATAAGGGGATTCCGTGGCAGTTGTTGGAGGGAGATCATGCCAACAGGTACTTTGTCTTAGATGATTATTGAAATCTTTTAGTATCTTTAATATAACTCTGGATGATTTCAAAGATGCGGATGTTTAGGTCATTTGATATCTCAGCTGATCCAAACAGCAAGACATTAGTACTAACAGGGATGAACAATTGGTTTAAGCAATGGATTAGTCTCAGTCTTGGAACGGTGTATTTCTTACAATTAAAAATATAATGGTAGGCAGTCTCATCATCCGCTCTACATGTGATGTATACTGGGTAGTCATAGCAACTTTAGGTTTTACTAGAAGGGTTCTTGTGATGTCTAGTTGGTTCCAAAAGGAAATGATGCCGATCTGACATTCAATATGGCCGACATTGCTGCTATCTTGAAAATCTTGTTATTGCTACTCCTCCTTAACGGAGTCTTATTTTGAGCTAAATAAAAATGATGCCGACCTAACATCCAAAATGACCATTATGTTGACAATCTTGTTATCGCTACTTCTCCTGAATGTACAGTCAAATTCACACGGGGTTTTCACCAAAAGACTTCAAATGATGTCTAGTTGATCCTAAATAAAAATGGTGCCGATGTTACATCCAATATGACTGCCGCTGTGGCTAATTTGAAAATCTTGTTATTATTTAAAGTATCAGAGATCGTTTCAACACTGAGCATTTAAAAAGAAGAAATGGTCTTATCTTGAATCCCTGGAAATTCTTTTCAGTCTGCAGACCGCCAGTAAATTCGAGGCAATTTTATTTAAGGTATTGAATCTGCCTACACTTTCTAGCAACATTACCAATATACTGTGTACTAATGGATGTACGAATTATTTTGTGAAATGTTAATTTTTTCTGCTTATTTCATAAATTAAAATTGATGAAATATTTACCTTTGCAAAAGTTGTATGATTTTCTTTAAAATAATTTGTAATAAAACTTATAATAATTCGCATGCAATTATTCACCTGTCAAAAACAAAATACAGCATGTCTTTCGAGAGTGCACGCATGAAACGTCAGGATCGAAGGATTTCGTTTCCAAATATTGCAATTCTCTCAGTGTCCTTTTCTGGATGTTTACAAATATCACAGATCACAAACTAAAATGCAGATTCGTTTGACTTTCTGCTTTTAATTTTGGAGAGATAAACTGGCAGGAGTCAACCACCGAATTCCTGTCATGTCTAACCTTCCAGCCTCAAAATGTAACTTAATGTAAACATCTGATTACGAAAGGCCATACTCCAACTTATCTATTTATCTTCATTAATATTTCCTTCCAACTGTTTTAAAGGACAAGGTAAAATCTACCCGTTTCCTTTGTTGCATGAGGAGGCATTGAGTTCATCTATTTGTTGATGAACACGTTTTACGCTTTACTCACTTACACTTTACTCACTTACACTTTACTCACTTACACTTTACTCACTTACACTTTACTCACTTACACTTTACTCACTTACACTTTACTCACTTACGCTTTACTCACTTACACTTTACTCACTGAGCAATTATTCCGCACCTCTTAACAGCCGTGACTTATGTCTCGCTTGCAAAAGCAAGCTGCAAAAAGAAGCATCTACAAGGCAGCGGCGTTGGTATCATATCAATTATGTTTTCGTTTTTAACTTGACTTCAGCTAACACATTTGAAGGAATTGCTCTAGATTAAATGATTTGTCATGCGAGACATTACATTTCGAACAACTTTTTCGAATGCTAAAATGTTGTATTGTGCAAAGAAAAAAATACGTGTTTTTTACACACACACACACACACACACGCGCGCGTAATAGTTTATTTACAATCATGCAAAGGACCTTGGTTTTCGTTGGAAAATTGTTTATTATCACATTCACCTTGACCACAATTGTCGGATTTTGCGTTACAAAGCGTCGCTACCGGAGCAACCAATCTAGTGGTGCACATTTCCTTACAATTTCCGTCAATTCTTTGTCGTATCCGACCGAAGGACGGAGTAGCTGTATTTATTATACACCAAAACGGCCAGCATTTGGCCTATGCACCCGATAAAGATCTCTTAATTTATGAAATGTCAATACTATTTTAATACACACCAGGTGACTTACCCAAACTACTAGGTCTTATTTACCTTAATTGCTACTGGTCAGCTAGCATGAGGGGAGCGCCTTGTTTAACAAAGTGTGAACCGACATGCGTGTTACTATTGCGCCTGGAATGCATCCGCGTGAACTCTGACCGGTCGCTAGCTTCTGACCTACGTTTGCCCTGGAATAAACAACTGTTTTTCTTGAGCCCAAAGCTTTTTTTATGACTTTATCGACTAAACGGTGCACGGATCAGTAGGCTAGATTATTTCTTGATTGGCTTATACAGGGCTGGGCTCGTAGATATAAATAATGACCCCGAGGTTATGAGAATTCACCATGATACTGTCATCAAATTGTTGTCTTTAGCCCGTTTACACTGTTCTGCATTTTTATTTTTTTACGTTTCATACCTCGTTCGTGAAGACAAAACGATAACTCTGCTGCTTTCAAATGTGACTTTAAAATGCAAATATGTATTTATATTTTTATACATTGTTTATGTAAGCATACACGAAAAAAATAATTATCTATTTATATTTTTGTTCCAGCGTGTGTTGTAAGCACCTTGCAGACATTGTGATCAACTTCTTGCGTTCATTTAATTGACCATTAGGCAAATTTCTCTCAAAACGTAAATGGACGTAAAAAGATCTCGAACGTTTATGTAAAACGATATATCCCGCCTGCCAATTGCGCCATGATATTTCCCCTCGTATGTGACTTTCCGAGAAAATTTAAAAAAAAAATTACACAATGGCACAAAATCTTATGGTTGAAGCCAACGCCGCTATCGCCGGAAAAGTTTAGTTCTACCCATGCTTCACTATCATCCAAAGCCGGCTCTATAACACAGTACACTTTCATATGATGTATAAAAAAGAGACATATTTAAATTTCGTATCATATACAGTGTCCAAAGAGGAATGGGGTGGGGTGGAGCATTAAAAGGGTTAAATAGGTCAAACAAAAGAAGTATATATTCTCAGAAATTGTTTGAGACACGCTGTATAACTGGACAAACATGCTAAACATAGTGTTATATTTAAATTGACTGTTATATTTTTTATTTATTTATTTATTTTGCAGGGGATGAGGGTCTGTTTTATGCCTGCCTGTATGTCTTTCTGTCTGTCTGACTGATGTTCCAACTCTACCTACAGTGTCAGATGCAAATTCATAAAATTTGCTGGAATTCTTCAAAAACGTTGATGGACTTACTTTGTATGTCGTTCGATCTAACTCAAACTCAAGGTTTGAGGTACAATGGTCAGGCCTCCTGTTCATAATTAAAATGTATAAATAAAAACCTCATGACTGGAAGCTTCGCTTCTAAGACAACACAGAAAAATTTGCAGGAATATTTCACAGGCAAAAACAAAATTATACGAGAATCTAAACTTTTATGAGAAAATCAGCAGTACCTTCAGTAATCGTTGTTTCTTTGTTTCTTTATTAGAGAGTCTTTCAAAGAAAAGTGACTAAAAAGTTATATTAAAAAATACTTGTCAACAAAATGTATACGAAGATGAACATTGCAACTAAACTTACTTGTAACCATGTTGTTGGAAAAACTCAGTTTAATTTAACGTCTGGATCTATGCAGTTTGCTAGGAGTAACCAGTAGAACAAACAGCATCGACCCTGCTCTGCCGGCGCATTATGCGACGGCAGATCATGGTATATATTGTTTGCAGTTAGATCCCACTTATAAGCTAGTACGGACGGTAGATAGCAAAATTTAGAAGGGAGTTTCTGAAACAATATATGTCATTGATCATCATATAATCTCAACTCAAAAAAGGAAAATGTTTGTCATTTTCTATCGAATGCCCACATAAACAGCGGCCAGCAGATATTAAGTTTGTCTGAAACAGAGCATACTTTATAGTTCTGAATATATGTATAAGTGTTACTTATAACACAGAAGCTCTTTGATTGCCACGTACTAGGTAGGAGTAAGCTGAAACAGTGCGTTTGGTTATATACTTTTAAAAGATTGATCGTAGGACAATATCCAGTCGGAAAATTGTTTCATGTATTCATCATAGGTGGCAGGAAAGAAATGTTAAATAATGATGTGAGACATCCACATTGAATACGATTGTTGTTGTTGTTGTTGTTGTTGTTGTTCTTCTTATTATTATTATTACCACTACTACAGTAAGGGAGTAGGAATCACGTATCACATGAGAAACAACAAACACTTCTATGTGCAACACCCTTTCACAAGTTTGTTTGAACAACGATTTTTGTGCCAAAGTGATCTAAAAAAAATAATTAAATGATTTCAAACAAGTTGAATAATACTTACCTATTACGATCTTTGACTTCAATTATCAATGAGTATGATAACTTTTATATAAAACATTGGTCCAAATTACGACCTGATTGTTTACTTCAACATGTGTCAGTACAACTTGTTGTTGTTGTTGTTGTTATCATTATTATTATTATTATTATTATTATTATTATAAAGGCTGAAAAGGTAAGTAAATTCATTAACCGGTTATTTACATTAACTGATCCATAAATTGGCAAGAATTACAGAATCAGAATCTCGATTGTTACACTAGCTGAGCTCTAGGTATACATTCAACCTTTGTCATATTATTCTGCATTTCATACAGTAATCAGTACCAATCAGACCGTTTGTTAGGAACACTCAAACGCTAAATGTTGAACTTCTGTGCTGATGGCGTTAAAATGACTTGAACCAAAACTGTAAGACGCCTAGTAGTGTCATTATGGGACTTTTGGATTTTTCATACTGATATAGGTCAAAACCTTCTACACCCCAAGACTTTACCCTTAAATCACACGCGAATGTATGATTTAAGCAAGTGTACACGAACCCGTGGTGAGCCTTCCGCAGTGTGGGCACAAGTGAAGTTACTCCTCAGTCAGGCCAATACACTGGCAAACATGCTGACAGACTGATCAATATACACTAGCAAACAGTTATTCGATTTTCACTGTCTGTAACTCAATTACTTGCTTTTGGTCGCTAACGTCTCGGTTTCGTCGGTGGTTTTCCATTTCCACCAGCACCATTTCGAACTCAGCCATGCTAATTATTTTGTCTTCGATAGCCACCGAGTACAGTTTATTAATCGTACTGAGACTGCTTTGTGCTGCCGCGAGAAGTTCCGAATAGATACGTATTGGCGAATGTAATCGTATCGAAATTATTTTGCCATCACCACCAGAGACACCGGTTACTATCGATATGGCTCCAACAACAATCCGATTGGTGTATCTATAATGATTGCCGTGGTCAAAATTCCAGCAACACCCAGACCAACGGTGGTTGCCGCGGCGATTCCACAAATAGCATCTACAACGTTACATATACGCTTGCATTTCATGAGCAACGCGGTTCTTTGGACGATTTCATCTTGCAGTTGTTGTTCCGCGTCGATTATATTCTCACACCGGAAACACTGAGGGTCGATTATAGTTCCTGTACTAATAATGTGATGGCGTAGTATAATTACTCGACAATCATGCCTTGTTAAAGTGCAACACGCACACGCACTTCTAACCTTCAACACTTGTTTACTGGTACAACTGCTGTATAATGATAGAAAATATCTTCCTGCGGAATATTTAAATCTCCGGCAATTGTGCGTTCTGGGACACCACGTTCACTTAGAATCATATTAATTACGCTCTTGGTTTGCGTCTGAAATGATTGCATTCGTCTTCGCCAAAGAACTGTTACACGGACAAGTGCGTCCTTGTTGAATAATAGTCGAATTTTTTCTCTGTTTAGTTGAGTCAATGTTGGTGCAACATAATTAACTCGGAATGCAACCGGGGTGGCTTTGTCGGTGAATATTACTTCATCGTTATAGAAACAATCCCTGAGTGTTTTCATGCCTGGTGGTGCAGTTAACGATCGGGCATTTTCACGTGCTAATGCAATGATTCCAAGCTGGCTTCGAGTTGGTATTGATACATAAGGGTTGTCCCAACGTTTGATTTCTATTTTGGCCCTTAACAAGATTATATTTCAGCGTATACGAGGGTATGTTAACACCGTTTTGAAGCAGATATGTATCGATAAGTGGAACAAAATAACTATCAATCTTGGCATCACTGGTCAGCCGATCCAACACTTCGTCAGCAAATTCCGTAACCTCAGAATCGATTGCTTATATGTAATGATAACAAACACTAAAGACGGCTAATATCGCGTCATCCGTAATATTTAACACATGCCTCTATTCCTTCGTCCTTATTGATTTTCAACAAGCCTGCAACCGCAAAAAGTTTAAGTGACTTGTCATTGGGATCTGACCTCAACAAAGAATCCTTAGATTCTAATATTTCAGTATCTTCGAATGATGGTACTTCTGTTACTAATCGAATACTAAGAGACCCCCATGTGATAGCAGCCGTCTACACTATAAAGAAATAATATCCGGATCTATCAGCAGCAACTCTAAATCAACAACTAGGATAAAACCCATTAATATTTACATCTCATATACCAAATACGTTAACTTGTGGCTTACTCACCGTTAGAAATACTGGCAGTTTAGCGTTACCAACCACGACCTTGATCTGACTAATTTGTATATTCACATATTGTTATGTCGCAGCATCATCATCGTCGATTGGCTCTTGCATCAGTTGAATTTTGTTTCTATTCATGATCAGGTCTCCACTTATTTCATTAATTTCGTATTTGTGTCGACATAGTCTTTGATAAACGCAACCGACATACCAGAGTCTCTGATTCTCCAGATTTCATTGATTTCGGACAGATTCTTCGCGACAGCGCCTCGCAGCTTCACAACAACATCTTGAATGTCTACACTTGACGCCTGCAATTTTCCAGTTCGATCTTAAAAAATCAAAGTCTCGCCGGAGTCGACGTCAACGACAACCCGGCTGGTAAACTCAGTCTAATCCGCTTTTGTGGCAAACCTAGTCAGATTCACATTAGAGCCGCGTCGTCGGGCGGTTGAGCGTCTGTAAATGTCAATAGGCATTTTGTATACTATTAAGCGTACTTTCTAAGTGGCAAGGTAAAATCAATAAGCGTTTGCGGGGTTGGTGTTGAGGAAGTTTTGTTTCCCGCGAGTGCACGCAATGCTTTAACAACATGTCCGCATATTGGGCCGTCCATCTGAGTCGGCAACGGCAGCGTTGAATAAAACAAAGGTAGACGACTTTATTGTCTATGTAAATAATCAACAACTTCAAGTGACGGTGCAAGCCCATACGAGTCAAAATATTAAAGAGGTCCTGTTGTGAAACCCAGGTTGATGATGCCTGTTTCCCTTGTGCGGGGAAGGGGAATCATGTCTCCGAGATCATCCCGCATAGAGACACATATCGGAAATGCTTGACTGACTCTGTCATCGCGATTAAATCATGGCTTCGCTTTTATCATCGGCGAGGCCACATTAAAAGGTCACTTCGACTCGGGAGTCTTTGGCTTCCACGCCTGGATAATCGAAGACCTTTTCCTTTTTTCGAGACGCTCAGCCTCCAACTACCTTTTTCAGAGCCATCCCGGATGCAGTTTCGACGGCCCCTAACGCAGTCGCTTTTGCAACCGCAGGAGCCGCAGCCCCTAACAGCGTTGGAATATCCGCGAGAAATGGAAATACTCCACCGTTTTTTTTTTTTTTTTTTTTTTTTTTTTTGCATTTGTGTCACACTTGACTTGGATAACTTTAATGTCACTGATGTGTTCTTTTGTTAGGCTGCATTAAGCTGATTGAGTTGCTTTTGGATCATCCACACTGGGATAATTCCAGTTAACTTTGTCAGAGAAAGTCTCAATCTGACCCCGCAATCGTTTCGTATTGCGCTCCTTTTTATCGCAAGCTGCTGTTGGCTAAGACCAACCTTCATTTCGTGATAGGACATTATTATTTACAACTGTAACAGGTTCAATTACGGATTTGAGAAAATTCTATAAATTTTCCATAGACGTGTCACTAACCCTCATTTGACAACTCAAGCCCTGCAACAACATAATCTTTTCGGAGAGAATTGTAGCAATACATCTACACTCTGCGTCACCAGGGCCTGTACATGCTTTGAAGTACATGTCCACCACGGACTGTTTAACCAGGTCCAGATGCTCGAGGTTAAAGTAATAAATCGGGTACAACGTAAGAAAGTCGTGCTGGAAAATCTGCAAGCCTGTGTCAACGTTTTGGTCTCCATCCAGGTATTTCAACAGTAGATGATAAACACGAGCAACTTGATAGTTGTCAAAGTCGAGCAAAATGTTTTCGGTGGGTTCTTGGTGACCGTTTAACCTTAGCGCGACCTCAGTCACTCACAGTTTTGCAGACATCATTGGACTTTCCAGTTGGTTGTTCAAATTGTCTACGCATTGAAATGCTGCAAACACGTGATGTGGTGCGCTAACGCCTTGTTGAGTACTTATTTGCCATGAAAATTCTCCTCGAGCGTCGCTTTGGTGTGTGTCTGTAGTCATCGCCAGAAATGAAATTATAGATGTTCCGCCAGACATCATCAATGATGTTAAACGTGTGTCAATGGTCACTGATGGACTCATTGATGGTATCCAAAGTGTAAATTTGTATAACACACCTTTACCTGCATTGGGAATGGCGACACCATAACGCCAAATTGCACCATTAACGTTGTCGTTTCTGTTTAACGTGATTGGGTGTTTGGTCCCAACAATAACTTTATGAAAGTCTCTACAAAACCCAAATATGTGTGAGAGTGGAATCGTGCAGGAAAACTCCCCGCGCGAGTTTAGCTGGGCTCGGCGCTGCAGTAATCTGCCGTTGAAATTATCATTGTCACTGGTTACTTTACAGCCGGCAATAGTATATTTGTTATGATCAGGACGGTTGTTTGTGTCTTTGACGAACATCATAGACGGGCCAGCAGACCTTGCGTTATCGTCACTGTAACGGCCGAGTCCGAGAATTGTTGCAGCGACGTCAACGTTGTCAAGAATTCTGTCGATTTCCTTTCCGTCGATGAGATAACGTGGGCTGCTGAACAATACCATGATGCCGTTGTTGACAAATCCGACTTTATTGCTGGCGCCGTATGGATTATCGTCGGATTTTACAAGCTTTCCTTGGACTTCCAAGGATGCCTCGCACGGAAGAAAATACCGAGATGTGTCATGAACCTGAAATTCTATTGGCCTTTGCTTGTCTAGATCCGTAGTTTCGTACGAGTAATATTGGTAATTTTGCTTGCTTCGATCTCGCAACACAGGCGCGTCCATATCAAACGCGGAATCGGATACTTCTTTAAATTGAGCTATTGTTTATACGTTACGGTTTTTTTCTAATACCTTTTGCGAGATAACCGTAATCCGCTTTCCATTGCCAGATTTGCAATCGTTGAATCAGACAGACGTTGTTGAGCGGCTTCATTGATGATTCTACTGACCGAGGCTGGCAATGTCGCTGCTTATCTAAGTATCATTGCCTTTGGTTCTACCCGGTGCTAGAATCAATAATTGTCGTAATCGATCGCGGATTGACTGAACCGCTCGCAATCTCTGATTTTTGAACCGATCCGCTTAACATATGCTTCACCATATTTTCTATGTATTTCAACAAGTTTTATCAAGTCCGGCCTCTTAGGCGTATCCCTGTCTGTTTTATTAATGTCCACCCACTCCCGAAATACCCATTTAGGCCATTCATCACGGATGTAACTCGGGTAATTCTTTCGCGAACATAACTTTTTTCAACTCCTTGTATGTAGGCGTTTTCGCGGCAAAATCTTCAAAGATCTGCTGGTGTGCCCACTCATTAAAATTTTGAACTTTTGTTGGCAACTGTGACTTGTACTCGGGTGGTGGATGTTCTTCTTGAAAACTCGCAGTTGCCTTTTCATCACCTGCGGTGTCTTTTGCGATTATGGCTATGGTTCCATCTAGGCCTTCTTGGATTTGCTCTGGTAAGAGTTTCATGGCCTCCGCGTTTTGTTCCGTGGATGCTTTGATATCTTTAGATATCTTACGAATTGGACCCGGTTTTCTTTTGTTGCCATCATCGCGGCAGTGGTGATCGCAGTGGTGATCGCGACTTTCTTTACCTGATCCGCGGTTTCCGTGGTCTCGTTTGTAAGCTTAATCAGAAGTGCAAACATTTGTTCGAGGCCCTCTGTGAGATCTTCCCGTGCAGTCTGTCGAGACTGTAGCACATCTTAAATATGTTCGCGGACATATATATATAGCTGTGAAGAAGTTCCAGGTGTTCACGGGCAGCTTTGTGGTGTCGGTCAGCACACTCTGCTGTGACATCACTAGCGGTTTTATCTGTTTTTGACATTGTATACATTATTATTGTCGTTTTAATTACCATGTCCAAACCGGCTCAATACTGGCGTGGTCCATCAGTCAAGTCGATCGTGAAGAAACTATACGGCTCCTGAGTGACCTGCTCAAACATAACTGTCCGCGATATACTCCAGTCCGCGCGGGTATTGGAAAGGTGATGCTGCTGTTGAAAAGTTAGCGAGCGCAGCAAACGTTACTCACGGGATCGCTCTAGAGTGGCATGCTAAACAAGCATTATGGCAAATTTACCTACCTGCACCAAGATGTGAGAACACCCAACGAAGTTCATCAGGCTGGTTTCTCCCGCATGATTAGGTACCAGGACGACAAAGTCGTCTACGCGCATACAAGTACGTGTTCACAATCGTCAGCAGATACAAGGAAGCAGAACCGTTGAGATCTAAAGATTCATCAAGTATCGCAGATGCACTTAAACCTATTTACGCATAGGGACCGCTAACATCGCCACAATTGACATGGCTACGGCTGTTGCAAGTGGACCCGGGCAAAGAATTTATCGGAGCCGTTGCTGCGTTGTTAACAAAACATAAGGTGCTTGTTCGTCTTGGACAGGTTGGCATACATCGCAACCAGGTCATCGTGGAGCGATTTAACCGTATACTTGCGGAACGATTATTTGGACATCAGTACGCGCAAGAATTGTTGATGAACCGTAAAGAACGATCTCAAGCTCGGAGTGCTCTAGAGCGGTCTTGCGAGTTTGTAACACGGCTTCGATCAGTCATAGCAGCGTTGAATAATGAAATCACACGCACGATTGGGTTAAAACCTGCTGAAACGATTCGGCAAAAGACTGTCACCGTTATATATAAATCAGTTTTACAACCACATGTGTTAGCCCCACTAGGAAACAATTTTGTTCGGTATCTGTACCTGGGGAGCTAGAAGGCGAACAACGTCGTACTACTGACCCGGTATGGTCCGTTGATGTATTTACAATTTCAAACCGAATTAATTTTCCTGGACGGCCAACACGTTACCATTTGGCACATGCGGATGAACGAGCATTAAAGATGCGGGAGTCAGAGCCGAGTGGTCTTCGTCCACCAAGCAGAGCATTTGTTCGAGAGCAATTGCAAGTCGTTTCTGGAAATACGGAACTAACACCAAAGTTTATTGTAATGCGCTAGTGCATCAATGCGCTATCGCATCAATTGTAAGTTGATTCACAATCGCGTGTTATCCGTACGCGTAAGTTGTGATTCCGTCGGGGAATATCCATCACTTGGTATCAAGTGGAGACAAAATCACCTTGGTGCACACCCATGCGATGTTTCCGCGACCTGATCAGATTTGCTGTGTGTGCGAATTCGCGGCGCTCACATCAAGATCCACATATTTGTCGTGCTTGAGATCTTTTGCTACAACAACACAGGGAACTCTTTTCGCCTTTTTGATGTTGTTACCTGAGCCAACCACAACCACAGTCGAGTACATTTTGGGTTGCAGTCCCACGTGCTTTTCGATTACTTTTCTCGCGCACTCGTCCTTGAATTTTCCCACGACTTTCTTGTGGGTGTTACTAAACAGTGGATACACTTTCGGATATTTCTTGGTATCAAATTCGTTTTTCAGACTTGGTTCTGCCACGTCCGCGTACATGTCATCGGTTGTGATGTATCACAGTCGACTCTGTATCCTTGTAGAGCATCTCTATTTTGTCGCCGTACCGAGGTTTGATCTTATCATAATAGAATTCATACATCACGAGCTTCGACAAGTCTAACACTGATACACCAACATAGATTGGGATTGCCAACTTATTCTGGCTTTCTTGCTGCGGACAGCTACGAGTCCGCCGTCAAATATTTTGCGCGACTGCAATGCCGGGTCCGCAATTAATCGGTTGAGTTTGTCTTGCTCACAGTCCCGAACAAGATCAACACGGATTCGTTTTCGAAGATTCTCCATCGTTTTGCCGAATACGGCATTGTTCATCAGTTTGAAGAAGTCTTTCTCAAATTCATTTGTGGCTTTTGTGCGCAGATCAGTATTCATCTGTAAATACGGCGCCATCCAGTCACGCTGGCGAAATCCAAGCACCCAATTTACTTGGATTACGGGCATTCCCAATCGCAGATACAACTGCAAATTACGTACGTGTACCACATAGTTGTTTTAAATCTGAAGATTTGGGACAAGCTTGATGTATTCAGTAAACTTGCGTTTGGATTCGTCCACAATTCCACACTGTTACGGGGACAACCACCCGAGGCACCACCAACGCTTCTTGAGCCAGCGGATAATCGTTATGGGTGTGAAGAAGCTCGTCTGGATACTCCAGATAAACTTCAACAATCCGTGGTCGCTGTTTTTATTATACTCTCGTATGCAATTTTCCACCTCTATGTGCGCGAGATCGATCCATTCAAATTCGACAACAGGCATGGGCTGCATCATTGCCCAGCCATACAATTTGATGAAGTCAAGATACATGATGGAACATTTTGGGGACGCTGGATCATACCCATCCACGCTCAGGTTGTTTGCACGAGCATAGCGGTGGCTTGCGATACCACGTTCAACAAACAGATGCTGGTCAATATCGGTGAGCAGTTCCACGTCCACCTTGGTTTTCGACAGCAACGCTTCCCAGGTGATGAGAAATAGTGAGCTGGGTCTAACGTATACACCCGCATGGCTGTGTCTCGGAAAGTGTCAAAGACGTCCGCGAGCAGAAGCACATCTATTCTTAAATACAAATCGTGATAGTCGCCAAGGTTTTGACAACCAAACGCGGAACAGGCATTGTCTGCATGTGCGTAGTCGTTGGCGGAAATACCTTGGCGAGACAACGACGAATGGAATGCTACGATCGGTGGTAACTGAGATTCAGTAGACTTGGTCCAATCACTCATGTACTCGTAGGGATAGATTCCTTTACAAGTAAGCAGGCTGAACTTCTCTATTTTACTAGGGGAAGCACCCCCGTATCGACGACTAATTGTAACACGATCATTCCTATTCGCTGTAAGGTTGCTCACTAGTTTATCCAGACCGGAGATGAGAAACTGCAACGTATCAATGAACTGCAGCTGTCCGAGTCTCTATACATCATGTATTTTTCCATGTTGTTGAGGATGACGTTAATAGCAGCATTTGATGCTGTTGCTACTGCTTGCATTATTAAGTGGCCGTCATACCTGTGCAGGTTATGAAGCACTACAGGAATTCGTGTTTTGTTTGGATATATTCGTAACTGTAGATTGCATGCGCTGTGTGCAGCTCCTCGGTACACATCAGTGATGTGGCAGTGGTCGCGCACTTTTTCATCGGTGGAGCTAAAAGCGCGATCACAGATCCAACAATATCTTGCAATATCTTGCTTTAGAAAATTCGCCAATGTCATCTTTGGTCATAATCATATCTTCGGGCGAGAAGAGCTGTTGTCGGATCCATTTTGCTGTGACATCGAGCGATTTTATAAATACTTCTACTGTGTTTGGGGCTCTAGCGCTCTGGGCTCGGTACAACACTGGTGGCTCAGTTGCTCCATCACATCTGACCAAAGTGTAGCAAAACCCGCATGGGACTTGTTCAGATACTTGGACTGTGTTTGATGGAACCTAGGTGACAACCTCTGGGAACGTTCAAACATTCGAAGTTCGCGTAGATGATATACGGGACTTTCACTTTTCCTTATACTGGAGTAAATTTCAGAATGTTTTTGCCGTGTTCTGGCATGATTGTACGCTGCGGCTTTTCACTGATTCCACCGCAGTAAAAGTTATGGTTGTCAAATAACTGTTGTGTGCTAAACGCATGCATGCAACGTCTGCATGGAAACTTGTTACCCTTGTGCATGCTGTGAGAATATACCATTCGTGGAAAATCTGTTATCCACACATAATGATACCGTACCACTGATGCATTAATGTCTCTTAATAATAACAAATCAATATTGTACCGTGCGGTTTTTACCGTGGATAGTCGATGTGGCTGCAGGCCTTTATTCCGAACAAACACATTGACGGCAACGTCAGGGTTGAGTCGCTCAAACTTACTGGTGTCAGTAACTTTTACAGGGAATTCAATGTCACCAAAATTAAGTTCGCCCATGTATTGTTTGTATTTTCTAGGTTGGTCTTTATTGTCGCTCTTTAGGGATACAGCGCGGACGCGAGCGCTCATTCAAAACATGTATTGTCATCATTTGTTACATTTATTACTGACTGTGGTGGAATATACTTTGGTATTGGTATGTAACTCGATCCGCGAAAAGGTTTGTATGAGGAAATATGAAGCTGAACTTCCAATCATCTGGAAAGCATCCAACTGGAACCTCCTCTAGAGTATTTTTCAAACTTCTCAGGAATCTTTGCAAAACCTTTGTCGATTTCATCATTGATGGCCTCAGTGTCTTTATGGTTCAAGATTATTCAAGCACCACTATGAAACCATGGCTGTGATGTTATAGATGGTGAAAAGCCATCTTTGGTTAAATGACCAGGCATGGTAAATTCCACACTGAGAACAATGTCAACCTTGAAACCGGACGGCAGCGCTGTCTCACCCATGTGCTGCAGTGTTGACATAGTTCCCGGACGCATACTTCATAAAAGTTTTACAACGTTTCTGTTTGGCTTATATAAAATTGGAATAATCGCCCGGTGATCTTCCGAAAGCGTTTGTTTAATTTAAGTTCTGGAACTTTTTTGTTGGTGAACATATTCGACTGCCTCAGCGGCAATAGTGGCTGCAATGCGTCGGCGGTTTTATTCATCCTCGACTATATGTACAATTTCCGCCCGCTTGGCTCGTGGAGGAACTTTAATATTTAATCGTGCTGCAGTTTCACGAAGCTGTCTCACAGTCTGACGCGGTTCGACTATGATACCTAATAACGGAAGTATGTCAGCATTTCTTGCGCCTCTTGGTATTTGTATATTACGCTCGCGCGCGGATTGTTTCAGTTTTTGTACTGTTAACGTTGCCGTTATAACCGGCTGTGGTTTATCCGGGGCAACTGGCTATGGTTCATTTGCGAGTCCTAATAACTCACATATGCCAGCGTTTTGCATATTGCTTGGTATTCGTATCCCACGCTCTCTCGCGAGTTGCCTCAACTGGTTGACGGTAGGCATACTGATATATAAGGGAAAATGATTGTCTAATTGCTAATTTCGTCAATAAATTGTGTAAGTAATTTTACTTTACCAGGCTCGGCAACTGCAATCGCTTCAATCCTGACCATTATTTCATTGACTTCTGTATCTTTTTCTTCGACAGTGCTGACTTTGTCCGGTGTTTCTTCAACAGTGTTAATGTTGTCGGGTGTTTCTACAACAGTTACGTCGGTAAATCTTCGCCGGCGCGCACGATAATACTCGCAGACAGATCCACACGGTCGGCAAAGCTGATGAGGAGACTTTACTCCGATACCACATTTAAGACATGGTCGAGCACCTGGACCAACACGTAACCCGAGCAAATGTGATTTACAGTATTCGTAATGGCATGTTCTGCAACAGATTTCACGATTTCCGAGGCATACACCTTTGCATTGATTGCGTCCAACAATGTCAAATGTCTTGGAGTGTTTGTAAATTTCCTCGATAGTTTTTGCTTCATTGTTTTTGGCAATAGCTTCTGAGAATTTCTCCCAGTGCTTGCGCTGCTCCGCCTCTGCGGCGTTGTACATCAATTCGTAACACCTCTGAAGGTTGGTGAGTGTGGATGACATTGTTATATTATAATGCTAAACGCATATCTCTCTAATTAATGTATCCTTTATCAACTTCGTTGATACTACTATATTCACTAATTGTTTCAATGCCATCATTAGAATATTCACTACTCGTTTCATTATCTGTACTAGGTGATCTAGTCAACATTAGCGACCTTATTTTTTCTTGCACAATATCATATAATGACTTTTCACGTTTTTTTCTCCTAAGATTGGCCAAATTTACATCTTTGCGGTTCCAAGATAATTTAAAGTCGATTAATTTACGTATTTGAAAAATCACACAACATCTTTTGAGCCTCTTTGACTTGTCTGTATGATGCATATAAGCAAAACAGCGATTTAATCTTCTCTGTAACGTTACAAACACTCCATTTTTCAGGTAATTTGATTCCAGAAATGGATATATTCATAAAGTATTTCAAAATACTCTACGCATCAATCTGTGAATATTTCGCCATTATATATATATATATATATATATATATATATATATATATATATATATATATATATATATATATATATATGTGTGTGTGTGTGTGTGTGTGTGTGTTTGAATATAGCTACATAGAGAAAATAACAAAGAAAATAAGATCAACAGAATATTTTTTACCATAAAGTGAAGATCAAAAATCCTATTCCTACGATAGTATTTTTAGTCGCACAGAAAAGGAATCTCTCATATGTAGTATAGTTACAATCAACAATATAGACCTGACTGCGAAGTAACTTCAGTTGTGCGCACACTGGGGAAGGCTCACCACGGGTTCGTGCACACTTGCTTAAACCATACACTCGCGTGGGATGTAAAGGGTTTCTTCGAATGTTTTTGCTTTTTCCTATTTGCTATTTGCCAAATGCATGTTTTACTTTGCAGAAAGTCCGATCGTCATGCACCCAGTCGTTTTCTAAAAAAATAGGTCACAAAAAGCGTTCCCGCTTAGTATGCATAATTTCCGTAAATCTTCGGAAACCGAGCGTGTGTGACGTCAGAGGCAGAAAACTGACAACAGCGCGCGACCGCTGATGTGGGAAGTCGATGCACGCTAAGTTTAGGAGGAAAAATGCCAATATACTCTGCTGCATACAGCCTCTCAGAGTTGATGTATAAACAAGTCACATGATATGACCTCTCATCGTTGATGGGTACTTAAGTCATCCAAGACCTTTTCGTGCTGTTACGTCATCAAGCTATATTTTATACAACTGCGCAGAGAGGATGCAAAATCCGTGCTAGTGAGATATATCCTTCGACGACAAAGCAGGTTTGATTTCATTTTAAGACGCATTGAAAACATACAATGATTTCTGTTTTTGAACATTTAACTCTTATGTCAAAAATCAAAGGGAACTTAAAGTTCTAAACCATGTAATTTTCTTTCCCAAATACTTGCCCAGAAATTGCAATAATGTCTACAAAATCAGCACCTCAAAGATAAGTACTATTTTGGGGAATCAAATACCTTTTATAAAATAAGCATCAAGTTACTTTTTTGGACATCATAAGTTCATATTTTAATATTGCAGATAGTGTTTAATATGTGTTCAGAAGTTTTCATAAATGTTTCAGAACTCAGAACTCGTATTGATATATGCAAGGTCGACTGAAATAATTTAGGTGTAAACTATAGGGCATGGTGTAACTTGAGACGACAAATTTTTACCAGGTGTGCCGTTTAAGGTGACGACCCTGTTCGGCTAAGTTACGTAATATTTTCTATTTATGTAAACATAATAGCTAGGGTTCATTTTAACATTTCGCTACATAGCTTTTATTCAAATTTTACCTTTTTCCATGCATAATCAAGTTTTGATCAAAATATATAATTACTAGCTCCACCGAAATAAAGGTCTTATTTAAAACTGAATCCGAATATAGTCTAGCATGCTATTCATCGGAAAGAAATGTAACATTTAGCTTTTCATTATACAATAATTTATATAAGAAGTAACGTCAACAAAATAAATAAATAAAATAGAGAATCTTAATGGTAACCATTAATTAAGGACTGTATATAAGGACCATCTGTGCATAAGGGTAAAGGTCCATAGTTCCCATTATATATAAATCAAAACACGTATATAAAGACGACCTGCTTATCAAGACTACTTCCAGATTGTCCTCAGAGTAGTCTTTGCAGACAGATTTGACTATACCTTGTTAACGGATATACATTTCGTTATGGATTTTCAATGATTAGATCTGATTTATTTTGAAGAAAATTGATACAATATGAATTACACACAAAGTCTCGAGTGCTTGGTCGACCTGAAATCATGTGATAGATCGGCGGTCTATCAGTGAATTGAAGTGAGACGGCCAAGGTTCGATTCGGTAGATAGCTTGAGCGAGTCATCTTCGCTTATACCATCTGGCCCTTAGATGAAAAATATTTCAGATTGTAAAAGCCACTGAAATTGAATGTATTTAATAACCGTCTAATGCATAATTATGAGCTCAATTTCACATTCAACTATTTTCTTTAATGCATCTCCTTCTTTGATTCTATCTCGATTGAAAAATTACATAACCGTCTAATACATATTTATGAGCTCAATTTCACAGTCAACAAATTTCTTGAATACATTTTCTTCTTTGATTCTATCCCGGTTGAAAAATTATCTAACAAATTTATTAATGGAAGTCTTGTCATACGTGCATAGATTGTAAAGTATTATATATTCTGTATGCCTACGTAAGAAAACACTTGTAAGAATAGGAACAAATCCCAGCATATTAAGAAGGATGATTCTGCAAATCACCTGTAATATGAAAATCTTCATATTTGCACCCGTCTCAGATTAATCATACTGAAGGTAAACATAGGCGTGTGCATGAGAGAGAGAGAGAGAGAGAGAGAGAGAGAGAGAGAGAGAGAGAGAGAGAGAGAGAGAGAGAGAGAGAGAGAGAGAGAGAGAGAGCATAACTTGGGTTTGGGTGATGAGACAGAAATAAATTAATAAATATAAAATATATTAAGTTTCATGACTTTACGGCTATAGGTCGTTTTTATTTACTACCACATACTAGTATAAACCTTTCTGCATATTGGTGTTCCATTACTGTACACCAGCGTCATCATATATATTAATGTTAATAGAGGAACAAGAACAAAAACAAAAACAAACTAAACAAAAAATATATTTTTTTTAATTCATCGACATCCATAATCTCTATATTGTTCGTGTAATTCCGGGTCCATTACTGTATTTCCTATCCATTACTTTACAAAACTATTTTAAATCAAAACAAATAAAAACAATGAATAAAAAGATTCCAAACTGGAGACAGAAATAAATAAATAAATACAATTATGCTTAGTTAAATGACTATACGTCGTGTTTAAATTTGTTACCATAGTATATTATACCTTACTGTATATTCAAGTGGTGTCCCATTACTTTACACCAGCGCCACCAATTTTCATATTAATGTTTACAGATAAACAACAAAAACAATAATAAAATGTACACAATTTTAAAAAAATACTCAACGAAATCAATACTGTGTATGCAAAATGCTTAATTTCTGGCACTATTACTTTCATTTCTTTTACGTTACTGCATGTCAGTCCATACTCGAAACTGTTAGATTTATTTCCAAAATTACTAAATTCAGGCATAAAATGTTCACAACAAGGCTAACTACTCTGACGTCACAGAATCACATGACCGGGAAGCTCATTAACGTTCAGAACAGTCGAAAGATCTTGTATACTTTGGTCGTTTTTCTGACAGCTACATGGAGACGTATTTGACTACATTTTTAATGCTGAATATCAACAAACAAGCTAACTTTTTAAACTCACGGAAGAAACTCTTTAAAGGTTAAGGTATAGGGTATAGAATGCTTTGACTTATATCAGTAAGAAAATCCAAAAGTCCTATAATGACTCTACTCGCCTGAACTGTCAATGGAATAAAACAGGGTTTGTGTATTTGCATACAGTATAAGTAAAGATAATATTAATATAATTCTGTATCACATCTTAGAATAGCAGATAATGTCACCTGTATAACATTTGGCTGCATCTAGTGCAAATATGTTACGATGTTTCGATTAATGCTTAAAACTTGTTTTTTAAGAACATAACGTTAGTGTGACAGTTTGTTCACATTTTCAATTTGTTTAAACATTTGCACAGCTTACTAAATATGCTTCGTGTCACGAGGCGAGGGTGCATCGGTTAAGCGGTTACCAAATTTTATAACGGTTACCACTAATAATCCGGGTAATCGTTACAGCCCTTATTGTTATTATTATTATTATTATTATTATTATTATTATTATTATTATTACCAAAGGGGAGGGAGACGAGAAATATCAAATTATATCTGAGAGTGTTTTCCAAAGTTGTAGCAAAAATATGCGATCTTCAGATATTACTAACATGCGTTGCGCCACTCAAAAATGTATGCGTTATCTCCATTTGTTATTTTTTTATTTTACCTTTTTTATATTATTTTTATTTACTGTATTTGCTATAACATGATACTCAGCGCGATTTTTATAACTTCAAAATAAAGATATGACTGATTCTTAAAACATGGATATTTGCCAGGTTGTTTTAAAATTAATTTCCGATTTACGCCGTTTTTCATAAATGTTAAACTGATAGACAATAGTAGGTTACTGATCATCGGAATATTGGTCTTCATTCTATTTTTGCCCAGGGAATTTGATTTTTTTGTTTGATATCTCATTTTCTACTACATTTTTTCCTTAGTAAATTTCGCAATTAAAGATCTCACAGGTATAAGATTTATCGCACATTTGACCATCAACTGATCTATTCTATACTCTATTATTTCTTCTTTTCATTCACTTTTAGCAGTTATTTGCAATTACTGTCAGTTATGGTAATTTCACGACGGAGATTATATTTGTATGGCTTAAAGCCTGCTGCCCAGTCGTAGTGCAAACATAATTTGTTAATATTTTGTCAGATTTGGCCTTTTGCACAAGTTTTATTTTGTCAATAAATTAATATTATTATTATTATTATTATTATTATTATTATTGGAGGTCAGTGGTTGACGTTCCTTGTTCCCTACAAATAATGATTTATTCTTTGTTGGTTTTTGCTTGGAAAATGATCACCAATGTTTCCTTCAGTGTTCCTTAAAATAAATGTCCGTTATATATTTCTCTTAGAACCCCTGCGAAGTCTCAATTGGGTCACGTTCGGGGTGGTTAGACGTCAGTCATTTGTATCGATAATTATTGTAATCTAATTGATTATTAATTACAACTTCAGCACAGAAATCCTAACGGGTAACGTCTCATGGGCTATTAACACTGGCCTGAATTACGACCGAATCACATACTTACACATGCATTAGTGCAACGCATTCGTTACAAAGCTAAAATTTTGTGCCGACGTGATCTATGTTACGTAAGTGCAACTAATTACTGTGCCGATGTGGTCGTAAACAATCAGTTAATCGATTTAAAACAAGTTGAAAATGATTGAGCCTTTGCGAGCCTCATGTAAACCTATCAAGAGTTTGATAGTTTCATATGATCAGAACATAAATGAAGGGTGATTCACTTTTATGATATATTTAATAATGAGATAGTGAAATTTATGAGTGTGAGAACAATTGATATCACAACAGTGGCTGTAAAACTGGCATCGCCCTAGCGGTGATATCACCTTTGGAACTACTTTTAGATTCCCATTTAAGAAACATATCTGCACATAGATAATATATAGTTTTAATATTTAATTCATTCTTCTTCTTCTTCTCTCTCTCTCTCTCTCTCTCTCTCTCTCTCTCTCTCTCTCTCTCTCTCTCTCTCTCTCTCTCTCTCTCTCTCCATGATGAACAAATCATAAATAAAATGTTCCCCAACGGCACATTTGTTTATAAGCGTGTAGCCCAAACCACAACATTAATTACAAAAAAATATTAACTTCTTTCATATTGTTCAGTTGAATCATCTGATTATGCAAATTTGACTGAACTTACCATGACCTGTTTCTATTCGATATTCAGTGTCACCTGTTGTCAAAATACCTCTACGACAAACGATACATGTTTAAAAGCAAAAGTCTCGATTGAATATAATATACTAAAACTTGGTTAATTACCGAGTTTAACTCTCATTAGACTTTTGCATACGTTTGTAAACATTCAAGAAATCGGGCATGGATGAGTGGTGATGACTGAAAACCCTAAATCAAGTGAATATTGCAATATGGGTGAAGCATTTTTTATTGAACTTGTTACCGAACTTGACTGCCACCTGTCATGGCTAGATGATTTACCTTTGAATGCAATGCATACAAAATAAATAAATAAATAAATAAATAAGCTAACCAGAACAGGTAAACTCACAATCGTTCAAATCTTTAAGTTAAAATGTTGCGGTCCGAAGGCTGTCGGATTCAATCGCTCTTTAATGCTACAACCCAACAATGTTCACGGTATCAATCCGCGCGCAAGAAATGTGTGAACAAAAAGTATTCTATTCATATCTCTCATTAAAAGAGTAATTTTTAAAAATTAAATACACTATTTATTTAATACATTAGATGCTGGAGAATTTTTTGTAAAGAAGTTACTGTCCTAAATTATTATAAAAATTCAGAACTTCTTGTATTCGAAGTAGTATTACGGCTTACTCGCCTGCCATGTTAATCGGATTGGCACAGACGAAATAGGAAAAATTAATGCAAATCTACGTTTCCCACCTCAAGGTTGGTAGCATGAAAGAATATCTACATTTTTGGAGTAGTCATGAGGAACTATTTCAGTCGTGAAGTGGAAGCATTTTTCATTGTTATTCGTGGCTTCAACACCCGTGACAATACAATGTTTCCCCTTTACTTGTGAAGTATTTCGTTATATGTACTAAAAAAAAGTCATAGATGTCCTCTGTGTATGAAGTGTTGCTACTTTGCCATATAAAAATATTGTGTACATACCGGTCATGACTACGCATTTATTTCGATGAAAGCTGAGAATGGTGGGAATATCAGACAGTGTGGACGAGTTCCAAGTGTCACCTTAGGCCAAGAGATGTGCAAGTGTCAGAGGTCAGCATTAATATGTACCGCCACTTGAAGAACAAGGTGATAAAAGTTTAGTTATCCCGGACAATATAGCAATTTTATCGAGTTCATTTGATGTTTTTTGTCTGTGATAAATATTGAAATTTAAGATACATTATTAATGGTTCAGGACATAAAAAAACTCTTTTTTAAAGAATATAGTTTGAAAGATGGATTTTTATAATGTTCTAGTCCATAACAAAGCAGATTATACGTGCGGATTTTTCCGGAAATTTCGCATTTTTTCTTGGTATTGATGTAAATATAGGTAAGATTGGTAACTCACATACAATTGTTATGTACTTCTAAATATCCTCCACGTTTAGTTCAGTCAATACGGATATTGTTCATGTGTGTTTTATCAGTACCTACGTAAAATATTAGTATACATATATTTTTTAAATAAATACTATAAAGATATATTGAACGGGATTTGCTGATTTATTATTATATGTGCTAATATGCTTAACCTTCTCTAAGCAATGAGAGAGAGAGAGAGAGAGAGAGAATCAATGTCACAATATGTGCAAAAGATAAGAAAGTTAGATCCTTCAAAAGAGGCACACTGTAATTGGTTTATGGTAATTCTTTACGAAGAAGATATTTATAATTAACGCAATAACAACATTGCGGGTGATTTATCCCAAACTGTAAAAATGACAATAAAATATTTACATGCATGACATTATAAATATTTCTACGAATGTTATGAAAAACCTAACTAAATACATATGCATATAAAAAAACAACAGAGAAAGAAAAGGAAATAAATCGATAACCTCGCGTAGTATAATGTAACGTTTCCTAACGAAAAAAAGTGACACTAATGGTACTGTATAATACATATCTTGCAAATGTCCTTTACAAAGCAACCTCGATGGACAGCTGTCACTAGTGACAGTGATGTGTTGTATCGATTTTGTTTGTCCATTTTCCACGCCAATCCGAGTCTTCTCAGTGACCCCTGGCCAATACATATGGCCTTGGCCTTTCGATGCACTCGGGCATTTTTTTATTTCCTTATAGCATGAAACATAACTGAGGCCATTACTGAAAGATCAAAGGATGGTTGGGTTATTTCAGGATCGGCCTAAATCACAACAAGCCATGACATGAGTCTCGCTCGGAAAGATTGTTTTTGATTATTATTGGAATAAGATGTTGAGACAAAATTTACAATTTGCTTCCAGGGAGAAATGGTTAAACAATAAATAAATAATTGAGGAAATACAAAAAAATTTTTTTCTTTTTTTTCTTTTTTTAAAATCATATTCTAGACATTCGAAACTCTAATTGTGACAAATTAATTACCTGCATTGTTTTATACTAACAATATTCACTTATTTTCATATTTTTCTTTTCAGTGTCGCGTGTTGGTATATCGAAATGCATGCATGTATGCATCTTTGTATGTATGTATGTATGTATGTATGTATGTATGTATGTATGTATGTATGTATGTATGTATGTATGTATGTATCTATGTATCTATGTATGTATGCATGTATGTATGTATGTATGTATGTATGTATGTATGTATGTATGTATGTATGTATGTATGTATGTACGTACGTATGTATGTATGTACATACGTGCGTATGCATGCGTGAATGTACGATAAAAAATATTCCTATATAAATGAAAATCAATAATATTTATTAAGACTACGCAAATTTGTCTTTGGGATAAAATGATAATGTAAAAGTGACCTGAAAAAGAAAGCAAACATTATGAACACCAAGAAACGGATATAAAGTTAGTAAGGCTGAACGATATACAAGTATTCTCTATAGGGACGCATAGTCTATTCTTCATTATATACTTGCAATATATAAATTATGCTTATTTCTATACTTATATAGAAATAAGTATAATGTATACATTATATAATATGTAAATAAATATATAAGTAGCATTACATATTTATATATTAAATAGGTAGATACTATTATATTTATTTCACACATATCTTTAAGTGTAATACGATATACTTAGTAAAGTTTATTCTCCCATCTTGGTCATTACACCATGTATTTTGGTCATATGACTTCATATAAGCACAGCAGAAATTATACATCGTAATTAATTCTAACTACTAGAAGTAAGTAGATTACATTATTGTAATTACAAATATGTAAAAATATTTAATCAACTATCACTAGAACAACAATCTATTGTTTGTGGTTAATTTCCAAAATTTCACAAAAACTTTATTTACATACAGTTTTGAACTAACCACTTAAACATATAGTTGTAAACTTGAAATGACTCACTCGTAACGTCAATGACCACGATGAGTTGAATACGTGACAACTATTGTGTGAGGACATGAGCACGTGTGCTATCCTGTACATAGATGTGAAGACATGAGAACGTGTGCTATCCTGTACATAGATGTCAAGACATGAGCACGTGTGCTATCTTGTACATAGATGTGAAGACATGAGCACGTGTGCTATCCTGTACATAGATGGGGATTATTTAAAACTAACTTTGAAATGTTTTGGACAGTGATTTTTTTTTAAGTTTTAGAAACTAACAAAAAATAAATTGGTTGTTCTAGTGGCAGTTTATTCAGAATTTTCTTGTACATATTAGCAATGACCGTAATGTAATCTGGATACTACTATCTGCTCATTTGAAGTCATATGGCCTAGATAAATGGTATAATTACCAAAGTGGGAACATACACCATAAATATTTGATAAAGTTTCAGTAGTAAATAGATGGCGAGTTCTGGCAAATTATAATACTCTAACACTAACCCAGTTGCATCGAGATAAAAGTTTTAAAAAAATGAAGTAAATATTCACTGGTTTAGTAAGACCAGGTCCCAAAAAGAGATATTTATTGGCGCAGTAAGATATCTGCTGGCCCAGACAATACTATCATGATACATGTATTTGAAATCTTTCTAAAATAAATAGAAATAATAAAATGATATAATTGTTGCACTGAAAACTCACCAAACATGATTGCTTTAAACGAATTACACGCATGCACTTGGTACGACCAAGCAGAGCATTTATACCGAATGTTCAATCTATATTGCCTTAAGTGGAGCGAAGAGAACATAAAATGCCAGTATACATGTAAAACTTAAATAATTTATTTTTACAGTGTGTTTGTAACTGGGGCCGCTTGGTCTAGGCTATCGAGCGGAACGACAGATCAAAACGTATGCAGTTCGGTTATTGCAAGCTGTGAACACTGTTTCTACATAAATTGAGGGTATGAGTTGCTATATTTCGGATTACCGAGCATGTGATGCAAAGTTAAAGATATCAGTCGTAGAACTTTAGTTGTTGATAGAATATGACATGTTCCTGATTTTTGAGAATAGAACAAGAGGTGAACATAGCATAATACCACAAGGTCAATGTCATTCATTATGTACTCATATACTAACACTCTCTATGGATGTGGTATCTCTCAATGCAAGCTGGTAAAAATTTGGATGGACAACTTATGAACAAATTCGATGGATAGAAAAAATAGTTTTGAATTATCAGACAACCATGCTATCGAACCTGCGATCTTTGGATTACGAGTCATACTCTCTACAAACAGAGCTTCCGCGGCTCCCTTTAGTAATGGTATCGTACTGGAGACAAATGTTTTTGCAGTTCATAGTCTTGGTTTTGACCTTCTGTAACTTCAGAGGTTTTGAGACGTTTATGTTAAATCTAAAATCATATGGAGGAGTACAAGGACACAGCGGACAATAATCTTTTAGTATCTGAAAGTTTAATGGTATTCAAAACCTTTTCCCACACATCGTAGACAGTATAGCTTCAGTAACAGTATTGTGTGCATTACCTGCTCCTGAAAGTAACTTTCTCAATTTATCTTTCGTCATGCGTTGCTTAATCATATTTTTCTAAGCAAATCAGGTAACCGCAAATATTTGTATATTATGAAGTCATTCAACTTCGAAAGATCAGCGCTTCTGTATGATATGGCAAGGCCTTTAACAAGCATTCTGTTTACCACAGCATTTTTAGCATCTCCCTTTACTTTCATATCAAATAAGACGAAACATCCATCTACCTGGTACTATCAATATATTTTAACTTAGCTTTGGAATTCCTGTGTGTAAAGGTTCTTCAGGTTTACTGTTACTTGGGAATATATGTGATATAATGACGTGTTTGATGAAGGTGTTTAACTTTTTGTGTTAAATTATTTTTTCCCTTGTGAGGAGTTATGTGTTTACCGTACGTTACCATAGCTTTTGTATTTATGTTTTACAAAAACGTGATAAGCGGCGAAGCCTCGTGGTCGAAGGTGAGTGTCTCTGAGTGAAAAGCCCGAAGGTAAACTTTCAAAGAAACGTGGGAGATATTTTACAAATACAAGTAAGCAACATATACACTACCATATATCATAAATGCAATGAATATGTACTCGTATTGTTCTTGCTCAACAGAAGGTTGGTAAAAAGAATTAAGTTTAGGTTATATAGGTTTTTCCCAATCTGCCTTATTTCCTACGTAGATGCATACAGAGCAAAAGCATCAACCAGGTTGTATAAAGTTCGAGTCACCACACCCTGTTCTTTCAATCTTTCATACAATTAGTTAAGTGTCTTCATTCTATTTCATTTAACTCAGCAGTTGTTCTCAGATATTCTTCAATGGTTTAATGAAGTCACAAGACTTGTAATTGCAAAATTCGCGGGTCGATACATCACCCTCTCCACCAGGCCAGTTCCTTAGTTTAGGTGTGTCCTTGATAAAGACACACAGCTCACATTTCCTTGGCTTGATATAGCGAATAATGTGCTGAAGGTGCCGTTAGAAACCAACCAATCAACAATCAACCAAACAGCTCGCTCTAGACAAAAAAATAAAAAAAATAAAAAAAAATGAACAGACGGATGTTTCCTGCAAATGCATGTTCGTTAACTATTGCTCCGCGAGTAATTACTCCCGCTGATGCCATTTATCCGTTAAGTAAAAGCTTTGCTATTTATTGTGCTAAAATGTGTACCAGAAGTACACGTCCAATGTGTACACCCAGTAAACGTACACAGTGTTCGGCACAGCGCAATAAAGACTACGCTTTTGCACACGTCATTGTTGCATTTAATAGTAAAAAAAAGAAATGATCCCGATACCAGTTTTATTTTACATCAATACAACTTTCTTTTTTTTCTCTCGATCCAGTTCTGATAATATTGTTCTTTGAAAGAACAGGTTCTTTTCTAACTTCTGATGAGTAAGAAACAGGCAGGTTGTTCACCTATAATCCAAAGTAAACATCAATATAAAAGCCCACAATTGTATAGGTTCAATATAGAAGCTGATGAAAATTGTGTTTAAGCTTGATTTGCTTTAGTTGAATAACATATTGCTCTACTAAAGTCTTTGAGAGTAACTTGTATTGAGTAAAACGTGATAGAGCATAGTTTAATCCACAAATGTTATCTAATCTTTGATGTGTGGTTTCAGATTTTAAAATGGGCAACATTTGAATTCAGTAGAAGCTCCATATTCGTGGCTGTTGTCTCTCTAACAATTGAAACCACATTTATTAAATTCACACTTAAAATAATACCATGTGAATACTCCCGAGTAATACGATGTGAATACTCCCGAGTTGGTGCAATGATTTAAGTGTTAAGCATACAGGAATTAGTTTAGTTTTCGTCTCAAACTCCTTTTTTATTATCCATTTCATTTTTTTAATTCAACCATTCTAAATCCTAATGCAAGATTCTTTATGCCCATTTCCGTGTTGAATTCAGTTTTGAATGTCTGTGTTATCGTTTATTTCGGTTTTAACTGTTTTAATTCTGCTACTTAATGCAAGATTTTTTTTAACTATAGTGCATAAGCTATACTGGACGCCGTTGTGTGATGATAAAGTCTTTTCATGTTGAATTTCGTACAGTCTTTGCAGTTGTTCCTTAGTGGTGTTGACTTTCAAGGTCTCTAACATTATGTGAAGAACGGGTTTTGTCATTTCATCAGTTTTAAAAGCAGAAACTACTTTGCGTTGTGACCGAATGAACAGGATACTTAAAACAGTTACACTACCTATCAAATAATATATTTTGTTTTAATGTGAGAGACTGGACAAAAGCCAGCTTCATGAACGTTTATAATTTCTTTCAAGTAGTGTGTTGAAGCATCTTGTGTTGTTTCACATGTATGTTTTGTTTTTCGTTCTGTAATCGCTCAGCTTTGGCTTTTTAATTCTTGTGAACGTTTGCAAAGTTGTCTATCAAGTTCAATTCTACATGGGCATTTGGTTTTTGTGACGTTACCTTTTTCAGTTTCTTTACTAACCTTTTTTTCGTTTTCATCTTTACTTTCTTTACCTTCCTTTTATTTGTAATGAAAGTCAGATCAGCACGATTTCAAATCTTAAAAAGGTTAGCTGTAATAGCTCAGCATGATTTCAAATCTTAAAAAGGTTAGCTGTAATACATCATATCAAGATAATGTGTACAACCTTTCAGTGTTACTTTGAGTAGTGAACAATAATTTGAAATTTAATTGTTTACATAAAAAGATGGATTTCAGGACATGTCATATGTGAGGAGAAGTTAAAAGCAAATTAACGGAATTTTACAAAACTTGCAACTATTTGAAACCTTGTCAAAAAGTATATGACAAGAAAAGGTAAGAAAAATAAATAAAGGTGAAAAGATGAGAAAATAAGAAGAGATCACTATAAAGAATACCATAGACAAAAATTACCACCAGGATGAAAACTACTCAATATCACACTTAGCATGAAACAAACATTTAGAATCATATTTAATCACATACGACCCTGAAAACGTTAAGTATTAGGTCTATTTACTTCTAATGAAAATGGCTAAACGTCACTAAACCTGAAATGTGTGAGTGAAGAAGACGCTCATATTGATCATTTCATTTCACGTTCTTAATTGATTTTTCTGAAGCTGAACAACAAAGTAAATCTTTTCTCTGGTCAAACAGAAGATATATGACAACAAGAAAAACAAATAATAATAATAATAATAATATAAAAAAACTTCATTGCGAAAAGAGATCGAAGAACACGAGAATAAAGTTGAATCATTCAAGATGGCTAGCGTCATCACTCAGCATATTTTGAACTGTTGCCTAATCTTTTTTCTTTGAAATACTTTATCGCATGGTAAACATTTACTCTTGTAATCACAACTTTTGTAACAACTGTGGCTAAAGGCACAAATGCATGAACAGCAAAGCAAGCATCACACATTTACTTCTCAAGAATATGTCCAAGGTTTCCTCCCCAGTCTCTGTTCACCTTTGCACAGTCTACACATTCATTGCACTTTGCCGCCAGCACCGCTCTTCAGTTGTCTTTTTGCATTTAATATGTTTCAAATGCATAAAATTCTCACTCAATGCAGACAGTGGTGAACTTAGCTTAAACGGGAAATATTTCAGTACCTTTTAAAATCATGTAATCATCTTTCAATTCATTTTGTAAACTGTCTAAATTATCGATTTGAAGAAACCTGCTTAACAATGATGTCACAATGTAGATTGCAACATCTGACAATGACGTGGAAAATTTAGCAACTCAAGCATTGACAAAGATTTAACATTTTTCCTTTATCTGTTTTCCATCCATTTTTTCAAATTCATTTTCAGCTAAAATTTACGTTATCTCTTTCGAAGTTCCAGTTCATATAGCTATATTCAATTCCGGTTTGTAATCTTCAGTTTGTTCACCGTAGATGTGGTTCTTTGAAACACAAAAAAAAAATAAAAAAAATCAAAATTCTTTTCGGTTTGTGCTTTGAACAGGCCGTGCTCTGCGGTTGACCTCTGTCGAGTTATCAATGAGAAATGATAAACCTTTGCTATTTAAATACCGAAAATGGTGTATGCAAACGTGTAGCCTTTATTGTTATATTCAGAAGGTGGTCAAGGTATTTAAATAAAATAATTTCACAATCTTTTTATATGAAGATGATCTAGTATGTTCAAACATAAGTTGATGATACCATAAATCTCGCAAATGATTTTAGTAACATCGTGTAAAACCCAACCTGTCGAAGATGTTGGTCCGAAACACATTCTACTAAACCTATTGACGAGTTCAAGAACAGATAAAAATTGATTTGACATAAATGAAGCACATTACGAGTTGGTAAGAAATTATTAAAAATAAAATACAAATCACTATATTATGCAAAAACTTATTCTGATGGCAATACCAAAATATCTCAAATTTTGAATACTGGTAACATCAAGATGATGTCAGCTCCTATTACTTTAACAGATCAGAGGGGAAACGAGTTTTAGAAACATTCCGTCAGAAAAACAAAGCGACAAATAACCATTGGGATACACAGACTAAATATCAACTTGAACCAACTTTAGTACAAGAAAAACCGATAAAAGTATGCGGGGAAATAAAGATGCAAACAATAAATACATACGAGTCGTTTGATCAACAGGTAAGAAAAACTAACACTGTAATTGACGGATACCATAAAAAAAATTCAAAGTGGAGAGCATCCACTTGCAGTGCGTCGATTATTCACAACAACAAGAGGAAATCGAATATAATGGTTATGTAAATACTGTAGAATTTATCAATTAGAAAATAGCATAATATGAAACCTGATGCTAAAATGTATGAAAAACAGATTGAAAAAGTATAAAAAGGACATCAGCAAAGAAAAAATATCAAAAGAAACAATAAAGAGAAGTTAGAAAGTAAAAACGCAGAATTATTTGACCTCTAACACGGTTGGAGAGTGTTTAGAGAAAAACAGTTTAAAGTATTACTGAAAAAGTTAAGAAAAAGTTATCAGGAGAAAGATTGAAACTACTTTTTAAAGAAAGGGGAGTAACGATAGCTGCTGTATACACTACAATATGTTTGACAAAATCAACTGTTGTTCTGTCTATAGGAAATTTTGTAAAACATTTAGTAGGGATAGTAGGGGTGGTGGATGAGGAGCTGCTGCTCCATTAGGATGCAAAGACGATTCGTACCTTGACAAAATTAGAAAGGGCTTAATGTAACAAGATGAAGCCGGGTTGGGATTGGATTTAGCGAAGACCCCGAAAGCAATTGCGTTAATGAGATGTTTACTAAATCTGACACCATTGTAACAGAATGATACAAGGAAATGATATAGTTCCTAACATGGAACTAATCAGAACATGTAACTTCAACGAGAAAATCAAACAAGAATCAACGAATGGAACTTATAAACAAATATGAATACTGTTCGTTTCTATCACCAAGAGTGATGAAAGTATATGATTTACACTCGAATACAAACAAACAATGTATTATTCAGCACCAAGGGTGACCAGAGTATATGATTTATACACAACTACGAATAATGTATCATTTATCCACAAGTAGGACGCATGTATTATAAATTTATCACTCATTTAGCGATATTGAATTATGAATTTATCACTCATTTAGCTATACTGAATTATGAATTTATGCTCAGATAGCAATCGTGAAATATACCAATTAAAACATAAACACGTATATATATATATATATATATATATATATATATATATATATATATATATATATCGATATATATATATATATATATATATATATATCGTGGCCTCCAGTTGACGACAAAGATGTATTTCCAGTTCTACCGCTCTAGTCAATGGTCAAGGAGCCACCACGAAAGGCCCGCCCCTCCCAGTCTTTTGAAGGCCCCTCACTTCGAGAACACCAGTACCCTCTTCCGAGCCAACGTCACCAGGCAGCAGCGTACACGTTACAAGGAACCCCACTCCACATCACCAAACCATAAAACAGCTAAAAGTATAATAACTGAACCGTGTAGTACATATGACACGGTTAAGTACGAATGCAATGATATATGTTGCGCATGCGCGCACATGAATTTGTTTCGTTACATATTACATTATTTCATCATTCAATGCATGCAGCATATAATTAAATTCAATCTGTCTGTTAAGTTATAACAAATGGCTAACTTGTACAAGACTATAGTCTTTCTGACAGCATGGCGTTATATGACCTAGGTCTTGATTCTCTGTAAAATTTAGAAAATATTCTAAAACGTCCAATATATAAAACAATTCCGTCATATAAAACAAATAGTAATAAGGAATAAAATTTTAAAGTTCACATACCTCTATAGCTGAAGATTGCTCCCGTAAAATGGTTAGCTTCCTGACAAGACTCGTCGTAATGTGAATGTACATAGAGAATTCATTCTATAAGTACCCTAGCTGTGATGAATATGCGCAGCTAGAGAAATCGGGGTACTTGGATTTTCACTGCAGACAATTTGCACATGCTGCATGGGATGCATCGAACTCAGTATTTCGAAATAACTAGAGCAGAAAAATAAACCACCCTCGGGTAATGCTGTTCGCGGCAACGAAACCCGAGTACATTTTCGTTCACCTAAATACATTGATATAAAGTACACACAATTCCGTGACACTTAATACATAAATAATTATTGGCATTTGATGAGGTTGATTAAAACGTGTTTAGAGAAAAGCAGTTGAAAGTATTAATGAAAAAGTTAAGAAAAAGTTATCAGGAAAAAGGTTGAAACTACTTTTTAAAGACAGGGGTGTAACGATAGCTGCAAGCAAATGAAGTATAGATATTATACATTAGAGAAAGAATTTGGGCAAAAGATATAGAAATACCATGCTGCTGTCAACCAACCAAAACAAACGCGTGGGCCGTGTACTAAAAGTAAATGTATAATAATCTACGATCTGATAAACTTAAACGAATGATTACTGGACAACATACTATCCTATTATCAAACTACTGAAACATTAGTTCTGAAACAGACAGTGGAACTGGAAAATCGCAAAAAAAAAATAAAGGAAGATAAAACCCTATTGTGTTTTTTATGCTAGTAGTATTATGACCATACATTTTGTTAATTCCTAATTTTTGCACAGGTAGTAGTATGTTGACCATAGATTTTGTTAACTCCTAATTTATTTCAAAAATATGAAACAAATCAATTAGACAATTGATAAAGTAACAAGAGGAAACGAAGTATTTAATTGCCTCTACTTTTGTTTAAAGGAATCTCAGCAGGGGTTTCCACACTTATAAAGATATTTACCAAAAAACATATGTATGTAAATATCTACAGACCGTTTTGCAAATAAAGAGACAAGAACATTATATGAGGCAATTTGAAAATTCTGAAATATTCGAGCTTACCTCCATACCTAATGATTGCCACGATGTAATAGGTTTAATTTCGAAAGAAAAATTTTAAAATAGGTTCCTGCAAACGCTTTGAAGCAACTCAGAAATTCTGAAGGACGCTAGGAGGAGCTGGTCTTGTGCTATGTGCATTTATTGGGATCCACGTGACACAATGGTCAGCTAGAAAGGCGCTGGGAAAGTGCTTGTCCCATGCATGGCTTGCATAAAGAACCGCGTGAAACTAGTAACATATGAATGATTTTTGATCGATGCAAAAGTTTGCCGTTTGAATGATTGATTCCAAAAACAGTTACTTCATACACTGAATCACCTGTGCTGTTTTGAATCTAACTTTGTTTCTCACAAATTCTATCTCTGTTTTTGACAAATCGTTGTATATTGACCTGGTAAAATTTATAAGATGTCAAGTTCTGCCCTATACTTACTCGAATGCAGATTTGTGTATTTGTCTACATCAAAGACATAATTTAATCCAGCTTCATACTACACAGTTTTGGTCATCCTGTTATATGGATTGATGCTGTTTACCTCAATGTTTTCATCACTGAATGCAATCTGAAAATCATGATCTTTCCTGAAACCTTGTAGGATATCTTTTTCATGATTGAAATAGGCAAATCAACATTTTGCATTATCTTCAATGTTGTTTTGTATCACAACTAACTTTGACCACACTTTAAACTGATCCAAACTTGTAAACAAATGCACGTTATCTTTGATACCGAGATTGTTGCTTTTTACGTCGATCTCATTGAATATCTCTATCACCTCTCCGAAAACTGTTAAGTTAATAACAACGTAGCTTTACTCCGCCATTTATTTTGTTCAAAGTTTTTCAGGTTATTTTGTTGTTATATTTGTGTGGTACCACATCTGTAGCATTTGATCAGCGCAATTTATCTCAGTTGTAAGATTTCAATAGTATGGGGTGTTTTCAATTGTAAGTAATGTGTCCCAGTAGAACCGTCTAGCAACATGGGGTGTTTTTGTTTTAGGCATTAGTTGATAGTTGTGTTTGAGTAGTAAAGTTTCAGTAATTTAGTAAATGTTTAAGTTATTTATTTCTATGTTTTTGCAATAGTTTATTAGTGTTTCAGCAATGTCGTTTGCATTTATGCAGTAGCTTAGGAAGTTTTTCAGCAATGTTCTTTGTCTAGTAGCAGGGTATTGACAGTTATGGCATTGGAATTAAGTAGTGAACCATGTTTGTTTTATTTGTTGTGCCGAAAAGTATTAACCAGTGTTTCAGAACTGTCGTCAGCTCTCTACTAAATCCATGAGTTCTTCCACCCAATTTCATTAACTTTTTCAAAGTCAGATAAATATTTATATGTTTTCAAACAGTACCTATCATCGTTTAAATTTTTTTAGTTTTGTTTCCTTAATTACCTCCATTCAAAATGCAATCTTAAAATTATTGCAGATCAAATTAAATTGTTTTTAGTCAATTTTATTCTTGGTTGGATTAAATCTATAATCACTACGCAGAGCTTTCAGATGAAAGTTTTCTTACTTTAAGGTTAACGTGAAACCTGTAAAAAGACTTATCCAACTCTGGAACACTTTGATATGGTAAATGCCAGAAAGAAATCCCACAACCAGCAGTTGCCATTCACATTGCCAGTTTAGACGATTCTGCTAAAATCTCATGTCACATGCATCTGTTCAAAGACTCGTTATAACATTTTAAAGTGTAGTTACCAAAAATGTTCAATTGTTTTTATGTGACAATTTTGGCTTCGTTGCAGTATTTTGTTTATCTTCCTAATATGTTTTGATGTTTTAACACGGTTAAGGTATGATAACCAATTTATTGTATTAAATTGAATTGCAGGAGAAGGATAAGGTGCTGTACTTGCTCGTTGCTTCAATCCTAAGTCCATCTGCACGTGTACTGATCTTTGTTCGGGAGACCTCTCACCAACGATGATGAAAAAGGCACAATGAAATTAGATGTATAGTCTGTTACTTTGGGACTACAGTCCTCCAATATTTATCAAGGGTTTACACCAGTAGTATTGTATCTATGCTTGTATCTAATGCCCATTATTTACATTCAAAAACTTAACGTGAAATTTGCTTTTTTATGTAAATACATTTTTTCCAAATTCTACTGTTTCGACATTCACATAGAATTCTTTTTTTTCTGTCTGTCTCTCATTCACTCTCTCTCTCTGTCTGTCTCTCAGTCTGTCTGTTTTTCTCTCTGTCTCTCTCTCTCTCTCTCATATTTTAATTTTCTCTGATCCAAAACCAGTTTAATCTCGTTGATTTTGCATGCTTTTTACATCCCAAGTATTTTATATCTCGATTTTCCATTTCCTTCATATTTGTAACATTTTGCAAATTATTGGACTCCGTCTACAGCATCCATTGTTGTTTACACCAATTATTTGTGTAGTGTAATTTGAGGTACAACTAGATGTCCAATGAATATTGTGTGAACATCGCAATGAATGCAGCGAGTTCCACAGACAGCATTTGTATAATTAAAATCTGTCTATCAACACACCGCAAATGGAATGCTGGAATTTACTTCATCCATGTGGTGGAAAAACTGTTTATAAATCAACGGATACTTGTTACTTTAGTGGTGATTTCTTCTAACCGAGGATTTTATAGATATTTTAAAATTGTTCTTGGGAAACATTTTGTCCTATACAAATGCATAGTTAACTGAGTAATTTCCCTACCTTCTTTAAATGAAATTCTAGAATAGTCAATCTCCTCATGATTGCATCAACATTTACGTGATTTGTATGACTTCGTTTTTTGTTCAAAATCTCGTAAGCTAGCTTGTCGTCTTTAACATTGTGTATGCTTTAACATTGTGTATGCTTTCAGCTGTTTGAGATGTAGTTGGAATCAACTTAATATTTTTCCCGTTTCATTTATTCTGCGATATCATTTCGTATCCTGCTAGGACATTGTGTAGGTTGTAGTCACCTTATCATGTTTTTATATGTACTATTTTGTTACTTATTGATGATATTTTTATATGTACTATTTTGTTACTTATTGATGATATTTTTATATGTATTATTTTGTTACTTATTGATGATATTTTTATATGTACTATTTTGTTACTTATTGGTGATATTTTTAGATGAACTTTCTTTTTCCACTCTCGTTTTGTACTCAACACAAATTCACACATCAGTCATTTTTTAACCCCTCCACGCCCCACTGCGCTGAATTGTTCCCCGCATCTTTCACATTCTAGAAACTCGTTATTTTACAAAAACTCAACGTTTTCATGCTCCATAATACTCCTGTCTATGCATTGTGCTTCTTTCAGCTTTGCTGCGCTGTTGCTTCTGTCCACGAGATGGTATTCTTTGCTTTGCAGAACTTGGACGTCATTAATTTTAATGGCATAATGTTTTCAGCTGGCTCCCAAATGTTGAAAGATTCATCATATTTTTTTTCCATTACACGACTACATATTTATCATCGTCCATCCACTTTGTTTTTAAGATCTTTTCAAGTTTGCATATATCAAGTTGCTTGTCATACTGAGATAACTTTTGTTCGCAATTTTCTCAAAAAAATTAATCAAATTATTATTTTACACTCGTTTTTACGATAAGGTTTGTTCTTTCGATACAACGCAGGTTTCGCTCTTTGACTGTGCATGCGATTTTGCTCATGTCTCAGTAGCTACGCCAGTAAATATAGATTTTTGTGACCTAGTTTTTTGAGCCAGTGAATATTTAATTTTTTACTCTAGTGTTTTCCTATCTATACACGACTGGGTTGGTGTTTTGTAGTAGTACAATACACATTTTGGACATTGTTTAATATTATGTTAGTGTTGTCGTATTGTCGTATATTATTATTATTATTATTATTATTATTATTATTATTATTATTATTATTATTATTATTATTATTATTATTATTATTATTATTATTAAAACAAATGATTCCTACACGGGTGGGTTGCTGTAAAAAATATATACTGCGGCAATATTGCATTTATTTACTACTAGTTTCTTTTTTATATTCTTAAGAAACAATTCCATTATATGGTCTAATGATGTTGTTTATATCTAGCCGTATTGTCATATTTGCCTCTTCCTTATATGGTAAGCGCGTGCCCATTCTCCGTTAACTACATCTTTTGTCAAAAGCAACATTTGACTATTGGACTTAGCTAGAGCTAAACTAAAGAGCATTATACCAATTAAAGATACTTGTGAATTATACCAATTAAAGATACTTGTGAATTATACCAATTAAATATACTTGTGCATTATATCAATTAAAGATACTTGTGCATTATACCAATTAAAGATACTTGTGAATTATACCAATTAAAGATACTTGTGAATTATACCAATTAAAGATACTTGTGAATTATACCAATTAAAGATACTTGTGAATTATACCAATTAAAGATACTTGTGCATTATATCAATTAAAGATACTTGTGCATTATACCAATTAAAGATACTTGTAAATTATACCAATTAAAGATACTTGTGAATTATACCAAATAAAGATACTTGTGAATTATACCAATTAAAGATACTTGTGAATTATACCAATTAAAGATACTTGTGAATTATACCAATTAAAGATACTTGTGAATTATACCAATTAAAGATACTTGTGCATTATACCAATTAAAGATACTTGTGAATTATACCAAATAAAGATACTTGTGCATTATACCCATTAAAGATACTTGTGCGTTATACCAATTAAAGATACTTGTGCATTATACCAATTAAAGATACTTGTGCAGTCACTTTTCATGAAAATGTGTAGCCTCAGTTTTTAATTTAAGTATGTATTTATTGTTACATTAATCAAAACTACTTTTCAATTCATCACTATTCGCCAGCGACGTAGATTTTACTGTTACGTTGAGATGCGAAGTAACATGGAATCCTCTCACGCTTCTGTATCATGGTAAAATAGTAAATCACATTATTGTGATGTATTATGAAATGTTGAATTTCAAATATACCATCAGCTATGTATATTTGTCACATTTCGCTATTTAAAGCAATAAACATCAACTTACAAGTTCTTTTATAAAATATTATCAAAAAGAGAAATACAGGACCCTGTCATGATCGTGTATTACTCGTAACATGACATGCAACCCAGTGTTTCGCAATTCTCAGTTAATAAAACTTTATTTGTATACTTTATGTTCATTACACTTAATATATACTTTATACTTTATGTTCATAATTTTTTCTTAAACTGTGATTGTGTTTAGTATTCGTTGACTAGTCTGTATCTATGGGTTCATATATATATATATATATATATATATATATATATATATATATATATATATATATATATATATATACACACACATATCAGGGCCGGATTAAGAACTTCAGAGGCCCTAAACCTTGAAAAGATTATGGTGCCCCCCCCCCCATGTAATTAACCCCTCCCCCCTCAAATTTCTCATTTTTTCTTTGATGCCCCTGCTTTGCCGGTGCCCTAAGGACGTGCTTAGTCTGCCTATTGGGTAATCCAGCACTGAATATATACATATAAATATATATATATATATATATATATATATATATATATATATATATATATATATATATATATATATATATATATATATATATATATATATATATATTGGAAGAAAAGGGAAACATACCTGGATGAGCTAATTAAGGGACGATAACTCTAACGTACAAATAGATATTCCTATTTTTGTTATCGGACTTATTGGCTGGATTCCTTATATGACTCTAACTAACTCAGCTATGGAAAAAGCTAAAGTTATGGAAACACCATGATATTAAAAATTCAATAACTTTAAATTTCTGAATTCTCATGATCAAACCTATATTTCTCAGTATAGACCCATCCTTGATGCAATCTTCTGTGTGCAGAAAACCATATGTCCCGCGGCATTTTTTTAGATCTACATGTTTATTCCGCACCTAAAGAATCAGGTGCTAATTTCAGTCATAAGTGTTCCAAAGTCAAGTCTGTAAAAAGACTAAATTCCATCAATAAAAAATAGGATAAACTCTCAAAAGATTCCTTTCACTAAAATTGTACTTTTCATTATCAACTAAATATGGCCATCAAAACCCATATATATATGTATATATATATATATATATATATATATATATATATATATATATATATATATATGTATATATATATATATATATATATACACTCCATTCTAGATATGGTTACCATTTGTCCATATAGTTAGTACCGTGAGTCCTGAAACAATATGACGACTTATGTCCAATGGCTGCTGCGAAAACGAGACTAGAACGTTCAAATTATGTTTTTTTTCATTCTCATTATTATTATTTATTATTTTTTTTTTGTTAAATTTATTATTATTATTATTATTATTATTATTATTATTATTATTGTTGTTGCTGCTGTGGTAGTAGTTGTTGTTGTTATTATTATTATTATTATTATTATTATTATTATTATTATTATTATTAATGCAAACAAATGCTTCCTACAACCTCAAGGGCTGATGATGAGGACCTACCTACGGACTAAGGGCAGACAACTCAACGACTGCCATCTTCGACAGTTCTCACTGATTTCGAAATATTTCGAGGTTTCTGTATTTCATCTTGTTTGAACAAAGTAGAGACAATTCTAGTAGAGTTTCCGTATAAGGAAATATTAGTTAATCACAACGCAATACTTTGTAGATTCAAACCTCTCAAATACAACGCCCATGGAAAGTAAGATAGACTGCCTCCTAATGCAAGTGGTTGCTTAACAGCGATTCGTTTTAACAATAATTTCATTTAATCGACCAGAAGAAAGTGGCCGTTCTTCTTGATTGAGGTGACCTGTAGGTCAGCCTTGTCTGTAAAGAAAGTAATGCATCAATTCATGTAAAAAATAAAATTAAAAAAAATTAGTCTCTCCTGTGGCATGTACACGTGAAAACATGCCTAAATTATAAAAGAATGAATAATATTAATATAATAAGGTTGCGTTAATATTAAAGTAAAAAAAAAAAAAAAAAATCAGTTGCCTGTAATTCTCTTACACGAATACCGACTCCACCGATTTGACTGTATATTATCCTTGTGCTGAAGTTTAATTTCACTTCCGTATTACATTTTTTTTTTGGGGGGGGGGGGGCAGATGTGTGACCAGAGTGGGGTTGAGTTAGTTGATAGTATAGTATATATTTTGTTGTGAGATATTTACTTAAAGCTCCAACTCAACGGACTTTCGTTCCTGTAATGTTTTGTACTGTACTGCGGAAACGCTAACACAGCTGTACCAACAATCCGTGTAATGTCCCGGATGTCCGGCATAAGTTACAAGTCCACTCGACTAATTTAAACCGGACGCAAATGGGACTGTCATGTATGATAACGTACATTTCCATTCTTGGTAAAAGTACATAATTCTGTACTTAAGATAAGTCTGTGGTCAACAACACGTTGATGATACGGTCCGTCACCTGTTTACGTCTTGAGAAATATTATCGGTTGAGTCATAGTTCGAGCTATCATTGATGGTTTGGTCAATCACCGGAGACAAGTCATTGATAGCTGGGTCTTGTAATTTAATGCCCATAACTCACAGTCATCTGTTGTCATCTAGACGAACACAGTCCAGTAGAAAAATAATGGCTTATGCCTGGGAACGCATTGTGAACTGAGGGACTGGAAAAACAACATGTACATTAATAATTATATTTTTTTTTGTTGGAAAAATAAATTTCTACTTCGAGTATGGCGATATGTTTGGCAAACAAAACAATGTTTTGGGGAGAATGCACCCCCCTCCACCCCACCCCCACCCCCCAAAAAAAAAAAAAAACTGCGCTGACTCTACGTTTGTCTGAAGATTGAAGGATTAGTTTGCTTTTGCCTTTGAGATAAGTTGAACACATTTGACTTGTACATGTATTCGTGTTTTTATGATACCTAACATCTATTTTCAGTCATTTCTTCGAATACAAATGCCAAAATAGTACTAGAGGGATAAACATGCAGCTGTATCATGCACGTACTTTGTTTTTCATTGTATCAACGTCCTTCAGTATGATAGAAAATCTTTCTAAAACTACACGAGAGATGCTCGTGCGTAAAATTTTGAATAAACTACCATTCTGGAATAAATTTTTCCGAGTCGATTTGGTATATGTAGTTAAATCTCGACAGTATTCTCGAAAACCTTTGATCACAAACGTGAAACTTGTATATTCTAAAAGTTCCAACCTGTAACCTTACTAGTTGCCCACTAAACTGACCAGCTGCCCAGTAATATTACCTGTTGCGCAGTCAGGCCTGACTGTTATAAAACGTGTGGGCATAAGTTTGTTCCCAGACTAATAGTAATAATTTTGAAAGAAAAACCTTTTTTATTCTTCTTTTTTTCTTTACCAAGTTACGACATTGAAATATACATAATTATGGCAAAGCAGATTGTTGTCTATTTCGGTCATATCTTAAAGAAATTAATGGAGTCTAAAATAAAAATTAAACATTTTTACCAAGCCCTTGTAACAAACATTTTTTGATTGGTCAGAATCACATCATGCAACGCAGAACATTAGTACTTTAAATCAGAAAGGAACTACTTACGTATTCATGCGCCCTTTTTGTGTTCTAACACAATATTTCTCAAGAATGGTTCAAATATATTTATGTCATTTATTTCTTTATTATTTATTATTTTAGAACTATTTTTAATTATAAGAACTTAACTCCCTATTTTACAGGATTCATGAAGTCATGAAGCTTGAAAATCGATTATTACACACTATGCATGAACTATGCATGAACTATGCATGAATTATGCACGAATGGACTTAACGAAAAATAGAAAGTTCATTTCTTAAGAGGTTCCAGGTTTTGATTTTAAGTCCGAGTCCATGCTCATAAAAATGGTATCGTTTCGGAGCTAAAGCCAAATATCATGTCGAAAAAGTTAGAAATATTTAAACTTTAAAATCTTAAAGTGCAACTGTGGTTTAGTGGTTAGCGTGCCGGGCACGTGACCTAAAGGATACGAGTTGAATGCTGCCTTCGGATCAGCGCGGGTCGGCTACCGTGGTGTTTCCTTGGGCAAGGTACTTTACTCCAATTTCTTCGGCACAAAATAACCTGCTTGTTTCGATGTGCCGTAAAACGCCAAACACCAAACACCTAATTGCTTTGTAACGGATATTTGTTAATTACAGCGACTTATCGCAGTACCACATCTAGTGAGCTGAGGTGTTTCGTTCATAGTGAAAGTAATACTACACCCGCCAAAGGAAGCGGTGTAGGATGATAGAAGTTCTTTTATTGGAAGAACATATTATAATGAAAATAGATACAAACAGTTCTATTTGCCTTTAAGTATGTATAATTGATTAAATATTATGAATTGAGCAATGACGATTTTAAATAATCTATAATGATAACTTTTTAGATATGGCTGACAGTACCCCAACAGTGAATCCATAGACGTTCCATTTCAGAATTAATATTGAATTATGCCCCTTTGTACAATTATTGTACAAAGTTTTAAGATTGTAAAATTTTATAATATAAGATTTTAAAATTGAGAAAAACAACAACTTATTTGTAACAAATAAAAAAAAAAATAAATAGTTCAAAAGAAGCACCATACAGGTGATAGTATATTTTAAATATTGCACACAACTTTTGTATTGATATTTTTGTCACTTTTCTAGAAATTATAAATAAAATTATAAAATGTCAGTTCCCTTGTTATTTGTTAGGCAATTTGCATTATATATACAGCAGTAGTGAAACAGAAAAAACCAGGAATACAATATGTTTCTTTTAACAGACGTTCCATTTCCAAATTAACAATATCAATTACCTTAAATGAAAAATCTTGTAAATTATGGAAGCCGTCACTGAATTGTGTGGAGACATAGGATTAAAAAGATGGATTAATAAAGTTATTTATGTCAAATCTATGTTTGTTCGTGCGTTTTAATACTTGCTGACGGGTTTGTCCAACATATTTCTTGTCACAAATTATCAAATAAATGACATTAGATGTTTGCACAGTTAGTATTATAACGCATCTTAAATGTTTCTTTAGTTTTACTGCTATTGAAATAAGTATTTTGATTAATAAAAGAACAGTGCAAACATCTTGGTCTATTATTTTTTTATAGTTAATAAACATACTTATATGTTATATTCTTCATACTTAATAAACATACTTATATTTCATCTTCGCCTCCTATTATTATTATTTATGCTTATGTACATATGTTAAGTTCTTCCATTCAGCTTTGTTTCATCACCGTGTTCCTTATGGAATATGTATACACTTACAAGGCAACGTAGGTATCAATTAACTATCCCTTCTATAATTACATTTTTCCTTTTACTTCTGCTTCTATCATACTTCTTTATGCGAATATAACACATTCTCGCATGTGCTACCAAATATAAGACTGTTCTGTCCTATACCAAAGAACGCCATCACTTCATATACAAAATAATGTGTTAAAAAATACCCTTCAAAACAAACCATGCAACAGAAAATTATATGCAACAAATAAACTTAATTAATTTCTTTTCACACATTCATGCATATTAACCTCAGTTACAACTTTGTTACATGCCATTACACTTGCTTCTTCTGTTACATGCCATTACTCTTGCTTCATCTGTTACATGCCATTATTCTTGCGTCCTGTTACATGCCATTACTCTTGCTTCTTCTGTTACATGCCATTACTCTTGCGTCCTCTGTTACATGCCATTACTCTTGCGTCCCCTGTTACACGCCATTGCTCTTGCGTCCTCTGTTAGACACCATTACTCTTGCTTCCTCTGTTACATGCCATTACTCTTGCGTCATCTACATTGCCATTATTCTTGCGTTCTCTGTTACATGCCATTACTCTTGCGTCCTCTGTTACATGCCATTACTCATGCGTCCGTTCTTGGTACTTATTTAAAGTACCAGTCTTATTCTTGTTCAAAAGTTCTTCTCGACTTAGCTTTCATTTGTGCTATTCTAAATACAGTAATATCTCTATGAAGAAAAACATTTCATAACAATGACATATAAAGAAATGTATAGTAGACGACATATGGGGCTTTCCCTTTCATATGTGTTATTTGCTTTGCAGAATATATATTCCCGCCTTCTTCTCATGGCAATACTGTGCAAAAACATGCCTGCTCTCACGACTATGAAAGTATTTACCGTATGTACTCGCGTATAATCTAATACCAACTGGAAACTGCATAGACCCAGATCTGCCGGCGCCGGCAGATCTGGGTCTATTCAGTTCGTAAGGACTAATCAGTAGAACAAACAACATGGACCATGATCTGCAGGCGCATTATGCGCCGGCAGATCAGGGTCTATGTTGTTTGCATTTGTACTCGGATAAATACGCGAGTATATAAGGTACTCAAAAGACAAGGTATGTGCATTAGTCACCCAGTGGAGGTCTCCTACATTAATGTTAAAAAAAACCAAAAAAAACAATAAAATACAAAAAAAAATTACATAACAAAATATGACTATCGAACGCAATGAGAGCCTACAAATCTAAAGCATGCAGCAAAACATGATACCGATTCATCTAATTTGCGTATGACAATCACCCAAATTGTTTTAATAAAATAAACGACCATACTGAATTATTCTCCGGTACATGGTGGCAACTTTTCGAGCAGGAAGTAATTTTAAACTTGGTTGTTATCTATGTAACTCTATTTCACAATACCTTGGGTAAACAAATAGCAAGAACACTTAATCTTTTTCAAGATAAATACCGTATATACTCGCTTATAAATAGAGTCCAACTGCAAATTACGCAGACCCAGATCTGCCGTCGCATAAAGGTAATAAAAATATGATCAAAGTTTTTACCCATTGCAGGCATAGTGATGATACCCATAAAAATATGATCAAAGTTTACCCATTTCAGGCATAGTGATGATACCCATAAAAATATGATCAAAGTTTACCCATTTCAGGCATAGTGATGATACCCATAAAAATATGATCAAAGTTTTTACCCATTGCAGGCATAGTGACGATACCCATAAAAATATGATCAAAGTTTTTACCCATTGCAGGCATAGTGATGATACCCATAAAAATATGATCAAAGTTTACCCATTTTAGGCATAGTGACGATACCCATAAAAATATGATCAAAGTTTACCCATTTCAGGCATAGTGATGATACCCATAAAAATATGATCAAAGTTTACCCATTTCAGGCATAGTGACGATACCCATAAAATATGATCAAAGTTTACCCATTGCAGGCATAGTGATGATAGATAACATGCAACATTCTATTTGGGGATCCCGGGTGGCCGAGTGGTCTAAATTGCTCGCCTTTACAGATCACTGACATCTCACCTTGTCAGCGTGGGTTCGAGTCTCGGGCACGGCCAACGTGGGTAAGTGAGAAAGCTTGCCAGTAGCTTCCCGTAGGTCGGTGGTTCTTCTCGGGGTTTTCTCGGGTTCTTCCTCCACCAAATATACTGGCCGCCATGTATAGCCTATCATGTGCTGAAAATGGCGTTAAACCCATAACAACAACAACAACAACAACATCCTATTGGGACCCGCGGTAGCTCAGTTGGTAGGACGTCGGGCTCGTAATCAAAGGATCGCGGGTTCGATTGAGAAAGCGTCGGACTCGTAATAAAAGGATAGCGGGTTCGATTGATAGAGGGTTGGACTCGTAATCAAAGGATGGCGGGTTCGATACCCACCCAATCCAGCCCGCGTATGTCCTTGGGAAAGGCACTTAGCTTCAGTTTCCTTGGCATGATATAGCCAAAAATGTGTCGAAAGTGCCGTTAAAACCAACAAAAATAAAACAAAACCTATTGGAGTCAGATGCATATTTTATCCCCCTCCAAGTTCCATATTTGATTACAATAATCCTTGACTCTAACATGCAATCGATTAATTGATTAAATCGAGAACCCTTCAGGGTTGCTATATACTCTCTAAGACACACATTTATCACTGATATGTAATACGCACTATAACTGTGCAAACTGTAAAAAAAGCAAAACACACTGAGATTTCGCGTTAGCCACCGAATATAGGTCTCCCTTCTAAAAGTTCATAATTAACACCGCACTTTAATCTGACTAAATTAAAATTATAGAGCTCTAAAATAAAACGAGAAATATAGTTTCTTTGTTTTTTCCAATAAGTTTTTAAGACTTCAAGCGACTAGTAGTTTACAGAAATTGCAAAGCCATATCAACTCAGTTGGTAGTTTTACGGGCTGGAAAATAAAATGTGTTAGTTTTACGAGCTGGAAAATAAATCGTTGAATTGGTTCTTAAGAGCTTGTCTATATATTAAAATACAAATAGAAACCAGCGACAGGGCTCACAGGGCTCTGTTTGTCATTGCAGATCAGAGCAGTAAATCAAAAAGGACGTTTAAGAAAGAAACCACGTTTTCTTAGAGATCCCAGCCGATTGCAGGAAGTTTGAAATATTTTATAGCACGTACAACCACGGATAATCCTGTCTCCACTTTCGCTTCTCAATGTAACAGAATGGATACTGACCAGCAACCAGAAGTAAGTAAAAATTTATCTAGATAACATAAACCTAGATGTCCATGGAATGGTAAACTAGTTAAATTGTCTGAAAAGTAAATATTGTTTTAGAAAGAATTGAACTCCAGCATGCCTCCCACATAAATCTAATTAAATATGCAATGGCAACAATCCAGTTTCTCTTTCTTTGGTTTTTAAGCTTTTCTACATCCTCTTGCACCATATAGTCTTGTGTCAAAAGCACGTAGACGGTAAAGTCTTGATTGATAATATTCAAAGATATGTCACATCTGGTCTTGACTAAAGGGTTGTCAAATACTGTTACATCATCTAAGTCCACGAAATCTTTAGAAGGCCAACGTCAGCGACGTTTGTATACGTGTGAATACTCAAAGAAATTAAGAATCGGTGGCAACGACTCGGGCAAAGCTACATGGGGGAACAGAGACATCTCTTTGATTGTAAGACTACAAATGAAATATATGTTGCCAAACTAAAAATGTGATCATACGCTACGGATGTCCCCGCCACTATGATGCAATTAAAGGTCTAAGTCAAACAGGTGCCATAACTACATAAACGTTTGCCGGAAACAGTAAAAATCAAACTTGATCGAGATCTTCATAATATAAAGGCTCATACCAAATTTGGTTTTAACCCACGAAGTCCTTCAAATGTTATTAAGCTGAAACGAACTTGAAGGGCAAAGTGATGTCTAACGATTGCCGTTCCTAGCATTGTACATGAAGAGGGGGGACTGTCCTAAATCTTTCATCTTCATTGTTGTTTGATCGATGAGCTAGGTTCATTAGAGGGTTGAGCGGGGCCTATTAAAGTGCTGATTTTCAAACATAAAGTTGTTTGTCATTATTTGTTTTAAAATAATACTGTTTTAAATCTCTCTCTCTCTCTCTCTCTCTCTCTCTCTCTCTCTCTCTCTCTCTCTCTCTCTCTGATGGTCAACTTGACATCCATAAATACTGTGTTCTCTGAGTGTGATTCGTTTGGCAATGGGTTCAGAAAAACATATAACTAAGGCTTTCCCTTGTTCCGACCATTGTGCCAATACTGTTTCTTCTTCTTCTTCTTCTTCTTCTTCTTCTTCTTCTTCTTCTTCTTCTTTTAGTCTTCCTTTTATTCCTCCTTCTTTCACACTTTGTCTTTGTGGTGGCTGTTGTGGCTGCCATATTTCCTATTCTTAATCATTTAATTCCACGTTTCGTAGTCTAGGATCAATTCTCTTAGTATACACTGATTTCAAGGGTATTGTCGAATTCTGCAAACAAGATAGCGTCTACCGTGTTCTCGAGAGACAAAGCAAACTCACACACGCAGTGGTCCAGACTTTATAGGGCGCCTTGGTCTAGTGTGAAATCAAATCCCCACGTACAGTAGCCTCCTTCATAGTTGTAGGAAATACCTTGCGTACTGTTGGGACCCAACTGTCATGTGGCTTCATACAGGGTCAAGTAAGATCTGAAGTAATTATTTTAGGCAAAGGTTAGTTCAAAGTGTCTGGTAAACAAAGTCTGTCCGTCCCGGGTGACTTCAATCTCGTAAACGTTGTCGTGATGGAAAAGGAAAAGGTTGCGATCAATAGCTCCGTTGAGGACTGCATTGCTGACGATGCCAATGAAAAGACGCTTGGGTAACTAGCTCTGCAACACATGATCTTTGATCATGGATCGGAGACCAGCAACAGTGATGAAGGTTGTGACTTCCACTCGTTATATGGAATAAACGGCCGTGTTTCTGGACAGACTCTGACTGATGTCGTGTCCTACTCTAGGTAAAGCTTCTAAACGTCGCACGTACAGTCTCGCTTCTTCGATGATGGTTTTGAAATAGTTAGCGTCGTCCTTCAGATGGAAAACAGTGCTATCGGTACTTCGATTGAATCTCAGACGAACATTCACACGGTTCAACAGATACGTGTCTTGCAGTCACAGGTACAAGTGCAAACGACCATCAGTCACAAGCTACGACCTTGTTTTATTTTCTTTTCTTGCACGTTATATCCTATATTGTGATCATTATCATCTTCTGTCAAGACCATGTCGTTGAATGCGTTGAATGTGTTGGGTTACACGCATCACAAGCGTCTAGATGTGTGTTCCTTTTCCATAAGTGAGTAGATTCTCTAGGTAGGCTTGGTAAGGGTTCTGGTACAAACCCATTTCACTCAACAAAGAAGGCATGAAATTGTTGACGGGAGCCATTTTAGCCGCTTGTTCTGAATTCGTATTGTCAATTTTGCCCACTTTCACTTTGAGGTGCAGGTAACTGTTTTTCAGATCGGTTTACCCTTTGATTTGAAACTCGATGGGAACTGACGGATGAAATTCTACCCACTAGTAGTTTTGCATTATCATCATCGTAGATAGCATGGCAAAAATCGAGTTCTGTCTTGGAACATTCGAAAGAATCTTGGTGCATCGTCTTTACTTTGAATGATGAAGTAATCGAAAACGTCCAAATCTCTGATGGTTTTGCGTCTCTTATTATTCGTGCCGTGTCCATGTTGTCTTAATCTTTTTATTGGCCTCTTTTTGCCTTGTCCTTGATGCTTTGTGGATAATGAAGCAACTGCTTTGAAGGGGGTGTAGTGTGAATTTATTGGTGTTTATCGGGGTCCGAGGAGTTATTTGTCCTGTCTAAATCAGTATACTTTCCCCAGCATTCAATAACGCTTTAGGATTATGTCGATCCGCCAGCACTTTTTGGATTAATTGTTTTCCTTGCAAAAGAACGTGGCTTGTCAGTGCATGCAGTCTTTGGTGAACGAAATGTTAAAAGACAGGTGTTACATTACGAGAAAGTGATTGGAACATACCTTCCAAACAATGTCCTAGTTGTCAAGCCACTCCTCGGTACACGGAATACAGGAGCTACAAGTCAAATGAGGAAAATCGTTTGCGAAAGTGTACTTTCACAGTGACGTTTCCTTTGGCAAATAGAAAATCTTGTGAAAGTTCACCTTTAATACCAATATTCACACTGTGAAAATACGTTTTACTGACAGGAAGAAAATATGGATGAAGAAATTCTCGGTGTACGTGTAAATGTTTCCTTCTTCTTCCTTAGCACTGAGCGCAGAATCCACTTTGAATGGAATGACTCTCACCAACGGAGCGGCTGTGTGTCCTACCACGTTGTCCTAGACGACATCTGAGTACACAAACATCAAGCTGAGTCCTTCGTTTAATCGACGTGGGATCAAAAATTCTTGAAGAATCTGTTGTTGTTGATCATGTATTTCGACGGAGGAGCTATGTTCGTGTTTCCATCCAGAATAGCATATACGCTTGGAGAAAATTTGATGAACAGCGTTTTATTGTAGAGAAAATCCATGCGTAGACGATCAGAGAGTGCATAGTAGTCGATATGTTTGTTAGTTCTTGCGAATGCATCGCGAAACTGATTGTTGAATACATTCCAAATGGCATAGATGAGGTGTCGAGCATTACAATAATATCCGTCAGACATTTTCATGCCATACACATTCAGTCTGGCCGATATCTTATTTTTTTCTTCGTAAAAGTCTGGATCTTTTCTGTCCAAGTGTTCTTCCACTTGTTCGTCTAGTATTTCTACGACGAAATGCGTTTGATTCTCGGTGATATTAAAAACTTTAGATTTCTACCAAAGCTACTTCCCAATGGATTTCGTGGTCTACTTTGAATGCATTGAGGTAAATATGTCGCGAAACAACGCAATTCCTTAGTGGGAAACACATACATAGAACTGTCATTTTATAAAGTAAAATAAAATTGATTATTCAGAGTCGATCGTTCTTGTCTCCGAGTAGTTGCCCGATTTGAAAGGAATACTTCCCAAATATTCCAAGGTTTATGTGTAACTTTTGCTGTTGTTGCTGTGACTGGATTGGCCGTTGCTACCGTTGCTGCTACTTGCGGTATATTTCAAATATGAATTTTGAAAAAAGATAGTCAATACAACTGCTGACTAAAATGGTCCACAGTTGCTTATGGCCTTGTTGCAAACTCAATGGTAGCTACAATCACACAATACATGACGATAATCTGGCAGCAAAAGGTGATCTAATTTTTCAGGTTACGTTCTCCACACTACACCCACTGTTGTTTTTATTTCTGCGGCTCCTGTAGTGATGATACAGGTGAGGGTGACATAAGTTTTGAAGACATGTTTACGAATTCTTCTTTTTATATGCGATGAGTTGCAAAACTGCCATCCAATAATCGAAACTTGGCAGATGACCTTTCCGTCGTACTTTCACTTCTTTGCTGCGACGTTTTCCTACTTTGCGTGTTATTTGGTCGAGAATGCTTTCGATATCCAAGACGTTGTCGTCTTTTTTGGTCACTCTTCATAACTCTGGCAAGTAGAACGTTTATTTTATAATTTCTCCGTTCATATCTTTCCATTTATAGACAGGCGAGTGACATCGACGGACTTGTCACGTCATATGACACAATTCTGTCGTCCAGTTAGATAAATATCCTTTCTCAAAACTGCGTTTAGTTTTTTCCGATACGAATCCAATCTCTCGTTTTCAACACCAGAGGAGCGGATGACGAAGATTGCTGATGCTGTGATCTAATGGGTGGTTCTTCTTCTTGGATTTTTCGGGGATCAAGCAATCGATCAAACACCTCCACTTCGCGTTGTGACTTGTTCTGGTGCTCGTCCAATGCTGCGATGGTACGATTGATTGTAGGCTTTCACAGGACATGGTGTATTTTAGCGTGTGCTGATGTGTAAAATATTTCCCAATACTTTCGTTTAATGTTATTTGAAAACGTTCGACGACACTCGCTTTGGTTAAAAAAAATGAATGTATCGTTTCTTCAATTCCACTTTAAACTGTTGATTGAGAAGTTTAGTGTCTTTGACCGTTTGCCATCAGAGATAAATGTCGATCACTTTGTTTCACCACTATTTTCAGAGCTCGCACTAACTCGGAACCCGTTTTGGATGTCAAAGGTAGAAAAGAAGTATATTTTGAAACACATCGATCACACAAAACAAATACTTGTGGCCTCGATTGTACGAAGCCAAGTGAGAAAGTTAAGCCAAATCTGCTTGCCATTGATGAACGATCCCTGATACCCTCGTCTGACTTTTTGAAAATCTGCGTCCAATGTGTTTGTGTAACGTGTACGTCAGTTGTTCTTGCAACCATTGTCGTACGTCGTGAAGTCGTACACTTTTGACGTTAGCTTTTGCAGCACGATGCAATTTTTGAATTCCTCCGTAGCCAGCAACGTGTGCAGGATCGTAGTAAATACTAGCCAAAAGTGTGCCCATTTCTAATAAGTCAACTGATTTTCGATGCTCTTGGATTATTGTAATTGAGGTAGGTCTTTTCTGTTGCGATGCTTTAAGTATCCGACGAGTAATGGAAGTGGACGATGATGTCCCAAGCTGGCATGATGGTTCTTTTTTTCACAGTTTTCTTAACTTTTTTTATACACTACACATCTTACTCTTCTAATTCTGATGGAGAGGGCGTCGACATCATCATTTTTACCCAAGCTGTCAGTTCCTGTCGAATCAGTGTAGGTATCAAGGTCGCTGAAAGAATCTTCGTCATGGATGGTTAAGCTTATATGGTTAGGAAATCTTCAAACTCCTCTCATTATCGTTTATGGTAGTGGCAGAGTCTATCGTTATCGTTTCCGTGGCTGATGTTTTTTCTTCGGACATCAACTTTTTAGAACGCTGAGAGTGGGTTTGGTGGTTTCATCTAAACCTTTCGGGTGAACTCTTTGACAACATTGCAATAATTGTCCGTACCGTTGCGAGTTTTCAGTTTTTGATAAGTCTGATTGATCCATCAAAGATTGTAGCTCTTGTTGTAAGTGAGTCTTCCCAATGACCTTAGGATTTGGTGGCATGTAGGGTATTCGCTGTTCGTACCACATGAGGAGGTCCATCCACTGTTTGCAAGAGATCAACGTTAATTTTTGTCCTTCCATGGAGTCAGATGGTACAGCATTGAAGTCCTTCAGAAAGGCACTCTCCTTTTTTATATGACTTCTACTAAAAGAGACTTTTTGTGACTTCAAGACTCTTCCTAAAGAGGACGCGCTCCTGTTCCTAACATGGGAGCAGCGACTTTAGCTAGCAACACAACTATTAGGACGAGGACTGTTTTGATCGACTTGTATATTCTTTTTCACCATGTTTCGAAAAATGGAACGAAGTTTTCTAATTGCTGTTTATGTTTCTTTGTCAAGGGAACAGTTGCATTCAATACTTTAAAACAGCATTCACATACAGTATCGACGGTTACTTTTGAAGCCTTTTGATTTATCTGTTTTCGCATTGAAAGTGGCGGCTCGAGGGTTTGAGGCACCGGGGCAAAGTTCTTTAGTGGCGCCCCTACTTTGCTACAAAGAACAGTTTTTATGACAGTTGCTAACCCCCCTCCTCTCCCCCCCCCAGCCCTCCTAAATACAAGTTTTGTGAAGAATTGCCCCCGTTACGCTAAGGTGAAGGTGAAAAATACTATGAAAATTTCAGCTGCAAAAGAAAGAAAAAAGCTCCCGAGCGTGCTTCTTCGCCTGGCGCCCAGGGGCAATTGCCCCTTTCACCCCTGATCACATGTCAAAACGTCTTCTTGTATGCATAGACTCGTATTTATTTGTTGCCGGAACCATATCCTTTTCGAAAAACGTTGAGTTTCATTAGGAATGCGACTGGTTTTGATAAAGAATGCGAATGATTCCTTGTAGTAATTGAAGTGCCGTCAAAGTAAACCATCGTAAGACTTCTTGTGACTAAGTTTCAACAAATGTGAACTCACTTTTGCATCTGTTTCGCGACCGATAGCATACAGTGTGCGAATCAGTCTAGCCGGATGGTGAGATTTGAATGAGGTCGTGTTGAACAATGTCATAGATGGAGTGAGTAAATGTGTTTTCGTAGCTTTTTACACGGACGATGACAACGACGAGGGCGACGTGTAAATCACTGGGCCACCCTCGTGACTCCAATCCTGAAATAAATGAGCATGCAATCTCCAATAATCACAGGTAATGGACTTTACATTGATCAGTATATAACCATGTGACAAAAGCGTTTCATCGTCATAGGCATTATATAGCCACGATGACCGCAATTGTTTAACCAAGACTTGTACTTGAGAGTTGTCTCTGGGACTTTTAAACAACACCATATAATGGACATTGAGACTATTGGTGCAATGCGCTTTACTTGATGGAACAAATTTTGCGTAATTTTAATAATAATCGCTTTACATGCCTTTTTCGTGTAAACTAAAGATTGAGTTCTTCCTCATCTTCACCTAACGTATCATCGATGATGACAAGGCAAGTTTAACTGGAGTCACACTCGATAAATACCCTTTACAAATGAAATCTGTTCTTGTAGTGTTTCTTTAAGTTACAAGTAATATGATTGCCACTCTTTATGACACCACATGATGCGTTGTAATGGATAATCGAACAAGAGGTGCTGTGTTAAATCAAACGTTTCACAAGTACAGTTTTACCTGAACCGCTAGATCCTGCAATCAGCATGTTAAAAGAAATATGAAGATACAAGGCTTTCCAACTTTGAGGATCTGACCTTGCGTCACTCACTTTGAGAACGGACGATACAGCCATAATTAAAGAGTTCTGCAATTATAAGAGTGAATATATCACACAAGACCTTTTATACATAATTGAAACATGGTTGAATTTTCGATCCTATACATCACGTTAGGACAATATCACCCCGGCGACAGCAGTAGCGAATTCAAAAAGTTCTGTTTTTATTTCTTTCTTTTGTCACGACAAGATTCGTCTAGGCTGTTGTTGTTGTTGTGAGTGGTAATAGTGTAAACATTTTTTCACACACGACATCTGACTTGTGGGCTACATTTCGTGTCCAGTCCTTGAATTGAAGAATTTAACAATCGTGTAGAGTGTTCCAGTGTAAATTCTGTAGGTTTAAAATCACTGGCGGCACAACAGTTTCGGTAAGTGTGGCGCGTCGACAACGGGCGGCAGATCTCTTCCTTACACAGGGGTAGATTGGCATTCATTTGCCATTCGCAGTACTTTGAACAAAATAACCTTTTTTGAGAACTATGTTTAGGTTGCTGTCAGTATGATCATATCTTTTGATGTGATATCGATACATTTGCCAAAGTGAGTCTGAAGGCAAAAGAAACAAAATCCAAAAAACCTTTCACTAACACACACACGACACGTCGTCCCAAGTACAAATGAGTATTGTCGTGTCGAATTAATTCTGTGTAATCTTCTAAGTTTTTAATCCTTTGATTGATATCCTCCCACGGAATTCGGTTTAACAATGTATGCACAAGTCGTTGTATCGAGATTCTTATAATGACGCGGAGCTTTGTGTTTTTCAAAGTTGTTCCCTCTAATAAGCCTACCGTTGCAATTGTTAAAAACGCCAATGTAATTGCCGTTTGCATTGCACTTGAGGCCGTATAAAATATTTGTAAAAGCGCTCTCTCTGCGCCAAAGGTAAACTCTGAATGCGCTCTTCTAAAGTGTCCACGAACAGATCTCCAGGATTACTATGATACGGCTTGCTCCACCAGTCTTTTGATAGCATTCAGAGACCCATGGTTATCCATTATATCCAGTTTTGGTTGTCTTTTTTATTTATGAGAGTCCTTAGACACTTTCTGGGCCAACCATGTGAATATAGTGACAGCGTGAAGACCATTGGTCGAGTATATAGTGACAGCGCGAAGACCATTGGTTGTGTATATAGTGACAACGCGAAGACCATTGGTCGTACATATAGTGACATCGCAAAGACCATTGTTCGTGTTCCTCGTAGGTTGAATCTTTATAATACTCTCATTCTTAGAGTTTTACGCCACAACTGAAACAATGCACTTTGTCTCCTTCTCCCAGGTGCTCAAACCCTGCTCTGACGAAAGCTTTTGGAGTAGGTCCCTGAGTATATTTAGGCTACTTATCATTGGATGCGTTCGATCGACTGGTAAAATCACAATATTCTGTTCTCATCCACCATTTTTCCCTAATTATGCAGACGTGATTATGGAATGAATGGTTTCACTTTAGCTTCTGGTGTGATGGGTGGGCTGCAGAACAAATTTTTTTAAAAGCAAAAATGGACATCATAATGAAGATCACTACTTGGCTCAGTGATGGCATCACTTTCGGTGGTGTTTGACCCTGTATCAATCTTGTCGTAGAGTACAGCATCACACTCGTCTTTTTTTCTGTGTTGAAAATGTCTTCCTTTGTTGGAGTCCCTGGTGATAACGGTCTCCTTCCATTCTACCTTTGTATACTGGACGGTAATACCCGTATGGTACAGTGTTGTAATCGGGAAGTCGCAATTGTATCTCGTAGATGATTTGATAAACTTTTTCCAATAGTTTACTGACGACTTGGTGACCAGATAAACATGTAATATTGAGTAGATCGTGAGTTTTGACTAGAAAGCCATTGTCTTCGCGTCACTTCAAGACTTATTTCAGTTCATACAAGTTCGCCACTTCAATGATACAATAGTTGAGCGTAATTCCTTTCAATTTACATTTGGTATGAATGTGTCATTTCTTATCTCGGTACTGGTATCTGTAATGTTTGAGTCCGCCACTGGCAAAACTGAGACGGGTATCTTCGGAATGTTAGTCGGTCCAAGCTCCAAAAAGTTCGTCTTCAATGTGCGAGTGATAGCATCTAGATCAGTCGATGTACATACAATTAGCGGTGTCAAATTAAAGTACGCGGTCGCCTAAAGGTTCCCAGAACCGGGTACAATTTTAAACGGGTATTGACTGTCACGTAAGCAACAATGACCACATGGGCCAACTATTTGGTTTCCACAAATTCGAGCGCCTCTTCGTAATTCACCAAGATCAAATCTTGTCGTATGATTTCGATGTGTTTGATGAGATTTCCTTTATCATCTATCAACTGAAAGTATCGGGTTGGATCCATCAGTTATTCTCTGTTGGCATCATAGGGCGATCAGCTAGTTTTACCCACAACAAACTGAGTACGATTTTAGCAAAAGATCGTTTTCGATGAGCTCGACGTATTCCAATTGGATTCCCTTTATGAATCGGTACCATCGATTGAATTTATGTTTTTCTTCTTCTGTGTGATACAGTGATGGATAGCCACTAGACTCTTGTTTCCATTTAAGAAACTCGTTGACGTATCCCGAAAAATCTACCAGGACTCGATTCGTCACGATGGTACTGTTCTGTGGTAGGAAGTGCCAGATTTCGTACCCGTTTAAAAATTGGTATCCACCATTGAGAGCGTGAAACAAGTCCACATTCGCTCACGTCCCTGTCAAAACCAGTTGTTTGGCGTCGTGTTGACTACAAGTTTCGGAACACGTTCGACACAATGGAAACACCCCTTTTCCTTTGCAATGATGAGGCGAATTTTGTTTGACGTTGATGTGTGGGAAATCGCGACTCAAGGGTACAAGGAAGACACGTAAATATACTTGATTTGATCTCTTTTAGATTAGTCTGCCTCGTTAAACAAGCGTGTAGCATTGATACATCCTCCAAACAAACTGATTCGATGTCTACGACGTCGTTGTCTTTAACGATGCGTCGAAATTCTGGGTCTGTTTTCGTATTCGTGTTCCCACATATCTACAATTTGGTATCCTATTGCTTCTAAGAACTGACGTTCTTCGTAGGTTCTTTTGTGCATGGTTAATCCTGTATACGGATTTTTCAGTTCTTGGGCAGGGTAAGACGTATCACATCCGTGTCAGAGACACATATTAAATTTGTACACGATATGTCGGTTTTCCAAATCCGATCCATGAGCCGAGTAAGGACCGATCTTCTTCTCTTCGTCGTTTCTGGCGTGCTATATCTGTTTGTCTTGAGTCTCGCACAAACAATGTACCCAACACAAAACTTTTGCGAATACCGTCGATTCACCGATTGATACGTTTGAGGTGGTACGATAATTAGCATATTCTCGGGGTTGAAATTCTTTCGGTACACCAGTCTGCAAGGTTTGGTTATGGTAGATGCATCCTTCAAAGGGTCGGTACTTTCAAAGTACAGAGAGGGGATAACACTTCTAGACTTTTCTGCATCTCATGGGATCCACACACGGTCTCTCCTGAAACTCCTGCTTGCTACAAAAGGGTCTCTGCTTCTCTCCGTTGTTTGCGGTTGTGCGATTCTCCAATGTTCATCCATAATCGCTTCCATTCCGGTGTATCTGTTTTCACTGCTTGAGCTCTAGCTACCACAAGGATATATATTGTCTTTGCCGCTTTCGATTTTGACGATACTTCTTTTGGTTGTCGGGAGTTAATCCACAAATAAGACTTTGTAACGACGACGTCCGTTACCGAAATAAGTGAAAGTTTATATATATATATATATATATATATATATATATATATATATATATATATATATATATATATATATATATATATACAGTAGCTTTTCCATCGGTAATGTCGAACTCGTCGTTGAATTGTTGCACGTGTTTAATTTTGTCGATGAAGGTGTTAATTCAGCAGGTTTGCTAAATTCGATCCAAATAGGAGATTTCAAACTGTCGTGGGTGATGGAAAGTCGCAAGCGATCTTGATATTGAGTCTGACATTGTCATTTCAACTTAAACAATATTGACTCAGACAAATCACTAATAAACGACGCCACCTTCGCTGCGGGGTCTTGTGGCTTAAAAATCTTTTGAATCTGGCAGTGTAAGTATAGGCAGTCCTTTGAAATTTTCTGCAATTCACTTTGGGGGTAGGTTGCATATAGAAATAATTCCGGTGACAGCAAAGCGACTTCCACTCTTGGATGATCTGGGCTCTCTGTCGTGGCCATTATGTTGATGGTGGTTGTGATGGTTGTGATGATTGTGGTGGTGGAAGGTGATGCATAGAGATCGTCCAAATCTCTAGTGTGAATTTGTGCCAAGACTTCTCTTCTCATGTCAGGCGACACCGAACATGGGCGTCATCCCTTCGTATCTAGTTTCTCGGTTGAGTTGAGTGATAGGTCGTTTCATGATGACAGTCGTTATAGTTTAATTCAACCATGGATCTCTATCTGACTATATATAGAGACCCGACGTAAGACGAAAACTGTGCCACTTATTAATTTGTGAAGACGAGTAATTGTTTTGATTAGTTTGTGTGTATATGTTAATACTCCAACAATGCTCCTTTTGATCGGTTTTTAAGAACCCATTACTCTTTTCCTTTGTTCGCTAATGTACTTTTGCTTGCCGAAAAGAAACACAGAAAACAACAGAAATATAACTCCCCATTCAATATAAAAGTACAGGGTAAATTAGTTCTAACTTATAAATTATGAGTTTCTTTTGACAATGTGTAGCACTCTTGCTGTCATGTTCCTCAATAGCGACATCAACAATCAGAACAGAAACGAATATAAATATGAAACTTGATTGGCATTATGTGGATGGGTCATTGATGCATTTGTTGTGGTGGTAATGATGCTGATGGATAGGGATCGTCTAAATCGCTAGAATGAACTTGTGATAAGACTTGTCTTCTCCTGTCAGGCATATAGGAATAGATGTTGGTCGGTCAGAATAGATAATGGTCAGTCAGAATAGTTGTTTGTTAGTCAAAATAGGTGTTGGTGGGTCAAACTAGGTATCGGTCAGTTAGAATAGGCATTGCTCAGCCGGAAAGGTGTTCGTCAGTCAGAATAGGTATTGACTAGTCAAAATATGTGCTGTTTAGTCAAAATAGCTGTTGGTCAGTGACAATAGGCGTTGGCTACTCAGAATGGGTATTGATCAGTAACAGTAAGATTTTGTCAGTCACAATAGGTGTTGGTCAGTCAAAAAAGGTATTGTTCAGTCACAATAGATATTGGTCAGTCAGGTTGAGTCCTTGTCTGTTTTTAGGTATATCTGACCCACTCTGTTCAAGTTTCATAAACCCTAGAGTGTCCCATTGTGTTAAATTTCCATAATTCCCACAGTATCATAGGTAATATTACATTCCCATAGAGTGTCAACAGTAATGTTAGATTCTGACAGTGGCATATAGTGTTAAATTCATAAATGGGGCTATAAACCGTTAATATTAAATTTCGATAGGCTCCATACCGTTCCAAAAACAGCTAATGTTACATTCCCATAGGGCCCCATACCATACTATCCATGTTAAATTCTCATTGGCCCCAAAAACCGCTAATGTTAAATTCCAATAGAGCCTATACCAACCCAAATTTTGCCGTAATGTTAAATTCCCTAAGGTCCACACTTTCCTCTATAACTACTAACAATTTTTCAAGAGTTATTTCCCTTACAGTAATTAATACATTCCTGTCGGCACAAGACAGTTGTAAATATTGCAGCAAAATTGGTAATAAATAAATAAAACGCAAAATTACGAAATTTTAACAGATTAGTGATGTCACAATATTGTATGTAGGATGATAGATAAATAACGCAAGAAAAAATGAAAAATAATGCGAAAATGAAGGAGACACACACAAACAAAAGACAAGTAAAAAGGAAAACAGAACAAAGACACCAAATAGAAAAAGTAGCAGAAAACGTAAAACTGCAGTAAACATCATACAATCATTCAACTATGTTTGTTTCCTTTATATATACCTGACTTTGTTACAAAATAAATTCATTATCAAACGTTCGGAAATAGTGACAGGAAGACAAACCTAACAGATCTGAGCAGTTATGCTGCTTGTTGTGGATAAGTTGGACAGTCAAAGAAAACATATATTCTATTCTCGAGCTCAAAGTCAAAAACACAAAAGGGTTCGTTTGTTAGGTTTACACGAGACAGATCACGTTTAAAAACCACTTCGCAGGTACCCCAGCTTTGTTAAAATAATATTGATTTTTCGATTACCTGTGCCAAAATATTGTGCTGCTTTATCAATATGTTGTCTCATATGTTTCTTAAATTCTCAGAATTTTTTGTGTATATTTGATACATCAACCATTTCAATTCTCTCTATGCTTTTAAGACATATATGAAACGTTACCTATGTATCATAGTGTGGAATGGGTGTCGTGCAATCTTAAACACTCATGAATATATGCTTACTATTTATGTTTCAATCTGTTATATTTATTCATTTATTTATTTATTTATTTATTTATTTATTTATTTATTTATTTATTTATGTAACACATCATTTCTTTAAGTTGGACCAGTCAGATTGCCCTAACCATGATGCTGCTTTAAGTGAATGTTCAGATGCAAACTGAAAAGACGTTGAAACCTCTAGTGAGGTATCTGCCCTAATGCTTTTTAAATGTAGACCTGTCTGTCCGTGTTTACTGTCCCGCATATCCTTTGCACCATTTACATGTAGACCTGTCTGTCCGTGTTTACTGTCCCCCATGTCCTTTGCACCATTTAAATGTAATCCTCTCTGTCCGTGTTTACTGTCCCGCAGGTCCTTTGCACCATTTAAATGGAATCCTGTCTGTCCGTGTTTACTGTCCCGCATGTCCTTTGCACCATTTAAATGTAATCCTCTCTGTCCGTGTTTACTGTCCCGCAGGAACTTTACACCATTTAAATGTAATCCTCTCTGTCCGTGTTTACTGTCCCACAGGTCCTTTGCACCATATAATGTCCTTTGCACCATTTAAATGGAATCCTCTCTGTCCGTGTTTACTGTCCCACAGGTCCTTTGCACCATTTAAATGGAATCCTCTCTGTCCGTGTTTACTGTCCCGCATGTCCTTTGCACCATTTAAATGGAATCCTGTCTATCCGTGTTTACTGTCCCGATGGTCATTTGCACCATTTAAATTAAGATACATAAAATCTGGACATACATTTATAGGCATTATGGAATTTTTTATCCACACCTCAGGAATGGTACCTGTGAATATATATATATATATATATATATATATATATATATATATATATATATATATATATATATATATATATATATATATATATATACATGCTAATTTGTTAATTTTTAGGTGAACGAAAGATGGGGGTACGGTATCAATGACAGTTGTATTTTAAAACAATGTGTCAAAGCACAGATTTTTCTATTCTGACTTGTATATTCAGCAATACTTGATGAAATTAAATCTTCAAATATGGAAAAATCGCAAGTTGCCGAGAAGACACGTACAAGGTAGGCTGAAGTTTCCTTGCCATAAAACTTAAAAAATAATCAAAGAATTTGTCAAAGTTAGAAACATGATACAGAGAAAAAACAACAACAACAGCAACAACAACAAAAAAATACACAAAACAACCCCCCCCCCCCAAAAAAAAAAAACAAACAAAAAAACAAACAAAACAAAAACATTGAAACCGGTATGTAATTAATTTATACTATTGAAGTAAGGTTATATATAACAACTAAACAGGCTACTTAATGTTTCAGACAAATCGGTTAGAAAACCCTGTCCCAGGCACCGCTATAAATGGAAACTCAGAAGGAGTGGGTACACCTACAGACGTGCAAGAACTCGATACCAACAACGAGGTAACTTGACTTTATGCATTGATTATCCCCGTATAAAGGGAGAAGGAGGATTATTAGTTCACCCATGACAAAATGATGACATGCTTCCCTACAGCCTAAGGAAAACATGAGTTGACTCAGACAATGAACCACGATGTTTTCTTTTTAGAAATGCATACAAATTATGTATTATGACGAATAAAAATCGAGTTCGGCATGCTTTAAAATTGAATAGTGCACACTGTTACGACTCTATGGTCTAAGAAAAATGTAACAGAAAGAAAGTGAAACCAACAAATCAAGTAAAAATCAACAAGCAATTTATTACTAGATAATTAAAATGAAAAATCAAAAAGTCACTTACAGTAATGTGTTTTGAAATCCTAATAATCCAATAAGAATGATTGTTCTAATCACAAGTCCTAAATATAGAATGTTCCGAATTCACGGCTGTGTCCTTGAATGTTATGATGTGCTAATGGTCTCCAAAGTCCTGATGTACTAGTAATCTTGATGTGCTGATGTCAAAATGAAATATTCCAAAATATCTGAATAAGTTCACTTAAATTCCAAAATCATCAATAATTAAAAATCCAAAATCCAAAAGTTTATGAGCACTGTTATAATCCAATGAATATTTAAAATAATTCCTCTCTTAGAATTTGGAATGAATTTTCACAACTGTAATAGCTCTTTACAAGACTGATGGTAATGTCGAAACTGAATAAATGTCCACCAAACATGGTATATATAAAGATTGGTCACATGACAGAATGTTCTAGAACATGAGTCATCTTAATGTAATTTTACTTGTAAACAAAATTCAACCTTGACCTTCAAATTGAGAAAACATATTGATCAAAACAACCTAATTCAAGGACACTATTTAAACATGTTTTTCCTGATAACATTAAGATTTAAGCAAATATTAAAGTGAAGAAACATTTATAATTTCCTAAAATATTTATAATATTATATAAACATCATACATAACACCTCCCTTCATAAAGAAAAAGAAAGATTTATGTAATAAAGCTTTCTTTTGAATATACATCTAATACTACAATAACCAAAATTACATAAGAACATGTTTTATGATACTGGACTTAATTACATCAAGCAATATTACATTTCTAGGCACGTGAGAGTGCATCTGCAATCACATTGTCTTTTCCCCTGATGTGTCTAATGTCAATGTTATATTCTTGCAATATCAAACTCCATCTCAACAATCTACGATTTTTATCTTTCATTTTGTTGATGAAAGTAAGGGGAATGTGATCACTGTACACAATAATTGGAGAAAGAGCTGAGGTAACATACACTTCAAAATGCTGTAAAGCCAATATCAAAGCCAAACATTCCTTCTCAATTGTGGAATAATTTTTCTGGTGCTTGTTTAGTTTTTTAGAAAAATAACACACAGGGTGATCCACACCACTTTTGTCTTCCTGAATCAATACTCCACCAACCCCTACATCACTTGCATCAACAGATAATTTAAATGATTGGCTAAAATTTGGTGCAGAAAGAACTGGTGCATTCTTAAGCACGGCCTTTAACTTGTCAAAAGATTCCTGACACTTGTCAGACCAATGAAATTTGGTTTTCTTACTCAATAAACTTGTCAAAGGTTCAGCAATTTTGGAAAAATTGGAACAAAATTTCCGATAATATCCAGCCATACCTAGAAATCGCATCAGTTGCTTTTTACAAATTGGAACTTGAAATTCAGAGATAGCTTTGACCTTAGCTTCTATAGGTTTAACTTGACCTTGTCCCACAATATGTCCTAAAAATGTGACACAAGCATGGCAAAACTCACTTTTGCTCAAATTAATTGTCAGATTCGATCACTGAGTCGATCAAAGAATTTTCGAATGGTTTCCAAATGATCTTCCCAGGTGTTGTTGTAGATAATGACGTCATCGATATAAGCGTCACAATTATCAAGACCAAATGTTATCATGTTCATCAGACGTTGAAACGTTGCTGCCGAATGTTTCATTCCAAACGGCATGACTTTATATTGATAAAGTCCATCTGGAGTTACAAATGCTGAAATTTCTTTTGCCCTTTCCGTCAGTGGAATTTGCCAGAATCCTTTTAAAAGGTCAAACTTGGTGACATATTCCGCATTTCCAATTTTATCAATGCAATTGTCCATTCTTGGGATTGGAAATGAATCAGTTTTGGTGACACTGTTGACTTTTCTATAGTCAGTACACATACGGAATGTATTATCTGGCTTGGGAACAAGAATACATGGTGAACTCCAGTTACTTTTACTTGGTTCTATGAAATCATTCTCCAGTAAATACAGAATTTCTTTCTTCAGATAGTTCTGTTTGAGAGGATTCATCCTATAAGGATGCTGTTTCACAGGCGCAGAATCTACAATGTCAACGTCATGATAAATTTTACTTGTTCGTGTTGGAACATCAGGAAACAAGTGCTCATAGTCATGTAATAGCTATTTTAGTTCATTTCTTTCCTGTTGTTGTAGATGTGAAAGTTTCTGGTCTAGGTTGTTCAATATTTCTGAATTCCGAAGATTGGTTATACCAGAGTCACTATAGTCTGATCGTACTTCATCGTTGATATCTTCACTGTGTGGGACAGGTACAACTAAATTAACAGAATAATTAGCTGAGCTATCTCTGTCAAAATATTCCTTTAACATATTTATATGACAAAGTTGTTTCTGTTTCCGTCTCCCAGGAGTGTTAATGATATAATTTAAGTCATTTACTTTCTTTTCAACGGTATAAGGACCAAAAAATTTAGCCTGAAGAGGATTCTGAGGTATGGGAAAGAGAGCCAGAACTTTGTCACCAGGTTTAAAACTCCTTTCCTGTGTATTTCTGTCATACCTTAATTTCATTTTTGACTGGGTAGTGTGAAGATTAGTTCTTGCTACTTCACAGGCCTTTGACAACTTGTATTTGAAATCAGAAACATAATCAAGAAGATTAATCTTTGAATCTTCATTTGAAAGAAGTTTCTCTTTCAATAATTTCAATGGTCCACGGACAGTATGACCAAAAACTAGTTCAAAGGGACTAAAACCCAACGACTCTTGAACTGATTCCCTAACAGCAAACAACAACAAATGAACACCCTCATCCCAATCCTTTTCTGTGTCAAAGCAATATGATCGAATCATATTCTTCAAAGTTTGATGAAATCTTTCCAAAGCACCTTGACTTTCAGGGTGATAGGCAGAAGATTTAAACTGTTGGATGCCTAATTCATGCATAACTTGTTGGAAAATTCCAGACATAAAATTTGACCGTTGATCCGACTGGACAGATTTGGGAAGGCCAACAAGTGTAAAAAACTTCACCAAAGCTTTCACAATAGTTTTAGTTTTTATATTTCTCAGAGGAATTGCCTCTGGAAATCTTGTAGATGCACACATGATGGTCAACAAGTATTGGTTGCCTGACTTGGTTTTAGGTAAAGGACCAACACAGTCTACTATTATTCTACTAAATGGTTCATCAAATGCAGGAATAGGTTGCAGATGAGCCTTAGGTATCTTCTGATTGGGTTTTCCTACCATTTGACAAGTGTGACAAGATCTGCAGTATTTAGAAACATCACTTTTGAGTTTCGGCCAATAAAAATGATTCAAGATCTTGTGATAAGTCTTACGGACTCCTAAATGACCAGCCAAAGGAGTTTCATGGGCTAAATTAAGAATTTCCTGTCGATATGACTTAGGAACAACAATTTGATAGCTCACTGACCACTCGTCACCAGCGGGTACATCAGGTGGTCTCCATTTCCTCATAAGGACCCCATTTTTCACAAAGTAACACACTGGAACTTGTGTGGCTTCAGTTTCACTAATAGCCCTCTGAAACAAACAAGATATCTCGGGATCTTGCTCCTGTTCAACGACAAGGGATTGTCGTTTGTCATCCTGATTAGAACAAAGAGAATGAGTTGCCAAAAGAGGATCACTGTGATCAATACCATTTGGTTGATCAATACCTGAGGAAAAAGTGACCTCATCAAAAGACTGACCAATACATGTGTCAGCTAAAGGAATAATATCCTGATCAACATCACTCTCAAGAGCTCTTTTTGCCATAGCTCTAGTAACTGCACAAGCAGGGTACAAATCAGGGATTTCAGTTTCGACAGGATCAACTTTCTGATCCAAACAAGGCTTGTCAGTTACAAGTGGATTAACCACAACCTTATCTCCAGCTAGGTCATTGCCTAGTAATAAATGAACACCCTCTATGGGTAAAGAAGTCACTGCCCCAACAGTCACAGGTCCAGAAACTAAGTCTGATGCCAAATTTACACAATGGAGAGGAACATTTACAAAGCCGCACTCAACTCCCTGAACAAGAACACTTTCACTTGAAGAAGACTCCTCAGACAAAGGCAAAGTACCTGATAATAAAAGACTCTGAGAAGCTCCAGTGTCCCTTAATATTTTCATTGGGATAGGTTTGGCAGAATCACCAATAAGTGATATAGAACCTTCTGACATGAATGGTTCATAAGCCTCCAAAATAGAATCAGACTGGGGTTTGTTTGACCCAACAAATGTATTGCTTTCAATACAAGACCGTGACCTTGACCTCGTAGAAATAAGAGCATTTGGAAAAGCTCTGTCTTTTCTCTGTTGCTTATTTTTCAACTTGAAGCAATCAGAAATAACGTGCCCTTTCGTTTTACAATAAGTGCACGTAGGAAGAGATAAGGATTTCTGATCAGTCTTATCAGATGTTTGATTCCTAACAGTTGTGCTGTTGTGAAATTTGGAAGTACTCGAATGAGATTGAAATGGTTTTTTACCAGAAAACTGCTGAGAGGACGACTTACTGCCAAATGAAATTTTGTGAGTCAAGGAATAATCATCAGCCATACGAGCAGCATTTTCCAAAGTTTCCACATTCTGCTCGTCAAGATAGGTTTTAACATCACTATGGATGCACCTCTTGAACTCTTCAATTAATACGAGCTGTCTGAGGTTATCATAAGCTTGATCAACTTTCTTGGCTGAGCACCACCTATCAAATAGTTGTTCTTTATCCCTTGCAAATTCGACATGAGTTTGTCCAGTTTCTTTTCTACAATTCCTAAACCTTTGTCGATATGCCTCTGGTACCAACTCATAAGCTTTCAAGATGTACTCCTTAACCACATCATAATCAGTCTTTGTTGTACTGACAGTGAAGTGTAGACTTCACGAGCTTTGCCAATAAGTACACTTTGTAATTACAAAGTCCAATGCTCTCTGGGCCATTTCAAGTTTTCAGCTATTTTCTCGAAATGAAGAAAGTATTTATCTACTTCTTTTTCCTGAAAAGGGGGTACTAACCTAATATATCTAGTAACATCAAAACCTGAACTTGTGTTTAAAGGAGTGGAGTGTGCTCTGTTTGCCAGTTCTAATTCTCTTAACTTAAGTTGCATTTCCCTTTCTTCTCTTTGCATCTGCATTTGTATTTGTCTCTCTTCTTTCTGCATTTGTATCTGTCTATCTTCTTTCTCTCTCTCCATCTGCATTTGCCTCTCTTCTTTCTCTCTCTCCATCTGCATTTGCCTCTCTTCTTTCTCTCTCCATCTGTATCTGCCTCTCTTCTTTCTGCATTTGTATCTGCCTCTCTTCCTTCTCTCTCTCCATCTGTATCTGCCTCTCTTCTTTCTGCATTTGTATCTGCCTCTCTTCCTTCTCTCTCTCTCTCTGAATCTGAAGCTTTGCCAATTCTAAATAAATCTGGTTCTTTAACTCTAATTCCCTTAATTTCCTGTCAGAACCAGATACAGGCTTTCTCTTCAAACTTAAAGCACTGCTATCAAAAATTCCCTTTCCTACTAAATACTGAATCAAAATAATCTTTATCTCCTGTTTTGTCAATGATACTTTTGCCTCAGATAGACTGTATTTTCTGGCAAGCTCGAGCAACTCATCCTTTCTCATGCACTCTAACCCATCCTGGGTAGGTTTTGAAATGAAATTCTGAACATTAGATGACATTGTAAATGCTTGTTGGTTTCACACACAAAAAATTTCTCTATTTAAAAATCTTTGCCAAAGACAAAAAAAATTCTCCGAGACAAAATCAATATGAATTTCAAAGTTAAATTTAATATCTCTAATATGCTTTAAAGAAATTCAGATCCCAGAAGACGAGCCCCCAATTTCTGTTACGACTCTATGGTCTAAGAAAAATGTAACAGAAAGAAAGTGAAACCAACAAATCAAGTAAAAATCAACAAGCAATTTATTACTAGATAATTAAAATGAAAAATCAAAAAGTCACTTACAGTAATGTGTTTTGAAATCCTAATAATCCAATAAGAATGATTGTTCTAATCACAAGTCCTAAATATAGAATGTTCCGAATTCACGGCTGTGTCCTTGAATGTTATGATGTGCTAATGGTCTCCAAAGTCCTGATGTACTAGTAATCTTGATGTGCTGATGTCAAAATGAAGTATTCCAAAATATCTGAATAAGTTCACTTAAATTCCAAAATCATCAATTAAAAATCCAAAATCCAAAAGTTTATGAGCACTGTTATAATCCAATGAATATTTAAAATAATTCCTCTCTTAGAATTTGGAATGAATTTTCACAACTGTAATAGCTCTTTACAAGACTGATGATAATGTCAAAACTGAACAAATGTCCACCAAACATGGTATATATAAAGATTGGTCACATGACAGAATGTTCTAGAACATGAGTCATCTTAATGTAATTTTACTTGTAAACAAAATTCAACCTTGACCTTCAAATTGAGAAAACATATTGATCAAAACAACCTAATTCAAGGACACTATTTAAACATGTTTTTCCTGATAACATTAAGATTTAAGCAAATATTAAAGTGAAGAAACATTTATAATTTCCTAAAATATTTATAATATTATATAAACATCGTACATAACAACACACACACAATCACATACACTATGTGTGTGTGTGTGTGTGTGTGTGTGTGTGTGCGTGTGCGTGTGTGTACATCCATACAGCGAGAGCGATATGCAGTATCTTAAAACAGACATGCTAGAGTGACAAAGTCATGAATCGCTTAATTCAGGAAGCATTGGGAATTAACGGTACATGGCATACTGAGAGAGAAATTCGTATGTATGATTCTTGTGACAAGTAGCGTGAACACAATACCTGTTTTATACATTTGAAAGGGTTTATAAGCATGAGTAGTTAACGTCTATAAACGGCGAGAGTCTTCTACAGATTCAATACACTTAAAAAATTTCTTATATAATTATCAAAATAACTTTTTAAAATTATTATTCAGTACAGATATTGACAATTATTATATCTATTTATGATGAACATAACAAAGAATCTCGATCTATATCTGACTGCTTTTCAGAACCATCCATTGATACCATATACGTAAATATTCCTTAAAATATCGTACACCGGTTTATAGACTGTATCACGTTCTAATACCTCCACCTATGACTAGCAAAAGATGAACCCTGCACCGATCAAACCCTCCTGCAGCACTTTCCAAAATTCGGATGCAATAGATGCCACTGCCAATAAGGTTGGCTGCATTGTAGTTTTCATTAATAAGGTAATGAATACGAATCATTGTAGGTATCCAGTAAGCTGTGGTGAGTTATAGACAGAAGATTTTTCTTCCAATAATTCTTGGAAACTTTATTACCGTACCATTATTTGGGGTATGTTGTTTGTTCAAATGATTTGTCCTAACAAACTGCGTAGACCTATATCTGCCGGCGCATTATGCGACGGCAGGTCTGGTGTCTGTGCATTTTGAAGTTGGATTCGACTTATAAGCGAATATATACGGTAATGTAGCTACGAATAAGATTCCTGACCTTGATCAAGAAAGCGGCTGTAATTTTTATTTTCACCATGATTCGCTCAATTCACACATTAGGGACAAATTATACACAACAGGTACAAAATGGGAGGTAACAGTTACCTATTTAGTTATGTGCTTCATCTGATTAGTTCCCTTATTTTCTAACACTTAACAACTGCGAATTATTATTATCGAAAACTACATCCTTAGAATTGTGAAAAGGAAGCTTTGTTCTAAATTTGAAAATGTCTTCATTCTTCGGGGGGTTTTTTTTAATTTTGTTTTTTCGTTATATATATTTGCTTTTAGTTCTTCATTTCCTTTAAACGATTTGTTCTTTATGTGCAGATTCAGAGAAAAAAGATAGGCATTCGATTAAAGTACGCCAACGACAGCATATCTTTCATTAGTCTCATAGGATTTATTGTGAACAACGCTTGTAGTAGGTTATAGTAAAAGTCATACAGGTCATGCATGCGTTCAGTACCGACTATTTCAGTAACGGGTTTCGTTTTTTTTTAAGAATTTGATTACACATACCTTTAAATGGCGATTATTCACTTTATTTGGATCCTCATACATCCATATTCCTTTGGAAGGTCATTATTTACACTCCCCAAGAAACACATACGGCAAAACTCAATGTTAAAGTAGGTGGACATTTTCGGCCGAGGTCAACTTAAAGATGCGAGCCAGTACAAACCGGATTGAATGTCGCGCGCTGTGATGTCACAATGAAAGCTACGCATGTTGAAAACAAAATTTGTACTACCCTATATTGTGATGATTAGACCCGATATACCATTGTAATAGTCCATAGCTATCAATAATTTTCGTCTGAAAGTTTCTTGATGACAGTTAAAGTGCAGAGCATTCAATAATCAGGATTGAATAGACTTTGGTTAAACTATATTTGTATAAAATTTTAAAACAACAATTAATATTTAATTTAAGATCAGTAAATGTGCCAACATGACCCCATTGACATAGACTTTAGGAAGTGATTATAACGGGATTTAAATATTAATTTGCCTCCAAATGCACCAAGTTAACAGTTCTATGATTTAATTAAATTATACGGTTTTTCTAGCCAGATCTCTGGAAGAAATAACTCTTACAATATAATCATTCTTCAATTAATGACTGATGTTATATCTTTATTAGACGCGAAAAAAAGAAAGCTACAGTACCTGATGGCCACTGTTATATCTATATTCGAAAAGAGTGATATATCTGTCAAACTATTGTGTATTCTAAGTAAAATCTTGGAAAGAATTGTTTATGAATTTGTTTACAAGCACATACAATCTAATCCCCGGCCATTCTACTCTTCATCAGCTAATTGTAATGTATCATGAATCTGCAAAGCCCTCGATGATAAAGACATGCCATGTGTAGAAAGACATGCCATGTGTAGAAAGACATGTCATGTGTAGTCTTCTGTGATATTTCCAAAGCATTTCATAGAGGCTGAAATAGAGGCCATCATCGCAGACGCTCTGTCAATGACATAAAATGCACATTCGTCAAAGTTGTCTCCCGTGGCAGGAGAATGTTAGGTTGGTTGTGTGAGTTTAACGCTATTTTTCAGCACATGATAGGCTATACACGTCGGCCAGTATATTTGGTGGAGGAAGAACCCGGGTAGACCCTGGGAAGAACCACCGACCCACGGGAAGCTACTGCTAAGCTTTCTCACATACCCATGTTGGCCGAGCCGAGAGTCGAACTCACGCGAACATAGGTGAGATGTCAGTGATCTGTAAAGGCGATACTAGGAGAATATCGAGAACAAAACGAAAGGTGTATTCGCTGACAATGCGTCACACTTCCGGTTCTCGTGAGACCGCAGATAACTGTCCATGCTCCTCACAGCTTATACTCTTTAAGAATATATCGCTGCCTGAAGGCTGTTTTGACCCCATGGTTATCTAAAACTTAGTACATCGTCTTTGCGCATTAATTCACGGCTACGCTGACTGGATCATATCTTGCATCCATTATCACCGATTTAAATCTAATCTAAAACGAGATACAAACAAGCCAACTATGTAAGGTGGTCAGTGGCGGCGCGAGAGTTTGAGGCGCCCGGGGGCAATGTTCTTTAGTGGCGCCCCTTCTTTGCCAGAGAGAACGGTTTTTGTCAGTTGCCAATCTCCAAACCCTTCCCCCCTCCCCCATCTAAACCCTGAAACAGGGGGGTCAGATGTGGGGGGAGGTTGGCAAAAAAAAAAAAGAAGCTCCCCGACGGTGCCCCCCCCCCCCGCTTGGCGCCTTGGGACAATTGCCCTCCACCCCCCACCCCCCTTGCGCCGCCACTGAAGGTGGTTCAGATGCTCTCCATTGTGACGTTATCGATATATTGTGACGTTTGCCGCGTGCTATCTTGTCCAGTCTCTGCAAGTAAATAATTCCCGACTTGTTCCTCCTACATATTGAATAAAATCTTCATATTCGGCACTAAAGCCACTGTAGAGAAAATATCGTAGAAAATGCAGTATGAATTGAGCGTGATGCAGTAATCAAATCTTGCAGTTTTCTCCAGGTGGTATTTTACCACCTCGTTGTGACAGTGGTATTATCCTTCCAAAGGGAGGTAACCCACTGTAAGGAGTATACTAACTACCATCCTCTATCTATACTGAAGGTAGCAGCGAAAACGGTGTATACGCAAAGAACACGGTGATACATTATAAGATGCTATCATATATTTGAATGTATTATTGGTTTGGTTTGTTACTGTACAAGGACACAAGCAGGTTATTTAGTGCCGAGGCAATCGGAGTAAAGTGCGTTGCCCAAGGACGTACCGTGGTAACCGAACCAGGCCGATCCAGTGGTAGGATTCGAACTGGCACCCTTTCGGTCACGAGTCCTGCACGCTAACCACTGAGCTACCGCGTCTCCTGGCTCTATTAGTTACCTCTTACGACATGCAGGAGGGTGCATAGGGCCTATCCCACATCCCCACAGGTGTGTTGAATGTATTAAACTTGAAATTATCATCCATTTAATTCCATGGGTACAATTTTTATTTTTCCTCTTCTTGATATGTGTTTGTCGATAGACTGGTTCTCTTCCAAGCGTTTTGCCCGCCCTCCCCCCCCCCCCCCATCCCCCGTAAGACATTGCATCCTTTGTACGGCAGTCAATCAATGTGTGTGCTGGTGGTGTTGGTGGGTGGGGGAGGTGTGGGCGAGGGGTGTGTGCACACCCGGGTCCATACAGTATTTTGCCAGTCACAAAGACGACGATTGCTGTGTATTCATCATGTTTTCATGCGTCAATCACTTATCTTTTCAAATAATTTTATTTCTTTATCACTTCTTTATTCCACACTAGTTAATTGCAGCAAACACCATTGATATTTCTTCAACAGTGTTTCCATGTCTTTACTACTAATAAGTAAAAAATCTGATGAAAATTACACTGAGGAAATAATTTACGGTGATTATCTAATGCAAATTAGAAATGTCATTACGGGTAATTTAATTTAATGAAATCGAATTGGCCTGCACGTCTGTTTTGATGATGCATGTAACACTCACGTCTTGCAGGTGTTTTTTTATTTTTTATTTGTTTCGTGATCATAATGACTTAAATCCTTATTTGACGACGAATTAAATCAACATCAGCTTAGTTGATTACCACAAACATCTTTTTATAACTCCAAGAACTAACTGTAAATGGACAGTACATATACATAATTTTATTAGTACTGCAAGCAAGCAACTGGCCATGCTTCGAAAGCTTATATATGCCCAGTCAAGATCAACTCTAAATGTGTGGGATAATCTCTCTAATTTTGATTCACGTAGACTAGAATAAAGTCAACTCGAAGAAGCCAGAATAGTTACAGGATTGCCAATCAAGGTTGATATAAACGGTCTTTACTTTGAAACGGGATGGCAAACTATAACATCAAGAAGAATTTATTTACAAATTATTTATGTTCTATAAAATCAAGAACGGTAATGCCGCTCATATTTGGTAGAAACTGTGCCTTTTCTGCTAGAGGAAGTATCAAATTACTCTTTTCGTGATAGAAATTAAATAACTTCTATGCCGTCCAGGTTCGAACTCTTTTCTTGATAGGGATGAAATAACTTCTATGCCATCCAGGTGCGAACCCTTTTCGTGATAGAAATGGAATAACTTTATGTCATCCAGGTTCGAACTCTTTTCTTGATAGAAATAAAATAAGTTCTATGCCATCCAGGTTCGAACTCTTTTCGTGATAGAAATGAAATAACTTATATGCCATCCAGGTTCGAACTCTTTTCTTCTTCCTTCTTTACGAGTACAATTAAATGTTTGAATTCCCTCACATTGGAATGCAGTGAGTCCCCATCTATGGGGGAGTTCAAAACATATTGGCCCAAATATTGAAAAGGCATCCAATATTTGGCTCGAGGCCAAAATAAGAATTTAATATTATTTGAAAACAAAATTGAGATTCAGCTGTAGAAGTTTAAAAGCTGACCTATATCGAGTCAACTTAACACACGACTCCTCTTGTTCATGTGGAGTGCATTTTGAAAGTTCAACACGCTTTTTCTTTGACTGTCCCATTTTCGAATAAGATAAGAATTAAATTGTTTCTATTATTGTTTCTTCCTGTCACTACCTTTTAAGTTTCAAATGTTCGCACTAATTTTTCACCCGCTGATAATGAATGTATCCTGTAATAAACTCAAATTTACATTCAGGAATTTCATCGATTCGACAGATCCTTTTTATTTTTGGTTACTTCGTGTTCATAGCATTCTGGTGTTCTTCTCCTGTAAACGATTCATCTGTGGTTCGTAAAAAGTGGCAAAATTGTTAAGCATTGCCACAAATATTTTCCTTTTTCATAATTTCATCTATCATTACATATTTTGTGCATGTATTCACATAGCACATTGTGCCATTGCAATGAGTGTGCCGAGAATACATCAAACTTGTATTGTAATTATCCTATAAAAATGGTTTATTTACTTATGTGTTAGCCAATTTATGTTAGTTAACTGCCTTTACTCATTGTTGGGCACATCTTCAAGTAGTGGGGAATACAAATTTGCCTCAGCCTTCTTTAATATTATTATTAAAACTGATGACGCTGTGAATAATATAAGTGTAGATGATCTATGCACGTTCGAATTCTAAATTAGAAGGGCTTACAAATTATTCAGGCCTTCGAGAGGGAGCAGCAATTTACAATTTATTCAGGACTTCGAGAGGGAGCAGCAATTTACAAATTATTCAGGCCTTCGAGAGGGAGCAGCAATTTACAAATTATTCAGGCCTTCGAGAGGGAGCAGCAATTTACAAATTATTCAGGCCTTACAGAGGGAGCAGCAATTTACAATTTATTCAGGCCTTACAGAGGGAGCAGCAATTTACAATTTATTCAGGCCTTCGAGAGGGAGCAGCAATTTACAATTTATTCAGGCCTTCGAGAGGGAGCAGCAATTTACAAATTATTCAGGCCTTACAGAGGGAGCAGCAATTTACAAATTATTCAGGCCTTCGAGAGGGAGCAGCAATTTACAAATTATTCAGGCCTTCGAGAGGGAGCAGCAATTTACAATTTATTCAGGCCTTCGAGAGGGAGCAGCAATTTACAATTTATTCAGGCCTTACAGAGGGAGCAGCAATTTACAATTTATTCAGGCCTTACAGAGGGAGCAGCAATTTACAATTTATTCAGGCCTTACAGAGGGAGCAGCAATTTACAATTTATTCAGGCCTTACAGAGGGAGCAGCAATTTACAAATTATTCAGGCCTTCGAGAGGGAGCAGCAATTTACAATTTATTCAGGCCATCGAGAGGGAGCAGCAATTTACACTTTATTCAGGCCTTCGAGAGGGAGCAGCAATTTACAATTTATTCAGGCCTTCGAGAGGGAGCAGCAATTTACAAATTATTCAGGCCTTCGAGAGGGAGCAGCAATTTACAATTTATTCAGGCCATCGAGAGGGAGCAGCAATTTACAATTTATTCAGGCCTTCGAGAGGGAGCAGCAATTTACAAATTATTCAGGCCTTACAGAGGGAGCAGCAATTTACAATTTATTCAGGCCTTACAGAGAGAGCAGCAATTTACAATTTATTCAGGCCTTACAGAGGGAGCAGCAATTTACAATTTATTCAGGCCTTACAGAGGGAGCAGCAATTTACAATTTATTCAGGCCTTCGAGAGGGAGCAGCAATTTACAAATTATTCAGGCCTTACAGAGGGTGCAGCAATTTACAATTTATTCAGGCCTTACAGAGGGAGCAGCAATTTACAATTTATTCAGGCCTTACAGAGGGAGCAGCAATTTACAAATTATTCAGGCCTTACAGAGGGAGCAGCAATTTACAATTTATTCAGGCCTTACAGAGGGAGCAGCAATTTACAATTTATTCAGGCCTTCGAGAGGGAGCAGCAATTTACAAATTATTCAGGCCTTCGAGAGGGAGCAGCATTTTACAAATTATTCAGGCCTTACAGAGGGAGCAGCAATTTACAATTTATCCAGGCCTTCGAGAGGGAGCAGCAATTTACACTTTATTCAGGCCATCGAGAGGGAGCAGCAATTTACAAATTATTCAGGCCTTACAGAGGGAGCAGCAATTTACAATTTATTCAGGCCTTACAGAGGGAGCAGCAATTTACAATTTATTCAGGCCTTACAGAGGGAGCAGCAATTTACAATTTATTCAGGCCTTCGAGAGGGAGCAGCAATTTACAAATTATTCAGGCCTTCGAGAGGGAGCAGCAATTTACAATTTATTCAGGCCTTCGAGAGGGAGCAGCAATTTACAAATTATTCAGGCCTTCGAGAGGGAGCAGCAATTTACAAATTATTCAGGCCTTCGAGAGGGAGCAGCAATTTACAAATTATTCAGGCCTTCGAGAGGGAGCAGCAATTTACAATTTATTCAGGCCTTCGAGAGGGAGCAGCAATTTACAATTTATTCAGGCCTTCGAGAGGGAGCAGCAATTTACAATTTATTCAGGCCTTCGAGAGGGAGCAGCAATTTACAAATTATTCAGGCCTTACAGAGGGAGCAGCAATTTACAAATTATTCAGGCCTTACAGAGGGAGCAGCAATTTACAATTTATTCAGGCCTTACAGAGGGAGGAGCAATTTACAAATTATTCAGCAGTTGTGATCAACAACACTCCTGACCCTCCCACTATATATGTATATGACACTGATAATGCTCACGAGACGGTCCCATCTGCTCTATCCTTGACTGATTTCGTTATTTTTGTAATTTCTGATTCACTTTGTCTTTTAAGACGTTATAATATGTACATGTTTGCTTGCGATGAATGCAAACCGATATTTGAGTCTTTTTTCAAATGGTATATCATTGGACTATCTGAATTATGTCAGTCTTCAAACGTTCCATGCAGAACATAATTTGAAATGATTCCATGGCCACTTTTTCTTTTCATCAAGTAGTGAGATGCATAATTCAAAACATCATTAGTGTTTTGTTCAATACAGTCGAACTTCTCCTAAAGGGTAACTTCTTTTAAGTAATCAGCTGCCTTAATCAGCCAATTGTATTGAGTTCTTAAAAAAAAACGAAAACAAAACAAAAACAAAACAACAAAATATAGTAGAATTCAACTGCTATCAAGCATTCACCTGTCATAAGAGGCCATAGTCTTCATAAGATAGGTTTGAATGTATTTATCTGTGTTATATTTCCACAGAGATCGATCGAAGTTATATATATATATATATATATATATATATATATATATATATATATATATATATATATATATATATATATATAGTAATGCGATCTTATGATTGCTAGATCACGTCGAGTTGTGAGCATCAGAAAATCCGGTTCATGACGAGACGCGATATTTTTGTTATATATCTATCAATTTTCAGATAATTTAATATATACGTAACTGAAAAACAAAAGAAATCGCTTAACATGTAAACCTTTTGAATACGAATTTCATCTTAAATCATAAACCGAATTATATTTTTATCATCTGATATGCGCATGAATATCGCAGTTTTATGAATGAAGCCCATGAAAAAACAGTCACTCATTTTCACTAAGATCTGTTAATAACACGAATGCTTTAACGCAGCAGACCCATATATGTGATTTGCATTTATTGTGCAGTTGTCAAATTGTGTATCACGCAAGATTTCACCTGCTGAATGACTATGAAAGTTTCTATCCAAGGCGAGGTTGATAGAGGTTGAACTGTTTCTGGTAGCACATTGTGAGAGGCTCCAATGGGGGACTTGGAATGGGAATTACAGCTTTATTTGTGACAGTTATTTACAGAGGGATTGGACAAATTGTTACACCTTGATAGTACAGATTTGTTACAGAGAATGTTACTCATTTTGTATAATAAAATTGTGTATCATCCATTTATCTGGGTCTTTTACTTATACGCATCGGAATACGAACTAAAAGGAGCCGCGGTGGTTAAGTGGTTAGCGTGCCGGACGCGCGACTAAACGGGTACGGATATTACTCCTACAATTGGATCAGTCCGGGCCGGCAACCGTGGTGTGCCCTTGGGCAAGTCGCTTTACTCCATTTGACTCAGAACTAAACAACCTACTTGTGGTGCTGTGAAACACCAAACCGATTAAAAATATAAGATATAGATTGCATGTTTGGATACATACTCACTATTTTGAGAGGTTTCTGTTTTATTAACTCCTCGTTAACCACATGATAGCATGAAACGCATTCAGCATATTACTTAAACCTACACACACTCTGATGCCGTCTTTGAGGCTGAAAATAATGTTTTCTTTGAAATTGAAATGTGTAGTCCTAAAACTATTAAATTTCTGACCTCTGGGGATTTCTGAAATGTATGCATATACTATCAAGTTACTTGTTGAGCCTATTTAATACGCAGTTTTCATATATTTTGTATGAAATCAGTATTACAAATCTGTAGATTTCATATATTTTGAATGAAATCAGTATTACAAATCTGTAGATTTCATATATTTTGTATGAAACAAAAAACAGTATTACAAATCTGTAGGTTTCATAGACTTCTCATTTATCTTTTATATAATGGAACGATAACTTCTATCATCGAATATTCCGGATAAATGTAATTTGAAGAAAACTAGAAATATTTGTGGTACTGAAGTTTCCGGTTTCTTCGTTCGTACCGCTTTTGTTCGTTCTGAATAGAGTCGAAACCTAAAGCTAATCGAAATCTCGGTGTCACAACGACTTAATCCGTGTCTTCGATTGCAATTGAGCATTTGAATATCGACTGATAAAACTTTAATTGGTGGTTTTGATTTTGTCCTCGGGAAATGGGTATGAAACAGTATACAGGTTATTACGTTTTTCCGCCTATCATACAATTTCCAGCAAAACCCAACATGTTAATTTTTTTTCTAGTATTCCGAAATTGGTCTTGGATTATGTATTATTCCTATACTATTTGTTTATATTCTTTTGTGTAACGTGTTGCATTCCCCGAATTCTTCTGCTCATTACTAACGTTATCCTCTCGATGCTTGCTTAAACGTTGATTGCTTCGACTTTTGCTGGCGAATAAGTCTTATGTATACAAGTCCAACCCATTGAAAGAATTCGTCTTTTCAAATGTATTTCATCATGTTGAGACAATATATTTCTGTATTTTATTATTCCACTCAGTTCTTTGAGTTTGGAGCTGCTTGGTGTACTGCGGAAGGTGTATGTTTCTAACTGATTTTGTTTAACTATCTGCATTCACTCGGTAACATAGAGATTAAACTTGACATGTGTGCAGAAAACAATGTTATAATATGATACTATAATGCTGCTTCAACTACAGAACACTTCCAAATAATGGAGAATGGTTTAGTTCAATTTTAAGGGCTTAAATGTAGCCGTGCCCTTTGTAGCAGATAATCATAGCTACATTTCAATGTTGTTCATTGATGAACTGATCATTTACTTTCTACTTTAAATCGCAGCTAAACAAATACGGGTATGCACTAGTCTTGTAATTTTCAAAATTATATAATATGAAGAGCTGAATTACGATTACGAGACAAATTAGGCCGTTTTTAAAACAAAATTCACGTGAAATTAATATGAGTCCAAAATCTTCAACTTATTCACTACAGCTTCCATGACAGTGTACTCCCCTAAATGAACAGGTTTACTCGAGCAAGAAAAATGTAACCACACGATCAACAATTTACTTCTCTAATCTGAAAGTTCGCTGGGTACTTAGTAAGTATTCATTGCCATGCACTATCGACCTGAATTGCGGGAAGCGTCGGCTACGCTTGTCAACGGACCAGGCCTCGAAATCATAAAACTCCCGTGCTTGAGTTTGAGCCAATCGCAAAGGTCTTTACTTTTGTGATCTCAATTTTCATTGGTTCAGTGTGAAAACTCAAGCTCAAATTCAAGCTCAGAGTTTTATGATCTCTAGGCCAAGTGTGCAGCCAGGGTGGTTTGGTATTGTACTATGTTGTTCATTTTACCTGTGACAAGCGCAATCGACCATACACTCAATCCGCATGGATGACATTGGGGTGCGTTTGGTCGCTATGTCCAGGACATTGGTTCACCCTGTATTTGTTTTTCTGGGTGTGTTGTGACATTGTTTATTATAAAAAGCATTGGATTCCTGTTTAAAATGCAGCTGAACCAAGGTCACCAAAACACATGAATGGTGTTTTAGGTCTAACTATATTTCTGGTTACAAGCGCCAAAACACATCTCTGAATTTACCAACGGACACATAGTTTTGGGCATTCGCAACTACGATGTCAATACCTCGAATTTATGCCGATATCTGCCATTAGCTGCCGTTCGGACCACCTCGGTTATTTACGAAACAAGGATTGACAGGGAAGTTGCGAATGCATCAAACTACTTTTTCATTCGCAACTTCTCTTTCAATCCTACGGTCAATCCAATCGTAGAAATAGCCGAGGTGGACCTAATAGATTGCCGTTTCTTTCTGTACGATGAAATTTCCGGAGAACAAAATGTCTGATTTTTTCTGTAAATTACTGCGCTGACATACATCTGAGGCAATACTTTTGTCTCGCAGAAATAGCCGAGGAGGTCCGATTGAATATTGGGCTAATATCAATCAAAATTTCCATTTTTTTCTCGCGGTTTCCTCTTTTATCTCAAAGAGAAGCACCTCACTATTAGACAGTAGAAGAAATCAACATAGAACATTCCAAATGAAAAAACCCAAAACAACAAAAACAAAACGTATAAATATCACCATAGCTTTTGACGGGGCGTTTCGTACTACAACCATTTGCACTAAAAAGAGCAAAATCGTAGTATATTTGCATTTAAATATTCGTAGAGCTCGAAATTCTAAAACAGACAAACGATCAAGCGGCCTTTGTTTCTCACTAGCTTCTAAAAGATGGATTTTGACTGGGAATGTCGATGACATAGAACATTTGTTCTCAATGTATCAACTATACTGTACCTATTGAAATCTTACGGAACATCGCTATATCTCTATCTTTCAAGCCAGTGATCTGCTTCCACCTGTATCAAATGTAAAATACTTCTATATTTATCTCGAGTTGTGAGACATATTAAACACAAGAGATCTTTTATGATAATAACGGTATTGACAATAGCAACGAAGGACAAAAGCAACTAGGTATATGATTAAAATTAGAGCTCCATTCTCTGTGGTTATCGCATTATCTACTCGACACCTTGTTCTGTAGTTACACACAATTATAATTTTCTTGCCAGTATGAGGTCTTGTATGTATATGAGCTGTTGTTTACTATGCTGGTAAAATACAACAGTACCAATATGGCGCTTTAGGGTGACATTCACGGGACAGTGAAAACTATAATGATGGCAGGCAAGCCTTTTCTACAGGGTCAGAAATCTGGTAGAGGCATTGATTACTTGGTAAGACGAATTCATATTATAAATTAGTAAAAGAAGTTTGCATTTACAAGTTTTGATTCAACCCTAAATACTTCGAAATGAGATTGATTAGCAGAGATATCGATTTTTACATCGTATGTGGAATGTACACAGGCCTTGACGATTTTTGTTCAATTATACATTCTACTCAAAATTGCATGTACATGTCTTGTTCACAAATTACCATGTTAAAGTAATCATGTCCTGTCCCTCGAAACAAAATGCAAAAGTTTCTAAATATAGTTATCGGAGGATATGCAAAACTATTAAATATTTCAAAAGCTTAGATTAATCAATTTAAGATGAAATATTTGTTTCGTACCGTGAATTTTGTAACTTTGATATTGACATGAAAATTCTTAGATTTCCTCTGGATCCAGAGATAACCGCATTTGGTCTTTACTAAGGTATGCACAATGTTGGGTGTATATCAGAGCAGAAACTATATTAGAAATCTAGGCATATTTTGTTCTTGAACATGGTTATGGGATTGCAAACATTTCCATTTATAGCCTGCTATGTACTAAATATCGTTTTTGCTTTGAACCGTTTAAGAAAGACTCTTGACCTAAGTGGCGGATCCAGCCCAGCCCCAAGCCCTATTCCAACGTGTCCAAAATGGGTGGGCTCATTCCTACAGTTACAAAATCTGAACTGGCCTTTTGGACATTTCAGTCAACAATTTAAACAGCGTTTTCGGAATAACATAACGCTTTGTTGAGAAATAATTGCTTAGGTAATTTCATTCACGTATACATATATCTCATTACCCACTATTGATTTCGCATAAGGGTTGCGGGGTGGGGAGACGTGAAGACAATAGTTCTATCGGATGTGGTTTGGTAAAGCACTTTGGTGTGTTAATTGTCGATAGGTCAAAAACGCTGTAACAATTAAGACGAATACAGTTATAACAGTGGGTTCAAACGTTAATATTAACTACAGAAGCGATTTGAGAGGTGATTGTTAGACCAAATTACACTTCCATCCATGTTTTCAAAACTGCCCCCCCCCCCACTCCCCAGAAAAAAACAACAAATAAACAAACAGAAAGTGAAGTCTAATGATGACACAGTACGCCTTTTTAAATGTATCTTAAGTGTCAGTGTGTGTGCTTTTGTGCATGGTAATATCAAATATACATTCCAGCTTATCCATCTTTAATCTGTCCATTTTTATAAATTGCGTCTCTAGCAACAGTATTTATATATTTATATCTAGGTATCTAGGTTGTGAATCTTCTCCATTGGTGTTCCCACTTCTCTAGCTCTCTTTTTTTCTCTTAGTCGCTGGTGGGTGCCATACATTATCCATCAAAGTTTTGTCATATTTATTTATTCAATGACATAAATGCGTTGCATGTTTATATGGGCAGAAACTTTACTTCTAAAGAGCAATTGAACGCTTCGCAAAGCATAACACTAAAAAAATCTTTTCAATTCCAAATCTGTAACAATCTGCAAAACCGTTATTTTCTATTGGAAAGGGTACCATTTAAATGGTAAAAATCGTAACTCTGGGGATGTCCATTTGTCGCATGATCTGCAGACTTAGAAAAAAAAAAACAATTAGTAATTACAGTTACACGGAAAATGTATCATTGTCTTTTTTCTTAATAATCAGGCTGAACAAAACGCCTTTCCTGAACAAGATCGTTAAAGGTGTTGCTTTTTATTTCAAATTGATATTTTTAAATATCATTCCGCTGCTAGTTTTGCTAATATATATATATATATATATATATATATATATATATATATATATATATATATATATATATATATATATATATATATATATATAAATTGATAACGGCGCAAATACAAAACAGTTTCCCCAACGTTTCGAGCTAAACAAACTCTTCGTCAGGGGAAGAAACAATTTACATCCACAAATCAAACACTAAACACAAAAGCCAAGAAGGATTCCTGACTCCTGCATCTTTCAATGAAGGGGAAATCAACAAAGAAAGAATAAACAATAGAAGAAAGAAAGAAGTCAAAATCAATCAAAATACGGTCTTAAACGGGTACACTACATATCTATCTTATGCTGCCAGCAGCCCAACAAAGTTGTGTAAAAAAAATTCAAAGAGAAGTGTTTATCGTGCGTATCACGCAGAGCACCAAAGTGTTTTGACCTAATTTCAGGCTGGGAACAAAGGACTGACCATGCGCGGCGAAAAATCAATGCCATCATCAAAATGTGCAAAAGAAATTATATCCCGGTAAAGTTATGCATGGAGGTACTAAGGAAGTATGTCAAGAACATGGTATAGCGGGATAACGGACAATAGTTCAAATAATAATAAGAAGAAGAAGAAGAAGAAGAAAAAGAAGAAGAAGAAGAAGAAAACAAATAATACATGTAAAGAGTTACGGAATATTTACCTGGGTAAATATTATCGCAAAAATTGCGTACGTCTGATAAACTGTTGCCTGGCTGTAGTTTTGATAAGATTGCATTAGGAAGGTTCCACTTTTTCATTTAGGCCGAACTCCCCATGAATTTTCAGTTGAAGTATCCAGTTTCGTTCCTTACATGTGCGTACTATATTGGTCCACCCCAGGTTAGAATCAATCGGTAGCATCTCGAGGGACTCGACTGAATGCCAGGTCGAGTTGTAGTACTGGTTGGCGAGTTCGCGTTGATTTTGTTGCGAATAAGGCTCTTGTGGTTTTTCGTTTGTTTTCTGAGATCAAAGATTTGGCGAACATATTGAGTGCCACAAATCTTGCATGTTAGAAGACAGATTACATTTTTGGTTCGGCATCCTAACTTCTGATTGATAGTGTAGCTAACTCCTGTCGTCGAACTTCTGAACGATTTGGTCTCGGGCATATGTTTGCAAATTACGCTTGTCTTTGCAGCAATAGGTGCCTGAATCCGTGGTCTTGTTTGAAGTTACCTTGACACACACCAAATTGTCCTTCAGATTTTTAGGTCTACGGTACGCAACCATAGGAACTTCTTGAAATATGCCTTTCCGATGTTCGGCGGATTCAATCTGGTTCCGATGCTTCCGAATTATCTGTTGTAACTTTGGGGCGTCGGGGTGGAAATTAACCACAAAGGGGACGCGTTTGTTAGTTTTCTTGGTTTTATATGTCAGGAGGGTTCCTCTATAGAGGAGTCTAGTTTTGTTAATAGCCTCCTCGATGTAGCTATTTCTGTATCCTCTTCTTCTAAGGCGCCCCTTGAACTCTCCGAGTCTCTTTTCAAAAGGTAGTCGGATTAGAGCATATGCGTTTGGTCCGAACGCACATATCGTAAATGAGATTTTTTATTACGTGCTGGGGGTAGCAGCTGGTTGGGAGTAGATACTGGTGAGAGTCAGTTGGTTTAGAATACAGGTCAGTTTTTATGTTCCCCTCCAGGAGGGTAGATTGAGTATCCAAAATGATGTTGGACCTGTTTGATGACTCTGATGTAAATTAATCGTAGGATGGAAGTTATTGGCGAATTCAAGAAATATTTTGAAATTGTCGCTCGTTTCGATCCATTTTGATTCTATGTCATCAATAAATCTGCTCCAGCTTAGAGGTCTATAGGGTGCCCCGTTGAGGAGCTTTTGCTTGAATCTTCTCATGTAGTTATTCGCCATATGACATATATATATATATATATATATATATATATATATATATATATATATATATATATATATATATATATATATATATATATATATATAAAGAATACACATCTTATGATGAATAACGGTCCTTTCAAGTGCACTGCATCCAGCAAGGGATCGCGTTTGTCAGGGATTGATTACGATAAATGCAACAAACTGACAAAGAACAGTGCAAAACTAACTTTTAATTAGCCCAAGCGCTTTCGATTCTCACTGAGTCTTTGTCAACGGCAAACACAAAACAGAAACAAGACAGAAAATAAATACAAAAAAGCGTTTAAATCACAGAAGTTTTCATGACTATTTCTAATGGAATTAAAGCTTGAAAATGTTTAATGTTTCACCTTGTTGGCTTCAACTTGACTGATGATGTAGTAAACTAGATAGTGTTGACCGAGAAAAGGGAGGAGCTATAGCGCCATCTGTTTTTTAATGTAAAGTGGTGTAACGGTAAATTATATCCCTGATATTTCATTGCTTCTGTAATGCTAGTAATGACCATAATATTAATAACACCGTTAAGAACTCCAAAAAAAATAATAGTAGTAATTATAGGTGAGTGAGTGAGTAATGAGGAAAATGATTGAATTATTTAATTAAAAAAGTGGTGGCTGTAAACAGATGATGATTTTATTTGCATGTGGTTGTCCTTTTCGAGTCTTCTTGGTTTAAGCCGCTTGGTTTCAGCGTTCCTTTTGTGTAGCTTTTCGGTTTCTCCGACATACTGAAGCCCGCATATCCATTAAGATTCCTTTTCGTTCCTGGTTTAGGAACTCCAGTTGGGGTTGTGAGCAATTGCAATTAGTGTTACATCACTGAAAGTGTGGCCAGGTCAAGAGAAGTGTTCTGTAACTGGATTTCTTCCCAGCTGCTTTGTCATCCAATCAGATCTGTGACGATTGATCCTTTTATGTAGCTTTTCGGTTTCTCCGACATACTGAAACCCGCAGATCTTAAATGTGATGAGATAAATTATATTCTCTGTTTTATACGTTCTGTTTGGACCATGTATATAAAATGTTTCGCTCGTCAGTGTGCTAGAGAATGTGCTGATCTCTATCATATGTTGACACCTTTTGCACCTTTTATCACCACAGCTACCAGATTTGCCAGGATAGTCTTGGCTTGTTATTGGCGTTATTGGCCGACTTAGAACACTGAAACCAAGCGGCTTAAACCAAAAAGACTCGAAAAGGACAACCACATGCAAATATAATCATCATCTGTTTACAGTCACCACTTTTTTAATTAAGTAATTCATTCATTTTCCTTATAACTCACTCACTCACCTATAATTACTACAGGTTGTTTTTTTTGGTTTTTTTTTTGGAAGTTCTTCGTGGTGTTATTATTGCTATGGTCATTACTCGCATTACAGAAACAATGAAATATCAAGGAAATAATTTACGGTTACACCACTTTACATTAAAAACAGATGGCGCCAAAGCTCATCCCTTTGTAGGTCAATATCAACTAGTTTACCACATCATCAGTCAAGTTGAAGCCAACTAGGCGAAACATTAAACATTTTCAAGCTTTAATTACATTAGAAATAGTCATGTAAACTTTTGTAATTCCAACCCTTTCTTGTGTTTAATTTCTGTCTTATCCGTTTTGTGTTTGACAAAGTCTCAATGAGAGTCGAAAGCGCTTAGGCTAGTTAAAACTAGTTTTGCACTGTTAGTTGTCAGTTTGTTGCATTTGTGTGTGTGTGTGTGTGTGTGTGTTTGTGTGAACTGTATGAAAAATGAGCAAGACGCTATGAATTTTGTAGTTTAGGTTTCTGTTTTTTTGTAAAAAATGTTTTTTTAAAATAGTTAACATGTTTGTATTTCAGAAGGATCAGTCAGATTACCCCGTACACAGCGCTGCGGCGAGTGGAAACTTGGAGGCTGTGGAGTATTTAGCCAGGACAAAAGACTTTAATTCCTGCGACGAGGTAGTCATGCCGCTTGTATTGTTGGACTGGTCATTTTCAATCAACTTTTCACTTTTTAAACTGAAAGATCATGAAAGAACATTTATTGGCTCTCCAATGTGTAAATTCGCATCATCATTTGAAAGTTACAGTTCAAACGTCTTTCATAAACAACGGTTTTATTCCAAAATCCGTTCATGATACTTTCTGACGAGTTTACACTAAAACTTTCAGACACTGGACTACGAGCATAAAATGGATAACAGTTGTTAACGACAGGAGCAAAAATGTTCCTCACAAAGCTTTGTGTTTGCTTTTATTTTATGCCCTCAGTCATTTGTTTCTGGCATACACTAATTTTCGGTAATGGTCCTAATTTTTCCCGGAATATTAAAAAAAGCATGTGCGCTTTAATGTAACCCTTTTTGTTTCGAAAACTAATGTTACCTGTTTCCTCACTTTGAAGCACCAATATGAATGCAACGACATTTAAATAACATGCATTAAAAGATAGGCATGAATAGTCAAAGATTCTAGATGATTCTGACAATAAATCAGATATTCCTTATTAATATCCAGAATATTTTCTCTACAAGAATTGTCGTTGTTACAAATTCACACTAAAGTTTTGAGTTCACTAGTGTAGTATACCGTTATGATATGTGTTTTCAGTTTGATGTTTAGAATTCGATTGAGTCTTGTTATTGTACGTCTTTCCTGTCCGAAGTTAAGAATTCGAGTCAGCTTAGTATGCGTTCCATATTTGAAGTTTGGAATTCGAGTCAGCTTAGTATGCGTTCCATATTTGAAGTTTATAATTCGAGTCAGCTTAGTATGCGTTCCATATTTGAAGTTTATAATTCGAGTCAGCTTAGTATGCGTTCCATATTTGAAGTTTATAATTCGAGTCAGCTTAGTATGCGTTCCATGTTTGAAGTTTATAATTCGAGAGTATGTGTTCCATATTTGAAGTTTGGAATTCGAGTCAGCTTAGTATGCGTTCCGTATTTGAAGTTTGGAATTCGAGTCAGCTTAGTGTATTGTTATAGTACGCGTTTCCTGTCCGAAGTTTAGAATTCGAGTCAGCTTAGTATCCTCGTACAGTACAGCTTAGTTGTTATGGTACGCCTTTCCTGTTTGAAGTTTAGAATCGAGTAAGCTTAGTATGCGTTCCATATTTGAAGTTTGGAATTCGAGTCAGCTTAGTATGCGTTCCATATTTGAAGTTTGGAATTCGAGTCAGCTTAGTGTATTGTTATAGTACGCGTTTCCTGTCCGAAGTTTAGAATTCGAGTCAGCTTAGTATCCTCGTACAGTACAGCTTAGTTGTTATGGTACGCCTTTCCTGTTTGAAGTTTAGAATCGAGTAAGCTTAGTATCCTCGTACAGTACGCATTCCCTGTATAATTCGAGTCAGCTTAGTATGCGTTCCATATTTGAAGTTTGGAATTCGAGTCAGCTTGGTGTATTGTTATAGTACGCGTTTCCTGTCCGAAGTTTAGAATTCGAGTCAGCTTAGTATCCTCGTACAGTACAGCTTAGTTGCTATGGTACCCCTTTCCTGTTTGAAGTTTAGAATCGAGTAAGCTTAGTATCCTCGTACAGTACGCATTCCCTGTATAATTCGAGTCAGTTTAGTATGCTGCTATGGTTTGCGTTTCCTATTTTAAAGTTTAGTCATCGAATCAGCTTAGTATACTCTGATAGTATACGCTCATATGGAGAGCAGCGGTTGCACAGTTGGTAGAGCGTCGTACTCGTAATCCAAGGGTCGAGGGTTCGATACCCGCCAGGCCAGTCCGGGTTGGCTGCCTCGGCGTGTCCTTGGGAAAGGCACTTAGCTCGCATTGCCTCGGCATGATATAGCCAATAATGTGTTAAAGTGCAGCTAAAATGAACAAAAAACAATTTTAAGAAACAACAACATAACCACGCACATGTACTAATGGATATGGAATGTTATAAAATGTTTCGTAATGCGTGATGTTACTGGGTTCCAGCATAGGCCAGACATATTTTTTAAAATTATACTTAAAGAAATCTTGGAATACTGTTCAAAAGCGTTTTTGTAGTGTGTGAAACCTACCATGCCCTAAGATAATAGAAATATCTCAAACTCCAATTAGTAGTTAACTCAGATTTTTCACGTCGAATTTCTGACGTCTAGTAATCAGCCGTCGGAATTTTAAGTGGAGTCCGAGTCTGAATGTGAGAATGGGTTGTAATCTTGATATCTGATTTTTCACGCTCCACACAGCTCATACGCTTTCATAAGATATCGCTTCTGTAAGGCTGTTTTTACCATTTGGGTCATCTTAACCTTAGTACATCGTTTCAACGCATTAATACACAAACACGTTGTCTGGATCCTATCTTACTTCTCTTATCACAGATTGAAATCCGGTCAGAAACAAGGGAAAATGAACAAAACTGTGTTCTGCGGATCAAATGCACTTCATTGTGACGTCATCTGTATATTGCAACATTTGATGCGTGCTATCTTGTAACATCGTCAGCCCTGTGCTACGTCACTACATGTAAACAAAATCCTGACTTTTTCCTCCTACGCATTTGGCAAAATCTTCCCATTATTCAGGAAAGCCACTGTAGAGAAAAGATTGCTGCAAATGCAATCTAAATTGAGTGTGATGCTGTTATCGAAGCGTACAATTTTCTCCAGGTGGTATTTTACCATCAAATTTACAACGTTGCGGCAGTGGTATTATCTGACCCAAGGGAGGTAACCCACTGTGAGGAGTATGCTGATTTTCATCGAAGTACCATCTTAAGTTAACCTAGCCTGGATCACCCGGCCCGCTTTGGCTTTCATCGTTATGCTATGGAATGCAAAACGAGAGCGTGTGGAAAAACGAAGTGAAACGGAAAACGAGACACTCTAAAATTTGAGCGCTTACGAAGGAAAATTAAATATAATAAAGCTAAAATACATCCCCCCCCCAAAAAAAAACCCCAACAAAAAAACCCCCATCTCAATTCACATATTCAAGGTAATCAAAACTGAAAGTTATGTCAGTCATGAATATTGCTGTAAAATCCATTTAGTTATTTATTTCCCTTGCGTCATTTTTGACTTTATGCGCATTATGACGTCATAATCTCGATGCTTTCAATACTTGCTCAAGAGATGAAATCAAACTGTATCCGCTTGACGTACAAATCTGCAATACAGGTACAGTCTGGACAGGACGAAACTAATCTTAATCGTGTAGAGACTAATCTTAATAGTGTAGAGACTAATCTTAATTGTGTACAGACTAAATTGTATGTCAATGTGGTCATGCACGCGCATTTACTCATCTTAAATTAAATATTAACCGTTGTTCTAAAATTTAATACTAATATAGTTTAACCAAAGTCTATTCAATTTTGATTATTGAATGCTCTGCACCTTAACTGTCATCAAGAAACTTTCAGACGAAATTTATTGATCGCTATGGACTTTTACAGTGGTGGCCAGGTCATAAACTGGGTCGAGATAAGAGCACGTCGGGTCTAATCGTCACAATATAGGGTAGTACGAATTTTGTTTTCAACATGCGTAGCTTTTATTGTGACATCACAGCGCGCGACAATCAATCCGGTTTGTACTGGATCACACCTCTAGGTTGACCTCGTCCAAAAATGTCCACGTACTTTAACATTGGGTTTTGCCTTATGTGTTTCTCGGGGCCTGTAAATAATGACCTTCCAAAGTATTATGAATGTATGAAGATCAAAATAAAATGAATAATCGCCATTTAAAGATATGTGTAATCAAATTCTAAAAAAAGACACCTGTTACTGAAATAGTCGGTACTGAACGGATACATGACCTGTATGACTGTTATTATAATCTTAAGCGTGTATCACATCAGTAGTATCATGCACAGGTTACATTGAAATAATTCCATGATATTTTTTTTTTTTCAGCAAGTAGTGATAGATATATTTTAAAACATCACGTGGACATTATCCATTGAGCGGCTGATAATCAGACATTAGAAGTTTTCATTGAGTCTCAGTATGAGAATGATAGCTTTAAAAATCTTGGGGAAAAGTGTTTGTAAATTTAAATTGGTCTCCATTTCAGGATGGAAAGACACCGCTGCACATTGCATGCGAAAAGTGTCAGTTGGACGCAGTAAAGACATTGCTAAGGCTAGGTGCAGACGTGAATAGAGTAGACAGGGTAAGTTACTTATGCCATTGACCATCAATCGATGTTGAGTTTACTTCATATCGTATAGCCGGAAAAGTACGGAGCCCCTTAGTGACATGGATGCAAATATTTTTTATTTCGTTATAACGAAATATATTTTGATTAAACGAAATAATATCTCGTTATTTTGAAATATTATTTATTTTAATCGAAATACTATTTCGTTATAACGAAATACTTTTTCGTTATTTCGAAATACTATTTCGTCATTTCGAATACTATTTCGTTATAAGGAAATACTATTTTGTTACTTCTAATAAATATTTCGTTTAAACGAAATAGTATGTAGAAATAACGAAATAGCATTTCGTTTAAACGAAATAATATTTCGAAATTAAGGGGCTCCATAGCAAAGAGATTAAAAGGTCATTTTTGCTGTTTGATGTAATAAGTTTTATCAATAAGAGAACATTTGCATATCACACGAGCATAATGTGGCTTTCGGGTTCTTGATTTATTGCAATAAAGCTGTATTTTATTTTTGATGATCACGTGCAAGAAAGATAAATAAACCTGGTATTCAGTTTTAGAAACTACAGAACAGATGATTATTTAATAAGAAAATGTGAACTTTCGTGCAACAGTGCTATAAAAAACAATAGTGCTCATTAACTAGATGCTAGATAAAATTATTCCTGTATTTCGTCACAAGACAATAAAGTTGAATGTATTTATCTTTTCAGGCAAATGGGAAAACAGCTCTTCATTATGCAAGTTGATTGTATTTATCTTTGCAGGCAAATGGGAAAACAGCTCTTCATTATGCAAGTTGATTGTATTTATCTTTGCAAGCAAATGGGAAAACTGCTCTTCATTATGCAAGTTGATTGTATTTATCTTTGCAGGAAAATGGGAAAACTGATCTTCATTATGCAAGTTGATTGTATTTATCTTTGCAGGCAAATGGGAAAACTGCTCTTCATTATGCCAGTTGAATGCATTTATCTTTGCAGGCAAATGGGAAAACTGCTCTTCATTATGCAAGTTGAATGTATTTTTCTTTGCAGGAAAATGGGAAAACTGGTCTTCATTAATCAAGTTGATTGTATTTATCTTTGCAGGTAAATGGGAAAACCGCTCTTCATTAATCAAGTTGATTGTATTTATCTTTTCAGGCAAATGGGAAAACTGCTCTTCATTATGCAAGTTGATTGTATTTATCTTTGCAGGCAAATGGGAAAACTGCTCTGCATTAATCAAGTTGATTGTATTTATCTTTGCAGGCAAATGGGAAAACTGGTCTTCATTATGCAAGTTGATTGTATTTATCTTTGCAGGCAAATGGGAAAACAGCTCTTCATTATGCAAGTTGAATGTATTTATCTTTGCAGGCAAATGGGAAAACTGGTCTTCATTATGCAAGTTGAATGCATTTATCTTTGCAGGCAAATGGGAAAACTGGTCTTCATTATGCAAGTTGAATGTCTTTATCTTTGCAGGAAAATGGGAAAACTGGTCTTCATTATGCAAGTTGATTGCATTTATCTTTGCAGGCAAATGGGAAAACTGCTCTTCATTATGCAAGTTGAATGTCTTTATCTTTGCAGGCAAATGGGAAAACTGGTCTTCATTATGCAAGTTGATTGTATTTATCTATGCAGGAAAATGGGAAAACTGGTTTTCATTATGCAAGTTGAATGTATTTATTTTTGCAGGAAAATGGGAAAACTGCTCTTCATTATGCAAGTTGGACAGGCAGGACTGACATTGTTGATGAACTCCTCCAACAAGGAGCAGTTGTATTCACAAATGACGCGGTAAGAATTTTAGTATTAACGTAGAGGGTTCTGAGAAGAAGAAAATGTATTGGTTTAAACGGTCAATATAGTCTTTCCATACACATTTCATATCTCTTTGATTTTTTTTCAATCGCTTTTACCTGTGTCTAAGATGTTCCTAGATAGACACTAAGTTTTAATTCTCATGAACATGTGACAATAGCATTGCTTCTTTGTAAATGGTACAGACTATAGATAGTACAGTTTTCATAATATTACAGCCTTGTTGTATAATTAGTTTTAAAAGTTGTAGAACACTCTATGATCATAAAAATATTTATAGGTACCATTTGATGCTCATAAATTGTGTGAAAAAATTCCATATTGTGCTCATAAATTATGTGACAAATCCGTATGATACTCATAAATTGTGTGACAAATCAGTATGATACTCATAAATTGTGTGACAAATTAGTATGACACTCATAAATTGTGTGAAAATTCCGTATGATACTCATAAATTGTGTGAAAATTCCGTATGATACTCATAAATTGTGTGAAAATACCGTATGATACTCATAAATTGTGTGAAAATTCCGTATGATACTCATAAATTGTGTGAAAATTCCGTATGATACTCATAAATTGTGTGAAATGTCCGTATCATACTCATAAATTGTGTGAAAAAATTCAATATGGTGCTCATCAATTGTGTGAAAATTCCGGATGATGCTCAAGAATTGCGAAAAATTCAATTTGATTTGTTGATTTTTAAAAAAGGGAAATTTAAACACATTATTGGCTATATAATGTCGAGGCAATGGGAGCCAAGTGCGGTTCCCAAGGGCGCATCAATGCAGCCGACCCGGGTTGGCCTGAGTGGGTATCGAACCCGTGACCCTTGGATTACGAGTCAGACGCTATACAGCTGAGCTACCACCACTCCTGAAAGCATACCATATGATGCTAATATATTGTATGATATTCCATTTTAACTTCCTATAGAATAGCTCAGTTGGTAGAGTGTCGGGCTCGTAATCCAGGGGTCGCGGGTTTCATATCCGCCCAGGCCAACCAGGGGCGGCTGCCTTAGTATGTCCTTGGAAAAGGTACTTAGCTCCCATTGCCTTGGCGTAATATAGCCAATAATGTGTTAAAGTGCCGTTAAAAACCAACACACAAACAAACAATCCTTCAAAATTTAAGACTAGTCTTAATCATACAACTTTAAATTTGACAGATGTCAGTTACATAGAGATACAAAATATTTTTTTTCTACATTGCTAAAGAAGTAAGGTCATTACAATTTTTCCAAAAGAAGCGTTGACTTTGAAACAGAACATAATATTAACCGACCAAAAACCCAAAGAACGCATATAATTATATTATAAAACAGAACACCGAAACGACCAAAAATTGGAAGATAAATGTCAATCCGATTAGAATCGAGATCTCCGGAAAGGAGATCTTACGGGTACGTATAGAAGTTCGTGTTCTGCTGAAATTTCGTATTCCCTGTCCACTTATTTTTAGTAGCTTACCAGAATTGCTTGTAAGGAAGAGTAATCTTTAGCAACCATATGTTCCAAATGATGTACAGCAGTATGAAAGCTGGAATTTAATTGGTGAAACGAAAGGTCAACAGAACATAACCGCGTATAGGTGCCTGTCAGATCTGCTTTTTGATACGTAGATCTTGATTTAAACTAGATTGGACATATGTAAGAGTGGCATTCTGTTTGTCAGAGGATTTGATCATGTACACTTCTCGACTTGAAACTGTACACTGGTAAATCCTTTATTTCCAGTATACGTAATTTGGTTTCTATTTGTTCCCAATTTCGTATTTCGTTTCTTAGATTTTTCCTACCATATTTAAAATCTTGTTTTGATCCTATTTCACGAACGATTCCAATAGGCTTTGACCACAACAATGGACTTTCGTTAAAAGCAAAAGTGTACGAACACTCAACCGCCGAGGCATTTCTAATGATATAGAAAGTACAGCAGTATTACAACAGGGTGCAAATTTAAGAACATATACAGCAGAATGGAATTTATTTCATCTCTGTTTTGGAAGATAATTTTGCTTAATATCCAGGCAAATTCTGATACTATGTACGCTCTCAAATTACCACGGTTTGGCCCTCACAAAAGCAGAGGACCTCTTCTCGGGTTTAGATGTCACTTGCATTCTTCTGATTTCTTCTACGGTCAACATAGTCCTTTTTAACTGTATACTAGAATAGTTAATGTGTAGGATGTTTACAAATGTTGTCCACAATGACATAACCGAGCTTCTTACCACAACCTTATCGTTCTCTTTTCCAGAATGAGATCAACCCAATGCATCTGGCAGCTGACGGCGGCCATATTGATGTGATCAAACAACTCTGCTCCGTGCACGGTGACATTCGATGTCGGGATAAGGTAAGCATAGACAAATTTGTGCTTTTTTGTATAATTGCGCCGTCAATCCTTTGTTTTTGTCTGGCTGTTTGTGGTTGGCTCCTTATTTTATATTCTGTAGATAAATTTGCCTTCTTTTACTTTTAGGGGTTTAAGTATCCTCTTTTCTCCCTATGACAGGAGACAATCCAGGCTGGTGTGGCACTGTAGTTCATTGCCTGATTGACGATTTCACGACTTACATAGAACGATGCTATCTGTTGTAAAGTCTAAATCTTTGTCTCTCGTTTGGCTTCAATTCGATGGTGTTTATTCATCGATTTTAATGAAATTAAACTAACGTGTGCTACTGGATCTGAACGCATTAAAGTGCAACATTGTCCGAATCTACCGTTTCCAGGCTTTTACTTTCGAAAACCGTTGATCTGTTTACCGATCGCAGTCATTTCAGACTTTGTGAATTACATGCAGGCGACCTGTCGCGTTGATGTCGATGCTGCTCGCAACTAGTAGAAAAAAATTGTTGAGGCCTAATGTAGTAGCGACTTTTAGGGAGTCAGAATCAACGGATAAACACTGTAAAGCCAGCGTCAAGTGAGAGGTTTCCTGGATCTGGCAACATCAAATGTATATGCCATTGACCTTAACTGTATTGTCCCCACCGTCATTATATATAGAAAGGTATATGCAGAGTGAAGGTAGTCTTATCTACCTCATTACTTGTATATTTAATGATATTATTCTAACTAGTTGTTTCTGACTGTGGGACGGAATAATTCACTGATTCAGTGCTGCGTTATTTCCGCGTATTAACTCTCTATTCGCCATCTTTAAATGCTCGACCGTAAGTCGAATTGCGTTGATGCGTTGCTATTACTTTGTTGTGTAAAGTTTGTGGCTTTCTTGCTCAGTAAGCTTACTTGCAGTACTAAAGAATATTTTAGCTATAAATGAGCACGAAATAATTCAGCTATACCTAGTTTGGAAAACTCAAATAATGACAGAATACACAAATGGCATGCTTTGTTTTGTTTTGTTTTAGGATTATACTGAACCGATTCACTTCGCCGCACTTAGGGACAGACACGGTATACTAGAAGACATGGTAAAGCTTGGTGCAGATATCAACGCAAAAGATTGGGTAAGACATAGCATTAGATTTAAGACGACAAAAACCTTTTAAAAAAGCATCCAACCTTCACAGCCACACGTTCCTATCAATATTTTAAACAATTTTCAATTGCATTCTATGTTGAATGAAAGTGTTTTCTTAAAAATTACATTATTTGTTATTTTCACAAGAAACGATACCTATAATTAGTAATTGTTTCAGTACCAAAGGTACGGACTCTGTGTAAGTTATTTATCACTTTGTTCCTAAACGCTCTTATCTAACTTGCGTTAAAAGTATCGAATATTGGATATCATTGTCATATAAATCTCTCTTGCCACGTGAGGATTTTCTTTTAAATCGCTTGCATATGCGTCGATCCTATATCAATGCAAACACTTACTTTTATAGCTGGTGGCATCTGTATTTCTTTCCTTCCCGACGAAAATCCCTTTAAAAAAAAATGATATAAGATTTTTTAAGCTATTCTGCATTGCTGACAATATAAACAAGTACTATGTCGGATATATCACATGATCACAAGCAATTTTCATGCATGTCAAGAAAATGCGATGCAATTTTACATCGTTATCCACAGCTTGATGCAACACCCATGCATTATGCTGCTAGAGGAGGGGGCGGACAAGCAATTCAAAAACTTCACGAGTTAGGAGCGCCTGTTGAACCTGAAGACTATGTAAGTGCTTCCCGTTCCTAAGTATATCATTTATGCTTATATTTTAGCGGAAAGGTAACAGCGTACAATTATCCCATGTATACTTCTTTAGAAGAAGAATAGAACAAATATGGAGTTGAGTGATTACATATTCTATACCAAATTTAGCAAAGGTTATTTACGAATTCTCAACAATCCAAGAAAAATACCAAATTTAGCTAAGATTATTTACGATCAGTTAACAATCCAAATGTATGACTCGATTTAATAATTACTTCGGTCTTTAAATTTTTTCCTGAATTGCATCTGTGATATAAAGTATGACTTGGCAACTTGATGAGATAGTGTTCTTACTATTGCCTAACGCTCCTTTGCGATATATCATTGAATGAGTCATCATATGTTACAGCCGTGGAAATTATTCATTTTCTTTTATTCACAGACATGAAAAACAATTTACGGACACATCAAAAATGATGCTGAAAGCAAACATTTCTTGAACAAATGAGATTGAATGCATGGGTTAGGAATGTTAGAAATGATATCTGTCATTTTGTCCAGGTCATTTTATTTCATCGGATGAAAAGACGTTATAATAAACCAATGCAAAGGAGATATTTCAGTGAATCTGTGAACAATCCACCTGAAACTATGCTAGAGCGAGGGAATGTTGATATATATTTACATAATGTTGGAAACAATTTTATGGATGCAAATGGTATCTTCATTGTGTTAGCTATGATTTCACTAGCAAGGCGGATACAGATTTCGTACAAGGAAACACTTATTTGGTCTGAAAACTCGTGATGATATACGCTGTATCTGTTATTTAGCCTTGATATATATATATATATATATATATATATATATATATATATATATATATATATATATATATGTGTGTGTGTGTGTGTGTGTGTGTGTGTGTGTGTGTGTGTGAGTGTGTGTCTGTGTATGTGTGTGTGTTCTCGTTCACAGTCAAGGAATCAAAGACGCTTATGATGGCATATTTGAACAATCGAAGCATATCCTGTCAATTTTATTTAGCACTAAAGGTACTATTTTTGTTAGAGAGGTAAAGGCTGAATGTTCCATATGCTGAGAAAATTCTTGGATGAAACGAATCTCTGCCTAAAATTGTATTACTTGGCTAGACCCTATTTTACTTGCAACTCAATCGGGTATATTTTAGCCAAATTCTTCTAATCAATATTTTACTACAGCGTGGCGATACACCACTCCATCATGCCTCTATGCACAATCAAGAAGCTACAATCGCTGTGCTGTCTAAGCTTGGAGCAGATTTGCATCACAGAGATAAAGTAAGCATTCACCGAAGGTCAGACAGGCTGACTAATGCTGTAGTAGCAATTTTTCTAGAATGTTAAGAATTACAGATTCAGGTTTGGAGGATGAAGTAAAAATCTATTTTGTACAATACTCTGACTTTTAAGAAAATTATATCTTGCCTCTATCTCACAAATGGATAGAAGATGTATTTTACATAATGATAGATACATGGAGCTGTATTTTTCACAATGATAGATACATGCAAGCTGTATATTTCACAATGATAGATACATGCAAGCTGTATTCTACATAATGATAGATACATGCAAGCTGTATTTTACACAATGATAGATACATGCAAGCTGTATTTTACATAAGGACAGATGCATGCAAGCTGTATTTTACATAAGGACGGATACATGCAAGCTGTATTTTACATAAGGACAGATACATGCAAGCTGTATTTTATATAAGGATTGATACATGCAAGCTGTATTTTATATAAGGATTGATACATGCAAGCTGTATTTTACATGGGGATAGATACATACAAGCTGTATTTTACATAACGATTATATGTGATAATAGGAAAGCAAACATATCCTAAGAAACAGCAATTTCAGCAAGATGCACACCTCAAAAAAGACAATTATTCATTTTTTGATAAAAGCCTCTCTCACAGTAAAGTCATATCTAACAAATTGAAAGAACATTTTTACTTTGTTATTTCTTTATGTAGCCTCTCTTTGAAACCCGTATTTATATAACATTCGTGCATAAGGACGTACGGACATTTATCATTTCATTTTTCCACCCTTTCTCCTCTCTAGCTATCTACAGATTAAATCTCACACTTAAGACATCTAACCACATTAAAACTGTTTTCCTAAAAAAAAAATAATATCATTGTTACTCAAGGCGTTCATTATCACTTCATACATATCAGCGCACCAATGTTATATATAGCATTGTTACTCAAAGCGTTCAGTATCACTTCATACATATCAGCGCACAAATGTTATATATAACATTGTTACTCAAAGCGTTCAGTATCACTTCATACATATCAGCGCATCATTGTTATATATAACATTGTTACTCAAAGCGTTCATTATGACTTCATACATATGAGCGCATCAATGTTATATTTAACATTGTTACTCAAAGCATTCATTATCACTTCATCAGCTCACCAATGTTACATATGTATGTAAATTCTGATTAAGAAGATGAATTATACGGCGATAACATACACTGTCCTTGCAAAATACTAACGTTAGATGTAACTTTAGTTTGAGGAACATATTTCTTCAAATTTGTAAATACTATTCATATACTGGGTATGTTGGAAATGACAGTTTTTGTAATTTCTCCCAGAAAAAGGCGACTCCTCTTCATTTAGCAGCAAAAGCTGGAAACCCAAAATCGGTAGCAGAACTTCTGAGGTGCCGGGCGGACATGAATCTACCCATTAAGGTGCGGCTCACTAGCAAATCTTATAATATTCAAATTTATTGCACTTCTATATAAGAGAAGTACTTAAATTAATTGGTGAAGTCCTAACCTGTCAGTATAACTATATTGACACAGAAAATATACATTGTGTTTAATAATTCCCATAGAAAAAAAACCAAAACACATTCGGTTGAAAGGAAATGGAGCACTTTTTATGTGTGCCTTACATGAATATACTAAGTGAATAGAAATATATACCGACATTTGATTAAAAATCCACTAAGCAGTTTTGAAGATATGACCGATTAATTTCAAATATTCGTGTTGATAGTGTGGGATACGAAAGTCGCCATGATGGATATAGCTGTGACGTCACTAAGTCGCATGGGTCTATCGCCGACACATTGCTCTGTCGATTCGCTGTTGCCATAAAGTTCGTTTTAGAATTGTCCAAACAATTACACAGAGTAACGATGTTAAACTGTACAGTAAAAAATGCAAATGATTTCAGATATTAGAGATACGCGAGTAACCAGGTTATAACCCTGTCCGATGTGTGCAACCTACCGCTTTAACGATATAATTCGTTAGGTAAACTCAGCATTTCATCAAGGCATTCCGAGATCCTGCTATGATGTGTACTTTTTCACATGAAATTAGATTATATACAAATTCATTCCAAATTTTCTTACAACTATCAACACTTTGAGTCACATCAACCGTTTGTCATCTTGTCGCATAACCGGAACGGGCAAAACAACGTCACAGCTACAGGCAATTACTGCTTTCACAGGTGAACGTCTTACAAATATAGCCACATCCGGTGCATTGGGAAAGTCGTCGATTGCGGACAAGAATTCAATAAATTATCCCTGAAAAAGTGCTAAAAAGCAAGCTTTCGGTAAATACAGAATTTTCTACACATTTTACATTTAATAAATTCGGTTTGTTGAAAGCAGTTCGTTTTCTATTAATATAATTGATACATTGACAACAGCAATGTTATTGCTAATTATGATGTGTCTAGTCACATATAGGTGGATATAGACGAAAGAATCAGACCATGTGTGGCAATATAAATAATTTGACATGCAATAAGATTTAACAGTACGTGAATATTGCACGAATTATATCATATATCTGGAAACCTAGTTAATGATTCTTGAAATTTTATCGAAGTGGTTATTAACTTTGTGCAATTACTTTATTGAAAACAATTTACAGAAAGGGCGACTTCCCATCCACATAGCAGCAGCGAATGGCCACGTCGATGTTATTGGCACTTTGAAATCGCATGGGTGTGATATAGACGTTCCGGACAAGGTATGAAGTTAAATCGTTGAGTGTTACAATTTCCACATTCCAGAATTCCTATGTGACCTGTGACCACAACACACGGATAACACATGCAAAAGGTTATATATATATAATTTTCATTTTTCATTTCTCCCGTAACCTTGCGGGTCGATGACTTTGCGACAATCTCTCTCCATTTCGCCCTGTTCTCCACTGCTCTTTGGGACTTTGCAAAGTCCATGCTTGTCCACTCTTTGATATTGTCTTCCCATCTCTTCTTCTGTCTGCCTCGTTGTCTCTTTCCTCTCACTGTGCCCTGTAGGATTGTCTTTGACAGGCCAGTTGAGCGTGAGACGTGACCATACCATCTTAGTTTGCGTTCCTTTACAGTGGTGAGCTGATCTTCATAAGGTCCAATTGCACCTTGGATTTTAGTGCGCACCTCCGCATTAGAGACGTGGTCTAAGGATGAGATTTTCAGGATCCTTCGATAACATCTCATCTCTAAGGCATGGATTCTTCTCTCTAATTCTGAGGTTAGAGTCCATGTCTCACATGCATACAGGAATATGGACATGACGAGGAAGCGCATAAGCTTGATCTTGGACCCAAGCGTGATGTTGCTGTCTTTCCAAATATGCTTCAGCCTAGCCAGAGCAGCTGTTGTCTGCGCAATCCTGGAAAGAACCTCAGGTTTTGAACCTTCATCAGAGGCGATAGCACCTAGGTACTTGAAGCTTGTTACTGTGACCAGATTATGTCCATTCACTCTTATTTCCTTTTGGATGCCACTCGGGTTGTTTGTCATTAGGTTTGTCTTTTCAGCGTTGATCTCCATCCCATATCTTAGTGATGCTTGATTGAGACGGTTCACTAAGGTTTCCATTTCTTCTTCATCTCCTGCTAAGCCATCGATATCATCAGCGAAGCGCAGGTTGGTGATTGTTCTGCCTCCAACACTGACACTCCCCTCATGGTCTTCCAAGGTGTCGGACATGATCCTTTCCAGGTAGATGTTGAAGAGGGTGGGTGAGAAAAGGCACCCCTGTCTGACTCCGACTGTGGTTCTGAACCAGTCTCCTATGTTGCCATTGACGAGAACTGTACTAGTCGCTTTGTCATACAGGGTTTCTATACTGCGGATTAGTTTTGCGTTTATGTTGTAAATCCTCATGGTGGCCCACGAGGCTGCATGCCATACCTTGTCGAAAGCCTTCTTGAAGTCAATGAAGACATGATAGAGGTTCTGTTGATGCTGGAGATATTTTTCACAGAGGATTCTAAGATTGAAGATCTGTTCTGCAGTGCTACGTCCTGTTCTGAAACCTGCCTGTTCTTCCGCAATGATGTGCTCTGCTTGGGGTTTCAGTCTACTGAGGATGATCTTAAGTATAACCTTGCTTGGGTGACTGATGAGACTGATTGTTCGGTAGTTCTGGCACAGTTGTAGATTCCCTTTTTTAGGAAGAGTCACGATCAGATATTGGGTCCAGGGGGTGGGCCATTCTCCTGTTTGCCAGATTTGGTTGCAGATTGTTGTGAGGACATCTATCATGGAAGTTCCTCCTGCTTTAACAAGTTCTGCTGGTATATTGTCTACCCCAGCTGACTTCCCCTTCTTTAGCGCCTTTTACTGCAGCCTCTACTTCGTCCCTGAGGATCGGGTGGTCAACTTCTGTTGTGGTCAGTGGTACGTTTAGTACAGCTTGGTCTCCAGAAGTCTCCTGGTTGTAAAGCTCAGAACAGTATTCCGTCCATCCGTTAAGAATGTCTTGGTTTTTTGTCAGACTCTTACCAGCCTTGTCCTGAATCGTATTAGATCTTCCCTGTTTCTCTGTTGTCAGGTCTTTCACCAACTGGTATGCCCTTTTACTGTCATTCTGGTTCAGGCTTTTCTCGACTTTCTTGCATTGGTCCTCTAACCAGCTTTCTTTTGCTTTCTTTATGCTCTTCTTAATCCTGTTGTTAATCTCCCTGTATTTTTTTGCTCCTTCATGGTCTCCTCGTTTACTCTTCAGTTTTCTCCTCACATCGCAGAGGTCGACGATATCTGCTGTGACCCACGGCTTCTTTATTCTACGATGCTTGCCAAGGATCTCTCCGGATGTGTCTATTACTGCCTTGTTGAAGGTGATGATCAAGGAGTCTATGTTTATTTCTTCGTGTTCCAGAATTGTGAGTGGTGCAAATTTACCGCCTATTGATGCTTCAAATGCTTGTGCCACGCTTGGATCTTTAAGTTTTTCAAGGTCGAACCTGATCCCAACTTGTCTTGGCATATTGGTCTTCCTCATATATATATATATATATATATATATATATATATATATATATATATATATATATATATAACGCTTAATATGAAAAACTACGTTTCGGCAGCACAACTGATATTTTCAAGTACAAGTCGAATGCCGTTGTAGCTGACGCTTATATAAAATCTATTGACAACGTTACGTTGATGTTTATCAACAAATCCGTTACAACGTTACATAATATTTTTCGTGCAAACATTCTCTCATCCAGATCTCTCCTCCTTACTGTTATCTAGATAATAATAATAATAATAATAATAATAATAATAATAATAATAATAATAATAATAATAATTTTCGTGCAAACATTCTCTCATCCAGATCTCTTCTCCTTACTGTTGTCTAGATAATAATAATAATAATAATAATAATAATAATAACTTAATTTTCTGAGGACAATTACATTGGGTTCAGAAACAACCAATCTTACATGTAGCCCTCAAATAATAGGATATTGAAACTATAAATTCAACGTATATGTACAAATAAAACTCTTACTTGCTACATAAAATATAAAAATACATATGCATATATATATATATATATATATATATATATATATATATATATATATATATATATATATATATATATGTATACCTCATTCCACACACATACTCACAGTTAACCATTGCCGGCGCGAGAGTTCGAGGTACCCGGGGGCAATGTTCTTTAGTGGCGCCCCTACTTTGCCACAGAGAACAGTTTTTATGTCAGTTGCCAGCCTCCAACCCTACATCTTACGCCCTGGTTACAGCTGCAAAAAAAAAGCTCGCAACGGCCCTCCCCCTACCTTGCCCGGCGCCTGGGGGCAATTGACCCCCCGACCCCCCTCGCGCAGCCACTGCAGTTAACACACGCATATATATATATATATATATATATATATATATATATATATATATATATATATATATATATATATATATATATATATATATATATATATATATATTCCAAATATTGTGGATTTCAAAAATGAATGTATTTGTAAAATATTTAAGAAAACACAAAATAGTGTATTTCCCTATATTAAGACAACTTAATTGTAAATTTGAAAATGCAGGTAATTCATCAGAAAGAAAGAAAACAAAAAAGTTATATTTTAAACGATAATGTCCCCTTGCATATACTGGTAATACAATATAAATGAGTGAGTGCTGCATTGAAAACTGTAATAGTAACTTTTGTACAGTATTGAATAAAGGTGGACATTTATTTTTTTAAAAAAGAATTTTCGTTTCTATACATTGATATGTTAAACCAAATTTCATTCATTTGCCCTGCGGATATGAATATTGTCATTGTTTCTTAATTCAAAGTGAATGATAAAATTGGCAACATTGAGACTGGACATTTTTTAAGTGGACATAAGATTCCTATATCCATTTTTATCGTGTTTTCCAGTTCATTAATGACTAGGGCCCATGTTTGCAATAAACGTATTAATGTTTTCTTTCTTTCACTCCATCTTTTTTTTTTTCTTAGAACGCAAAAATCTTTAGTTAATATTACTTGTACCTCAATTTCTAACGTTACATAAAATACTAAACTCGACATTGCCACTTAATATAGGTTTACGATATCTTTAATTTACAATCATTATTGCACATGGTGATTTTGTAAACTATTAGTAACCGATTTCTCGACGAGTATGCTTACGTTTTCTTAGAACCATTCATGTTCTCAATTGTCATGTAATCATAAGTAGTGCGTAAAACTAATCACAACCTCAAATAGATATAGCGGAAACAAAGGCTGCAATGTTTATAATCGCAAACTAATCAGTACCTAAAACAGATATAGCTCAAACTAAGACTGCAATGTTTACAGGTGGAAAGTAATCAGGACCTAAAACATATATAGCTTGCCTAAAAAAATACAGCTCAAAATAAGGCTGCAAAGTTTGTACGTGTAAACTAATCAAC